>CM041294.1:174165793-174640793 GCA_023052935.1 Piezodorus guildinii
TAGAAAAAATATTATCTCATACACAAGCTTTTAAAAGTTAATAGAGAGTGATAAAAAGCCGATAAAACTAAGTAATTGTTTTAGATAATACTATAATAAATTTTTTAGTAAAACTAATTCTTTAATAGTTTCACGTATTTTCATGTTATTTTGTTGGACACAAAGATTTCCATTATATAATTTAAAATCTAAACTCAATGTTATCCTTTAAAAGTTGTTAAACATTGTTTCTAGGCCGATGGCTGTTCAGGATTATTTAGTCTAGGTCAAATCAAAAGGAATACAACACACCATTTATGTAGTGTATTATCTTTCTTTTCCGATCTGGTGTACGTGTAAATTTTTGCCCATTGTATATGTATGTAATATTGTTAACTTGGCAAATAATATATTAATAATATTTATTTTAAAAAAAGAGACCATTATCAAGAATATTTATGTCAAGTAAGTCAGAAATACAAACAAAAATAAACAAATAATAAAAAAATCACCTTATCGCATATCATGAATCCGAGAGACATGTAAACACCAAATTTTTATTTTACAATAACACTTGAAAACGATTGAAGAGACTAACCGAGTGATACGATAACCGACTGACACTGAAAAGACTCCGCTAAAACACGATAAAGGTTCTCGATAACTGTTAACTATGTACGTAACAGAATTATCTTATCGCCAACGGGACAAAAAAACAATCTGCTTCGCTCGCGAATTTCGGCAGGATGTTGCCATATCAATGATTGAAAAATAAATCAATCAGTACATTGTAAATCGATAAATACGAAAGAAAAATCGAATATAGAATCGATATTATAGTTTTTATTTATTGTAATTTACAACTGTATTAAACAACAAAAGGAGTAAAAAAGCAGACAGAATTAAAGTCATGATAATGTCTTGAGAAAGAACTACCCAGTGGTAGCACTTCACTATTTTAAGGCAGTAGGTCCTCTACCACCTTCCTTTTAATCGCCTCGGAGGGTTATCAGGGATATCTAAGGAAGATAAATTACGGACAACTGGGATTTGTGTGAATAGAGAGTTTAGAATGTAAAGAGGAGTATCTATCACGGGCTATGTCTGCAACAAATGGGATGTTTAGGTCATTGTGGAGCAGTTGATTTGTGACAAAATAAGGAGCATTCAGGATTTTGCGATGGGTTGTGAGGATTGGATGCGGGAGGAATCAGATGTTTATGTCCAAATAGGTCTGATAATAATGATGTAAATGAGTCTTTTGTAATATACTGGAAGTTTTGAACGTTTGTCTAGTAAGTATTATAGTTATCGATATCTTCGAGCAGTTTCTTGTCGTTTCAGTGTTGAGTGAGGGTGATATTATAGTTAAACGGTTAGAATTAATGAGAAGGAATTCGTAAACATAAATACTTAGTGTTGTGTGTTATAGAATACATCAGCTGATTTATGTTTAATCTATACTAATATTATAAAGCTGAAGAGTTTGTTTGTATGTTTGTTTGTTGTTTGTTGAACGCGCTAATCTCAGAAACTACTGGTTCAAATTGAAAAATTCTTTTTGTGTTGGATAGTCCATTTATCGAGGAAGGCTATAGGCTATATAACATCACGCTGCGACCTATAGGACCGAAGAATCAGTGGAAAATATGGGAAAAAACAGGGAAAATTGACCTCGAATCCGAACGATTCCAAATGATTTACCTTTTAATTTTAAAATAAATCAATTTCCCGTTAATATATCTTTTGCCATAACAATCAATAAATCACATGGGCAAGCATTTAAACACGTAGGAATCGATTTACGTCAAGATCGGGTCGCGGAGAAAATCAGTATGTTCTTCTGACACAAGAAAATAAAACCAAAAATATTATTTAAGCCGAAATACTTTAAAATATTGGGTCGTCCGAAAAGTTGGTAGAGGTTTTTAAAATAAAATTTATCTTCTGTTTTTTCTATTAAAATGAATCACGAGGCTAATGTTTATTTATATGCCTTTAATCCTCATGGAATTAACTATATTTACACACTGAATTCGTCTTTATGAGGATCAGTAGAGTACTTTATTGCAATCCAACATGAGTGACGATTCAGTTCATTTTGGAAATAATATGCTGTTCTTTTTTAAAAGAGGGAAAAACGTAGCCCAAACTGCAAGAAAGATTCGTTCCGAGTACGGCAGCGATTCAATTGCTGACAGCACCATTTTTGTAGATTAAATAAACAAATGTTAAGCTGTCAAATTTTAATTGTTGTCCAAATTTTTCTACGAACTCTCCGGACAACCCAATATATTCTTTTAAAAACGTCTTAACAGCGATCATAATAACTGAAATTGACGCAGACGAAGTCGCGCGCAACAGCTAGTAAATTAATAAACAGTTATTTTACCCGGAAAAACTATCTGTACGAATACTATCACTTCATAGTAATTTTTAGAAGTATTGGAATGAAATTTCATATTTGAGACAACTATACGCCCGAGGTGTTAGAGCAACTTGTTTACTAAAATTCTGACTAGAAATACTACTTCAGAGCACTCATTTTGCATTTTTTTATGATTTACACAAAAAAAGCACAAACGATTATGGTTAAACTCACTAAATCGATGTAAAATTTAATAGGCTTTAATGTAGTATACGTTTTATTCTGATTTAAATAGTCCAACAGGTCTTAAATTGCGAATTATTGTATTTTCCTTGTAATGTACCTTTAATTTTGTAGATTCTAAATAATAATATTCTTTATCACCTTATTAACATTAATAAGGAATGGCCAAATATACAAGTTTAACGAATTCTATATTAAACTAAACGCGAAAAAAACATACAAAAAAATGTATGTAAGTTTTGTTTTTGTGTTGTGGATGTAAGTTTTGTTTTTTTAATAATAAAAATAGTAATATAGACAGACGTATTAATATACTGTTTGAAAACGAAAGATTTTAGATAAGATATCTCATACACAAAGTTGTAAAAGTTAATGGGGAATGATGAAAAGCTGTAAAGGATTGTCACAAATAATAATATATGTGGCGGTCGTTAATAAGTGGTTAAGTCAAAATCTTTAATTTTACAGGTGAGCGGCTTAGAGTTTTACGTAATACCAAAATAGAGTTATTGATTACAGCTTTCTTTCCACCTGAAATTTCTTCCACCAAGAAATTTATTTAACACGACGTAGGAGAAGGTCTGAGGGAGCGATAGGTGAAGTTAACTCATTTTTGATATAACTAATAATTTAATATGACTAAGAAGCGGACACACCTTCTGAAGGGACTCCACCCACCGACCTGTAGGATGTGCCAGGCACCTCTGACCCTGGAGCATATCATCCTGCACTGCGAGGTCTACAACGGTGCAAGAAGAGAATTCGACATGGGCGACAAACTTGAAATAGTCCTGAGTGATTGTGAGATGAGTGTGTAAAAGCTATTAAAGTTTTTAAAGAAGTGTAAACTCTACAATTTTATATAGTTAATTATACATTTGGATCTAATGTTTATAATCCAACTTTGTGATATAATGTTAACAATTATGATCTAAAAAACAAAAAAAAGTATGTATAATGCTAATGACCCTATAAGGGTAGATGAATTTGTATAAATAAATAAATAAAATAATAATTTAATAAAACACATATTTCTTTCGAAACTAGATGGGTTAAATGTTTTCATCTCTAAATTTATTTTAAAGATAGATAAAATGATTTTAACAAAGGAGGTAAGTGATAGTTGTGTTGCGCGCACCTGATCTTTGTCCATTGTAAGTACATAAGTGTTTATTGTGTTAATTATACTGATATTTAAATAATATAATTAATACACTTTATATCAGCATTTTCTAGACACGACATACTTAATATCCACACATCAAATTAACTTGTTAACCTATACAATTGTTAATTGGTGATAAGTTTCAATTACTGAATACCTTCGAAATACCTTCAAATTGAAAATCCTCAAAACACATTATATCATATCCGAAACCAGAACACTGAGAGGTGTGTAGAAGTATCTTCAATGGACAGATAAGATAAGCTTAATAATTGAAATGTTATCAGGCAATATTTTCGATCCGGCGGTTTTAAAATTATTATTCCTTTAAAAAAAATCTGGTACGATGTGCTTGTCACAATTTTCACTTTTACCTAATAAACAATAATTGAGACGATGATTTACACCGGGTACAATTTCATATATATAAGAATTTTACAGAAAACGCGTAAATGTTTAACTAATTCGTATAGCAATTTCTAGTTTATAATTCTATATATTGAACTTTCGTAATCGACCAAAAAAATTATCTCCCTCCATCCGCTAGGGGTGGGCATAATCGAATGATCGAATGATTAATATGCATTCTGAGAGACAATATGCCACAATTCCCGTCTCTTTGATGGCTGAGCCTGGTGAAATATGTATATAATTTATGTGATGAAAAAAAAAAAAAAAAAATCGTTAATCCCAGTTACTTATAATCCCTCGATTATCGTTAAACAATTCAATTCGAATGATCATTCGTTTCTCCAGACTGATTAATCCGATAATCGATTAATTCCAATGATTGAAATAATCGAATGATCCGATAATTGTCATTCGATTATGCCCACCTCTGCCATCCGTCTCAAATTTTAAAAGATTACGTTTAAGGAGAAGCAGAAACCGAATAACTAATGGGCCATAATTTTTTTTAATTCGCTACAAAAATATCGTGCTTGGGATCCAACGATGATTCTAACACCTAGACGTTGAAATCAGCTGATTATTTTCAAAATGGCGGCCAATTGAAGGTGATTTAGTTAAATAACTAGAGATCACTTATAGCTGGGTGGCTAGCGTAACAGCATCCCATGCCAAAGGTTTCAAATCACGGGTTCAAATCCGCAGGTGGTCCTAGGATTTCTTAATGGGAGTAAAAAAGCCGGTCAAGCCCAAGCCCCCGAGATCAGACTTAATGCAATCCTCCCATCGACGCTTCGACCTACCTTTCGGACGCCTACCAGTCGATTCAGCTAGTACCAACTTTCTCGGAATCCGTTCCTCATCGAGCCCAACAACTTTACGCGCCCATTTGAGTCTCCGAGATGCTATCAACTCTACAATTCCGCGTTGTGCAACCTTCTAAACTCCCCAGTGGCCTCATCTCTCTTCGGACCAAATGATTTACGCAGTACCTTATATTCGAAAACCTTAAGCCGTTGTTCATCATTCAAAGTAAGCGGCCACGTTTCACATCCGTAAAGAACTGTCGGAAAAATAATAGTTTTTATAAATTCTAACCTTTAAGTTCTTAGATAGAAGCCACGAGCCAATAATACTTATTTGAGAATATTATTCGTTATATGACATTTGTTGGTATAACCTACCGTTTAGGAACTAAATTGGTACGAATGAAAAAATCTGGTGCGAGCAACACACGACTTTCACTTACCTCTGTTTTTAAAATCAATGAAAGAATTTTCTAATACAGTTAGAGATATAAATACGTGAAATTATTAAGGAATTAATCAAATCGAATTTATATAGAAACATGTGTTTTATTAAAAAATCGATTATATTATTATCTAAAATAATCAGTTAGTTTTATGTTCATTTCATCACTCTCTATTAACTTTTAAAAGCTTGTGTATGAGATAATATTTTTTCTAAAATCTTTAGCTTTCCAACGGTATATCATACATGTATATTACTGCTCTTATGTTCAAAAACAAAAAATTGCATTAAAAAAACAATTTTTCTGTTTTCTCCTTTAGTTAAGTATCGAATTTATTCAATTTATATATTTACCTGTTTTTCATCAGCGTTAACAAGATAATCTAGTTATTATTATTGAATCTACAAAATTAAAGGTACTTTAGAAGAAGAAAATTAAAAATATCGGCATTTAAGCCCTGACAGACCATTTTTATCCAAATAAAACCTACATGATATTAAAGCCCATTAAATTTTACATCGATATAGCGAGTTTAATCAAAATCGTCGGAACCCTTTTCGAGAAAATCGAAAAAAGGTGCAAAATGCATGGTATAAAGTGCCTCTTCTGGTAAGCTCATTTTGATGAAAAAAGTTTTGTCACGTCTCGGGCGTATAGTTGTCTTAAATATGAAATTTCAGTTTCATAGGACTTACCGTTTCCGCCCGGAAGTTACCACACACACACACACACACACACAGACACACACACACACACACACACAGACCTTTTTGCGGGACTTGGTTATTTTGACTCAGGGGACCCTAAAACGTGTATTTCCGTTGAAAACTGAATTTCGAAAATTTTCACGATCGCAATACTTCCCTTAATATATATAGTAAGTGAAAGTAAAAGTCACGTTTTGCACACATTTTTTTCAGCGTTTTTTTACGTGGTCTATATCTTAGTATTGCTGAAATAACATTTTCGACGGAAAATCCCATGTCAAACATTTATTGGAGAATATTTTTTGTTATATGAAATTTGTTGCTAGGGCCTATATTGGTATAAATAAATAAAGTCACTTACGTAATAATTTCTGAATATATATGGATGATTATACATATATTTTGTTTGTGTATTATTTCTTTGTTTCTATACCTGATCAATCCGTCCGTCTGTCCGCAAACTGATTTTCTTTCTGACTGGGAAAAGCAGTGAATAAAATATAGACATGTCTATGATCTTTTTTTAATGTTTTATTTTTTAAGTTCTAACTTCCAAAAATATTTCACGCAGTACCTCATTTTCGAAAACCTAAAGCCGTTGTTCATCCTTAAAGTAAGCGGCTACGATTCACATCCGTAAAGAACCGTCGGAAGAATAATAGTTTTATAGATTCTAACCTTTAAGTTTTTAAACAGAAGCCGCGAACAAAGTAACTTAGCAACTGAATAATAACACGCATTTCCCACTTTTAACCGGGACTTTATTTCTTCCTGTATTTCATTTTTTCTAGTTATAATTGGACCTAAATACTTGAATTTCTCTACGTGTTCAAAAGTATGCCCTGATACATTAATATCACCAAGATCGACACCGTTTCTGCTACTAATCATATATTTCGTCTTATCGGTATTTAATTCGAGTCCTATTTCTTTACCGGTTTTTATTAACACAGTTGTATTTAGTTGTATGGTTTCCGTGTCTTCAATTAGCAGTACGAGATCATCGGCATATCCCAAAACCGGAATCTTGTCACCCATATTTAGGCCTTCCTCGGTACACATCACCTTTTCTATGACATAGTCTAAAGCTATTTTAAATAACACAGGTGAAAGAGAGTCACCCTGTTTTAAACCCGATCGCACCTCAAATCTCTCGGAGTAATTATGACCGATTCTAACTTTATGGAATGTTTCCGACAAACACATCTCTACTAGGTTTACTAACTTTTAGAAGCTATAATTGGTTGGAATAAAAAAAAACATTTTCCTAACTTTTGTAACGTTTATATCACTCTCTAAAATGTAAAAAGTCTCAGTTGCTGTTCGCATGTCAACAGAAAATTCTGAAAGTATTCAACGAAAATATCTAGATGATAAATGATCATTTTAAAAGCCATAACAAATAGACACTCACTCAAGGAAACAGACAATTTTAGGAAACTTGGTTATTTATCATTTTTGAATTTTTATATTAGTAATACTTTCTCTTATTGTATATTAAATACGATAATAATTAAACGTAAATCTTAATAAATAAACAAAAATATTAAGCGACAAAATATCTAGGACACATTTGCAGAGAGCTATTGTGAGAAGCGAAATGGCGACCTTGATAACATCTGCTTGTATTAGCGGTTTCCTCGAACGTCACGTGGCTCAAAATCTATATCAGGGCAAAACATCCGGATTCGTTTATTTGCAATATTTTTTTCAAAAAATAGATACAATAAACAATAAAAGAAACCATTTAAACGATAATTAACGAAATCCGTAAAAGGTCTAAGATTACATTAATTTACACAGTTAACATATGTTTCAAGAAAACGATATGCAACATGGTGATTCTTCAAGTACCCACCTTAATATGTGTTGAAAGAATAATTGTGGTCATAGTTTTTGTATATGATTTATTTTATGCCATAATATAAAGGTAATACTTGTAGCTAGGTGGTTAGCATAACAGCCTCCTATGCCAAAGGTCACGGGTTCGAATCCGCAGGTGGTCCTAGGATTTTTAAATGGGAGTGGAAAATCGTTAGTTATGCCGTCCTTCAGAGGGGACGTTAAAAGGTGGTCCCGAGCCTGTGCGATGTCAGGTACTCCTTAAAGATCCCTATCCTAATAAAACCTGGATAGGCAAAATTTAGGACTCCGACTGTAGCATCGTCCGATTTGCCATACCAGAATAAAAGTGACGTTAATCGAATAAACAAACAAACAAACTTATGCGTGTTACCACATAACAGAAATAAGTAAAATGGCCCCCCAAAATAAAAATAAAAAAATCATCAGAAATAAAGATTATAAAATGTAAAATATTATCGAATGATTCCACATTTAACCAAGGACCTTGTTCCAAAATATTTTATCTTATCAATCTCGAGTATTGTATTTTGATTTGATTAATTTTTTTAATTTATACGTGATAAAATATATTTGTTTTAGGTTTTTGTTTATACGTTCTTATTTTTTGAAAAGCTTTCATTTTAATATTTGAAGATTTTTTTTGTTAAACGAAGATTTTCTTATGTTTTTTGTGTGTATTCTGTTTAAAAATTACATTTATCTTTTATTTTCCTCTTCTCCTAATTTATCTTTAAAGAGTACCTGACATCGCACAGACTCGCTACTACTGCTTTAAGTCCTTCCGTAGGACGACAAAACCATAGACTGTTTACCCAGAAAATAAACAAAAAGAACCATCAGCCAGGTTTGAACCATCATAGATGTATAATTTTTTTCGCATCAAGATTTGCAATTGTTTTTTTAATATTTTAATAACATTATTTTCACTTTATGGAATGAGATGTTTCAATATGATTTGAAACTAAATTAAATGTGTATTCCCTATCATTTTGCAAAATTATTGCAATTCAGTATTCTGGTTTTAATGGACTTGCATGTTTTAAAGATGAAATCGAATGAGGTATTTCGAGAAAAATGATAAAGATACAAATATATCAAAATATAAATTACGTAAACCTCCTGAAAACAGTTCCACACATCCCAACCCTATTCCTAAATAGTAATCCTATAAAGTTCCACCCGACTGTCAGGAATCTGGGAGTAACCTTCGACCAAACTCTATCCTTCAAAAATCATATTTCCGAAATCTCCCGTCGTACCCTTTCAACCGTAAAGTGACTGTATTCCCTCCGTCACCTATTCCCGCATGGAACCCGAAAACTTCTCGTTACCTCTCTAATATTTTCCCACTTCGACTATTGCTGTACGCGGTATACGATGGTGTTTCTAGGGATCTCGAAGTAAA
Organism: Piezodorus guildinii; assembly: GCA_023052935.1. Classification (NCBI taxonomy): domain Eukaryota; kingdom Metazoa; phylum Arthropoda; class Insecta; order Hemiptera; family Pentatomidae; genus Piezodorus; species Piezodorus guildinii. The sequence goes on from CM041294.1 coordinate 174,175,187, forward strand.
AATAAAACGCTTATTTAATTGCTTTGTCCGATTCATCTTCGGGGTCTCCAGGTACGCCTCCGTGTCTCAATTTTATGGCGAGTTGAAGTGGCTTAACCCTTCCAATCGTCGCAAGTATTTCCTTGCGTCATTTCTTTACCAAGTTATTCAATCCCGCCGCCCATCATCATTGACCTCCTACAATTCAAATCCTCTGTCCATCCTCGTTGTACACGCTCCAGGCCTTCGGATTTATACAGGACTGCACATTTCGACAGATTCTTTCTCATTCGATCCTCAATCCTATGGAATTCTATCCCTCCTTCCATCCGTCACTCCAACTCTCTTTCAACCTTTAAATCCCGCATATTTAATCATTTAATGAATACCCAGGCTCAATAAAATTGTAAATAATTTATTATTATTATTATTTATGTTTTTGTCACTGTTTTTGTTTTCTTCTTATTTGAATATGTCTAATTTTATATAAGTCATTATAAACTTGTTAATATGTATTTAACTTACTCTAAGACTGCAAAGCACATTTTGTAAATTCTGTATTTTTTATTATAAAGGGACTTGACGCAGGATAATAAAGAATTTATTTATTTAAATATTTCCCTTTAATACCCTTTGGAAATAAACGTTTCGATTGATTCTATAATTAAGTGTACTATTATGGGAAATATATTACCTTTTTGGAAAAACTTAAAGGAAAGGTTATCTTATTACGAAGGATTTAGTGCGTTGGGAGGATATGTTCTTAGTACGTTTTGGAAATTAATTGTGTATTTAAGACCTTTTGCAAAGAAATGCTTTTTTTAAAGGAATTGCGTGTTTTTTTTTAGCTAAACTCGGATAACAGATTTCGATAAAGCTAAACTATTAGAATAAAAATATGTCAAAATGTCAGTATAGAAATAAAAATTTGCCTTTTAGTACTTTTCAGGAAATTTGAACTAACCAACGTCTTAATTAATTCAATGATAAAATAAGAGATTTTTTTTTGTTCAATGTAAAACTTCCAAAATGGATATGGATATAATATATTTTAAGAACGTTCACCTCAAATGTCAAATAACGAATTAAATAATACGTTATGGTACATCCAAGTTATTATTACAGAACCTTATCGATCGAAGGAGAGAGTGGATACGATGTAGCTCCTATAGGACCTTGATATCCTGATAGCCGCCCTCCGCTGAACACTACCGCCCCCAGCTGTTCTATTGTGGTACTGTACGGCGGAGGGTACATCGTAATGAGGGGGTGCTGTGTACAATATGTCTGCGGCGGCTATGGGGGAGTTGTCTAGTGGCTAGGTCAGTGATGATAGGAATGACATACTATAGATTTAGTATTTGTATTATGTATAGAAACATGGATGCCACTAAACCACAGGTGACCCTTTAAACTTGTTAAATAATATTGGTTGTCGAATTTCTTCAATAACATGACGTAAAATTTTATATCGAGTTAAGGTGGCTTTCCTCGCATTATTCCTAACAAAGTTAAGATCATCATACATTTTCGGCCTCCTACAATTCAAATCCTCTGTCCATTCCCGCTACACACGCTCCAGACCTTCAGATATATACACAACAGTCCACCAATCTGATCAGATATATACACCACAGTCCACCAATCTGCACATTTCGACAGATCTTTTGTTATCTGATCTTCAAACCAATGGAATTTTATTCCTCTTTCTATCCATCACTCCAACTATCTTTCTACCTTGAAATCCTGCACATTTAATCATTTAACGATCAATAGAATAGTAAATGAGGCTCTATTTTATTTATTTATTTTATCATTTTTTTTCTTTTACAAGTTTATATTACCTTGTACGATTCATTTTATTGTATATCAACTTTCAAGTCACAATAAGATTGACTTTTTAATATAAAAACACTATAAACTATTAGACAAATTTTATTATTTTTAAATAATCTAATATGGTATAATAAATTACTTATCTGCATAGGCAATTAACTTATGTCTATAGCAATAAATTAATCTAAGAACCAGCAAAATTGCAATTCATAATTGAAGGAAAATGGCCAATTACCTTTGCTAAGTTCACAACTCTACATCATGACAATTTCTTTTATTTATTTTTATTTTTTTGTAAGGAATTTAATGCTCTATTGAATAGCACTAACAATATTTTATTTATTTTTTATTCTTATTAAAGTTTTACATGATTTAGTCAATCGTAAAGGTTCATTATCGAAAATGATAAACTAAAAACGTAGTAATCGTTATCCGATAATATTTTAAAATAGGAAAAATCATTTATTTTTCAGTTTTATAAAAATATTTACTATTCTGATAAAAATATACTTACCTTAAAAGAGAAACATGCTAAAGTAAACTTGAAAATGAAGTTGATTCTTACCTGCAAAAAACAAAAAATAAATTATGTTACTAAATTATAATTGTTGTTTAATATAAATGTAATTACATAAATAATATCAATAAAAAATTAATTATAATTAATGTGTATTTAAGATTATATATTACTTTAATTAATGTTAATCATCATTAACAGTTGCCTTAAACATAAAATTAATTTACTAACATTTTCAATTGTATTTATTATTTAGTGAGTGGTCACCTTAGGTGTAGTGGCTAGTCTATGCCTAATGTCACGGGTTCTAACCATGCATGAGGCCCTAGGATGTTTTAATGGGAATAAATAAACCTTAGTTATGCCGTCCTTTGGAGAAAACGTAAAAAGGTAGTCCCGAGCCTGTGCGATGTAAGTACTCGTTAAAGATACCTATCTTAATTGAACTTGGATGGGCAAAATTTAGGACTCCCAGGATTTACCACAGAAGCATTAAGTGACGTTAAATAAACAAATAACCTATGGAGTGGGCACTCTTAATTGGGGGGGAAATGTTCAAATAACCACCATGCATAACCGTTGGTCTAGATTCAGTATAAACTGTCACAAAAGTAACCTAAATATATAGCCGATACTATCATTTTATCAGACGTTAATCTGTAAATTATCAATGTTTCGAAACTTAAAATATAATTTAGGGGATTTTACCTATAACGAAATATTTAAATAACTTTTTTTTAAAACCAGTCGTTATCCTTGGGCCATCTCTCAAGAAGCTAGGTCCCAAAACCTGTTCCACGGCGGATCTGTCCGCATTCAAATCCGAATCTTCTGTCCTGGTTTTCTTTCAAGTTTAAGTCTTAGCCGGGGTAATAACTCTGTTTCTATATCTCTGATAGCTGCCCGTGAAGCTATATTTCATTAATTATAGAAAAAATACAGAGGAAAATGTTGTGCGATTATCAAGCATAGGATTTCTTACATGTACACAATCGGTTTAATAACTTTCAGTTTCTTTTCTTTTTCAATTTTCAGGAAGTTTTTCTTAATATTTAACACTTAAACAAGCACACCTTAACTCCCTTTTGTTATATATTGACTGTGGCTGACAGCCAATAAACTTGGATGTAGACGAATAGCAGTAAGCTATAAATGTGAAACAATGAATGATATATGTGTTTTCAAAAAAGTCTTGAGAACGGGGGAAGAACCCCGAAACGTTGAAAAACGAATGTAAAAAATTATAAAAGAAAATAAATATATAACAAAAGGTGTGCTTATTTTAGTGTGAAAGGTTTAATAACGTTTTAAAGGCAAAAAAGCGATTTATTAATTTTATACATCTATATATGAAATATGTAGTAAGAAAGAGTATTGTATTGAATAGGGGTGGGCATGATCGAATGATCGGACTTCGATGATTTAAATAATCGAATGATTTCATAATCGAATGATTAGTATGCATTGTGAGAGACGATATGTCACACTTACCGTCCTTATAGTGGCTGACCCTAGGTAGGAGCAAATATGCATATAATTTATGTGATGAGGAAAAAAAAAAAAAAAGTCGTTCGATTATCCGAAGCTCCTTATAATCCCTCGATTATTGTTCAACAGTTCAGTTCGAATGATCATTCGCTTATCCAAAGCGATTAATCCGATAATCGATGAATTCGAATTATTGAAATAATCGAATGATCGATAATCGTCATTCGAACATGCCCACCCCTAGTATTGAAAGTGTTAAATATGTCATAGGAAAGTATAATAGATTTTTATATATTTATATAATATTCTTGGTTTAATTGAGCCCTTAAAGGAATTACAAGCTAAATCTATAGCCTTAGGTGCCTGCGTCGAATGAGTCTCCCAAAATAGTCTGTGCATATGATACGTTTTACTCACATAACAAAATTCGTACGAAAATGGCACTTAACACCATGCATTTTGCACTTTTTTTTTTTTTTGTAATTTTTATGAAACATGGATTTTGATTTCGACATCGATTTCGATTATACTGATTACATTTTATAAAATTAAATGAGCTAAATTATCATGTAAGAATTTCAAAAATTTTGGTTTATTATTTTCAATAATGAATCTTTGTTATCGACCAAAAAAAAAAAAAAAAAAAAAAAAAAAAAAAAAAAAAATATGACTCCCTTAAAATTTGTGAGCATACGCTTCAAGTACCTAGAACCCGCATAACGATTTTAAAAAATCCGTCTGACGTCCGCGACATTTCTCCGAGACTATAGGATCAATTTTTTTGCAATCTCAACACATAGAATTTGATATGAGCTGGGTAATTTTATAATGCCTGCCGATTAAAACTGATTTAATTCAATAACTCAGTTATTTTTGATGATAGAGAAAAAATTGATTAGGGTTTCTTAACCAAAAAACCGAGAATAATTCAGAGGAAAAAAAATACAGAAGTTCACAGAGGGACAATTAATTTTTTTTTATGTCAGCTATATAACCAGTCATTAAACAGAAGAATAAAAGAAAATCAATAAAAATAATTATTTAAGACGGAACAGAAATAAATTATTATCGGTAAAAACCAAAAATATTTCCTTGTTGTTAATAGAATTTTGACGTAAATGCGACGTCTTCAGTTTGAAACGCTTCACGGTTTCAATCACTTTTGGCGTGAACGCATAAATTCCGAGTTTTTTTTTTTTTTTTTGTGTACTTAAGAATAAATACAAGAAATAATTCTAATTTTATTTTTTGTAAATTCCTAACGTTCGTTCTTAACTAATTATTTAAAAACCATTCTCTGGATCATAAATTTGCACATGAAAAGATTTCGGTTAATTAATGTCGGAACACAATCGGAAAACAAACAGCTGTTTATATATAAGCCTGATTTGCATGTGAATAGATTATTTTCAACACCACCATGTTTTAGAATCGACATATCTCTTAAATATTTAGACAACTTGTGTTTTTAATCAACCACGAACCGTCATCGTTGTTTACAACCTTCAAAGAGAAATATATATTTAAAACTTATGTAAAGAAGTATATTATGTATTATACTTTCACTAACTTATAGAGAGTATTGTGATAGTAAAAATTTTCAAATTCGAAGAAAATATACTTTTTAAAGTCAAAAAAACATATCTAGCCACAATATCTGTTTGTATTGGGTTGTGTCACATGAAATGTCCGTTTTAAAGGTAAAGGATTTATATTAAAAATACGATATGAAAACGAGATAATTTTATTCGAAGTATTTACCTTCTTTTTCTACACATTTTTCCCAACGTGACACCAACTTTTTATCCCCGAACTGAAAAACTATGAGCTTTGAAGTGAAACAAAATCTGAAAACGCACTTGACGAAGTTGTCTAAATTCCTGAACAGGTGGTTATCTGTTAGAGACAAGTCGGGAGAATATGGTGGGTGCGGAAGAACTTCGTAGCCCAGTTCTTTTAATTTTTGCACGGTATGTCTTGAAACATGGGGTCTTGCTGCCGCTCAGTGAGATTTCAGCTGGGGATACCGACATGGAAAACAAGGAGGAAACTTCAACGTTCATTAACACTCCTTTCCTCAAAGGTCTTGCAAATATTTCTAGCGGCATCAGCTGCTGAAAGACCGAGTTTAAACTTGTACAAAAATATTACTCGAAAATCGCGTGTTTCCATGTTCATATTGGAAGGTATACTAAAAATTGGGTAATTGATTGGGAAGCTAGTGTTTATTATACAAAGGTAGAGGATTAGTAACTGTTTACTTTAAATATGTTAACATTCGGAAGAAAACAACTGAGACCTGCAAAATCCTTTATGTATTTCAGAAACTATAAAAACGGACATTTCATGTGAAACAAACCAATATATAGTGAGGGAAAGTATTGCGATCGTAAAAATATTCGAATTCCAGTTTTCAACAGAAATACAGGTTTTAAGGTCCCCTTAAAGTCCAAATCCAAGTCCAGCAAAAAGGTTTGTGTGTGTGTGTGTGATAAGTATAGTGCGAAAACTTAAAGTTATATTTTTACTATTGATAAATAACGACTAAATATTTAAGTTGAGCGAATTTTATACAAAAAACTACTGGAGAAAATTGCAAAACTATATTTGTATGCTATTTTTGTGTTTTCGAACACAAGAATAGTAATATAGATTTATAATATACCGTTGGATAGCTAAAGATTTAATAGAAAATATTATTAAATACACGGAACTGTAAAAGTTAACGGAAAGTGATGAAAAGCCGATAAAACTAACTGATTGTTGTTAATGAAAATATAATAGATTATTTAATAAAATTATTGATTAATTTATTCATTGGTTAGTTCTTAACAATTTATTTTTAGGGATCACATGTAGCTGGGTGGCTAGCGTAACAGCCTCCTATGCTAAAGGTCACGGGTTCAAACCGCAGGTGGTCCTAGGATTTTTTAATGGGAGTAAAAAATCCTTAGTTACGCTGTCCTTCGCAGGGGACGTTAAAAGGTGGTCCCGAGCCTGTGCGATGTCAGGTACTCGTTAAAGATCCCTATCCTAATAAAACCTGGATAGGCAAAATTTAGGACTCCCACTGTAGCATCGTCCGATTAGCCATAGTAGCATAAAGTGACGTTAAATATATAAACAATAAACAATTTATTTTTAACTGAAGGAATTAGTCCGGGTGGCGGTCATTAAATGAAACAACTGAATAGTTTCAACTATTTTATTGTTTGCCAACGTTTCGACCCCCATTGTGGGTCATCATCAGGGCTAAAAAGATACAAAAATGATACATTTAAAATAAGATTACAAATACTATTTTAAAAAAATTTAACAATTTCACTAGAGAATGTCAATATTATAACATAAAAGAAAATAGATGTGTAAAGAAATCAATTAATTAAATTACAATGATAAAGGTATACTAATGAGAGCTATACAGACCAGATAATGACTAAAGATAATGTACAAATATATAAGAAAAAATTACATGAAGTAAAAACCATTAACAAAATGGAGTACAGTGGAGATACGTACCGTCTGGTAGGTGAGTGGAAACTAGGTTCAATTTGGTTATAAGGAATATAGGCAGGTAGATAGGAAAGTACGTACAAAAGGTTGGGTAAAATGGAAAATACGTACCATATTTCTAGACGGGATCTGACAACAATGAGTAAAATTGTAATATTAACATAAAAGGAAGTGTTCAGATTAAACCTACAATATTAATAACATCATAACGGTATTAGAAGATGTTTTAACAAGATTGTTGAAGTAAAAACAATATAATACAATAGTAAGAATAATAATGTATAAACTATATATAGTAAAACTGACTACCTCCCAACCAACGTTTTAATGATTATTGTACATATATTAAGACATTAAAATTAACCAAGTGAAAATATTATGACAAAAAATAATAATAAGTAACAATCATTGACAGATCATATAGTTGATACAAAATAGTAAAATAATTACAAATAGGAATAAATTGAATTGTAAAACCATTAAGAATTTATTAAGTGCAGAAACAAATGAAATAGATACATATATAAAATAAATGTATACATAAATAAGTAAAAAATAAACCAATAAATAAACAAAAGGTATGCAGTGGGATGGACATGGGAAGCTGTATTACTTAAGAGAGTTTAATATATGGCTGTAGGTGGAGGAGATGCACTGTTTATCAGTTTTATGATTGACAGGATTAGATTGGAGATGGATGTGGACGGATTCAGCGATGAGTCTTTTTTTATGGTTGGGAACAGAATCTAAAATGGAACAACCTTGAAAGTTAAATGAATGATTAAAAGTTATGGAGTGTTCGGAGAGTTTTGAGGCTAGAAGGTTTCGAGAGGATATGGAGGATTTATGTTGAGATATGCGGGTTTTTAAGTAGTTTTTTGTTTCACCCACATAGGACACGTCGCAATCTAAACAAGGTATTTTGTACACAATATTTGAGCGGTAGAGAGGATTTATCGGGTCTTTAGTATTAGTGAAAAGGTGGGAAAGTTTGTTCTGGGTCTTTAATCCTAGCTTTAGGGAGGGTAAGGAAGATTTAAAGGATTTTTTTAATATTTTCAGACAGGTGTGGAATATACGGTAGGGATCTATATTGAAATATTGTGGGTGAATATTGGTCTTGTATTGTAGGGGGAGTAATGGTCGTTTTTACGTTGTTGTATGAGTTTATGAGTTTTTTAATGATATTAAGTGGGAAGCTGTTTAAGGTAAGGATCTTTTTAATGCGCTGGATATTGGTAGAATGGTACTGTGGATCAGACAAGGAGAGGCAACGGTGGACGAGATTTTGGGCAACATTAATTTTTTGATGGTATGGGTGCTGGGAGAAGAAATTGAGGAGTCTACCGGAATAGGTGGATTTTGTGTACCAATCAGTGGAAATAGAACCGTCCGTATTTCTTATTATCAGTAAGTCTAGAAAGGGAATTGTTGAGTTGTTTTCTTTTTCTACTGTAAAACGGAGGCGTGGATCGTAGGAATTAAAGGATTTAAGGATATCTGGGATTTTTTCAGGGTTTATTATTAGGAGGAGGTCGTCAACATATTTCTTAATGAAAAAGATATCGTTTTTATAAATTTTGGTTATGAAATCCAGGAGGTCATTGAGAACAATATTAGAGAGATCCGGAGCTAGGCAGTTTCCCATCGCTAGTCCAGAGACCTGATTATAAAATTTTCCCTTAAAAGTGAGGTATCCTGTTTTGCAGCAAAGTTCCAGTGATTGTAAGTAAGTAGAAAGATTTAGCGTGGTGTGAGGTTCGATAATGGTCCAGTGTTTTTTAACTAAATGGAGAACTTTGTCAATGGGAATATTAGTGAATAAGCTTTCGGCGTCAAAAGATGTTAAAATGTAGTTAGGGGGGATTTGAAGTGATAATAATTGTTGTCGGAGGTAAAGAGAGTTTGTAATGTCGTAGGAGTTTGTACGGCTGAGTATTTTTAGTGACGGTAGAAGAAATTTACTGAGTTTGGAGGAAGGTGCATTGATGTTTGAAATAATGGGACGGAGTGGATTACCTGGTTTGTGAATTTTCGGAAGGCCATACAGACGTGGGGGTAAGGAATTATAAGAGATTAGGTTTCTGTATGTAGATAGATTAATGAATTTATTATCGAAGAGACTTTTGATATGTTGGTTAAATTTTATCATGAGAGGACGGGTTGGGTCACGGGTAGAGGGTGTATATGTTGATAGGTCTGATAGAAGTGAATTTATTTTGTCATCGTACTCAGTTCTGTCCATAATAACTGTTACGTTACCTTTGTCGGCTTTGGTTACTATAATTTGGTCGTTTGATTTGAGGAATGAGCGGGTTAAGGAAAGATCTTTGAAGAAGAGAGGGGAAAGTGACGAAAGAGGTTTGGGGTGTTGGAGGTGGTTGGAAATCATGTTGCTAATCCGCAACCGGGAAATTTCTTTGTCTTCGTCAGTTATTTTGAAAATGTCGTCTTTATAAATATATTCTAGATCTGTTATAAGTTGGGGAATCATTTTAGAAGGGTTAGAAGAAGGGGTAGAAAAATTGGGACCTAAGCTTAAAATATTATTAACATTAGTGGGAACGGAGGTAGAGGAAATATTTTTGATCCAATCATCCGAGCCTTTGGGATACGGTTTTTTATTGATGCTCTTTTCATAAATAGTTTTAAATTTTTTAACGAGGGAAAATTTTGTCTGTTTTTTAGTGAATGCAAAAATTGTTTGAATACTTGTAGTCAGTTTGTCCATGTTGTGGTCGCCTATAATAGGATGTAAAGAGGAATTTAAGGAGCGGATATTGTCGTTGATGAGGTCTATTTGTTGTATGGTTTCCTTAATTTTTAAGTTAAGTAACGTTCTCTTGTATTTCTCCAATGAGTGAGTCAATTTAGAAGTAAGGGAGTTTGACAAAGGGACTTGACTAATGCAGTTCTCAATAAATTTTGGAAAAACAGAATGGGTTCGACATTTTAATAAAAAAATTCTTTGTTCAGTTTTTTTGGCCAGTCGTTTGTGAAGGTTGCAGAGATTGTTAAAAGTTTGTCTGTTTTGGGGGAATCGCGATTTTAGTGAAGAGAAAATATGATGTTGGTCATTATTAGGATTTCCTGAAGAAAGGTGGGAAGAGGATATATTTTGAGTTTGGGAGAAAGATGTATCCAGAGAAGTAATTGAAAAAAGAGAAGTAACTTGGGAAGAAGGCGTATGGAGAGTTTTAGTATAATGTTGAGTTGGGAGGTGAGTCAAAGATCTATTACTATTTAATCTAGTGTTATAGCGGTGTGATGGTCGAGAAGAATCCAAAAGAGAGGTTGATTGAGGGTTTAGTCGTTGTGGTGGTGATCGTGGAGTTGTTACCTTTTTTGAGCTGGAAATGTGGTGATGAGAAAAACTTGAGTCACCTGGAGGTGTAGAAGAGATAGCTTGTTGAGATGAGAATGCCTGCTGTTGTTGAGTTGTAGATTGTATGTCCTGTCTGCGATTTTGTATTCTGGCACTGCGGCGGAGAGTTGAGGTGGATGTATCTTTTTGTTGTTGTTCCCGTGTTCTTTTCATCATTGTGGATATAATTAGTTGACCGTTGAGAATTACTGAAGGAATTAGTCCGGGTGGCGGTCATTAAATGAAACAACTGAATAGTTTCAACTATTTTATTGTTTGCCAACGTTTCGACCCCCATTGTGGGTCATCATCAGGGCTAAAAAGATACAAAAATGATACATTTACATACAGAAACCTAATCTCTTATAATTCCTTACCCCCACGTCTGTATGGCCTTCCGAAAATTCACAAACCAGGTAATCCACTCCGTCCCATTATTTCAAACATCAATGCACCTTCCTCCAAACTCAGTAAATTTCTTCTACCGTCACTAAAAATACTCAGCCGTACAAACTCCTACGACATTACAAACTCTCTTTACCTCCGACAACAATTATTATCACTTCAAATCCCCCCTAACTACATTTTAACATCTTTTGACGCCGAAAGCTTATTCACTAATATTCCCATTGACAAAGTTCTCCATTTAGTTAAAAAACACTGGACCATTATCGAACCTCACACCACGCTAAATCTTTCTACTTACTTACAATCACTGGAACTTTGCTGCAAAACAGGATACCTCACTTTTAAGGGAAAATTTTATAATCAGGTCTCTGGACTAGCGATGGGAAACTGCCTAGCTCCGGATCTCTCTAATATTGTTCTCAATGACCTCCTGGATTTCATAACCAAAATTTATAAAAACGATATCTTTTTCATTAAGAAATATGTTGACGACCTCCTCCTAATAATAAACCCTGAAAAAATCCCAGATATCCTTAAATCCTTTAATTCCTACGATCCACGCCTCCGTTTTACAGTAGAAAAAGAAAACAACTCAACAATTCCCTTTCTAGACTTACTGATAATAAGAAATACGGACGGTTCTATTTCCACTGATTGGTACACAAAATCCACCTATTCCGGTAGACTCCTCAATTTCTTCTCCCAGCACCCATACCATCAAAAAATTAATGTTGCCCAAAATCTCGTCCACCGTTGCCTCTCCTTGTCTGATCCACAGTACCATCCTACCAATATCCAGCGCATTAAAAAGATCCTTACCCTAAACAGCTTCCCACTTAATATCATTAAAAAACTCATAAACTCATACAACAACGTAAAAACGACCATTACTCCCCCTACAATACAAGACCAATATTCACCCACAATATTTCAATATAGATCCCTACCGTATATTCCACACCTGTCTGAAAATATTAAAAAATCCTTTAAATCTTCCTTACCCTCCCTAAAGCTAGGATTAAAGACCCAGAACAAACTTTCCCACCTTTTCACTAATACTAAAGACCCGATAAATCCTCTCTACCGCTCAAATATTGTGTATAAAATACCTTGTTTAGATTGCGACGTGTCCTATGTGGGTGAAACAAAAAACTACTTAAAAACCCGCATATCTCAACATAAATCCTCCATATCCTCTCGAAACCTTCTAGCCTCAAAACTCTCCGAACACTCCATAACTTTTAATCATTCATTTAACTTTCAAGGTTGTTCCATTTTAGATTCTGTTCCCAACCATAAAAAAAGACTCATCGCTGAATCCGTCCACATCCATCTCCAATCTAATCCTGTCAATCATAAAACTGATAAACAGTGCATCTCCTCCACCTACAGCCATATATTAAACTCTCTTAAGTAATACAGCTTCCCATGTCCATCCCACTGCATACCTTTTGTTTATTTATTGGTTTATTTTTTACTTATTTATGTATACATTTATTTTATATATGTATCTATTTCATTTGTTTCTGCACTTAATAAATTCTTAATGGTTTTACAATTCAATTTATTCCTATTTGTAATTATTTTACTATTTTGTATCAACTATATGATCTGTCAATGATTGTTACTTATTATTATTTTTTGTCATAATATTTTCACTTGGTTAATTTTAATGTCTTAATATATGTACAATAATCATTAAAACGTTGGTTGGGAGGTAGTCAGTTTTACTATATATAGTTTATACATTATTATTCTTACTATTGTATTATATTGTTTTTACTTCAACAATCTTGTTAAAACATCTTCTAATACCGTTATGATGTTATTAATATTGTAGGTTTAATCTGAACACTTCCTTTTATGTTAATATTACAATTTTACTCATTGTTGTCAGATCCCGTCTAGAAATATGGTACGTATTTTCCATTTTACCCAACCTTTTGTACGTACTTTCCTATCTACCTGCCTATATTCCTTATAACCAAATTGAACCTAGTTTCCACTCACCTACCAGACGGTACGTATCTCCACTGTACTCCATTTTGTTAATGGTTTTTACTTCATGTAATTTTTTCTTATATATTTGTACATTATCTTTAGTCATTATCTGGTCTGTATAGCTCTCATTAGTATACCTTTATCATTGTAATTTAATTAATTGATTTCTTTACACATCTATTTTCTTTTATGTTATAATATTGACATTCTCTAGTGAAATTGTTAAATTTTTTTAAAATAGTATTTGTAATCTTATTTTAAATGTATCATTTTTGTATCTTTTTAGCCCTGATGATGACCCACAATGGGGGTCGAAACGTTGGCAAACAATAAAATAGTTGAAACTATTCAGTTGTTTCATTTAATGACCGCCACCCGGACTAATTCCTTCAGTAATTCTCAACGGTCAACTAATTATATCCACAATTTATTTTTAAGTGAATGTCGTGTGTTACGCCACAACCAGATGTTTTTGTATTTTTTTTTTTATAAATAATAGTGATTTTCATAGATACAGATCCTTATTAAAAATAAATGTTTTCATGGAAAATCTGAACTTCGCATTATTTATTTTTTTTTCTTGGAAGATTAAAAATATAAACGTGGTGAATAAGAGATCATTCTAAATAAACCATTGAAACTTTAAAATGTAGTGCACCCACACAAGATATTCGTTATTTAACTTTTATAAAAAATATAATGAATAATTCGCAACAAGCAAAGCATGTGTGATGCAAACATACGTTACAGGAAAAAAAAAAATTTACACATCAGTGAATACGATTGATAAAAGTACTCAAAGATTATCTATCGATTACTAATTAACAGAGAGATAAAATAAAATGAATTAAATAAGAAAAACATTAATTGAAGGACTGTTTACAGTTAACCACACAAGGGTCCTTAGCGACGAATATAATTTTGTCTAGAATCTCACCCAACACTCATTATCTTATCACGGCAGACAGAAATCTGGTGAGCCCAACGCACAACACTTAAATAAATAAATTTTACTTAAAATCGATTTTTAAACGAACTTAAAATTAATGGATAAAATCATACGATCAGTAATAGAAACAATTAAATAGTTTCTACTGTTTATTGCCTCCTACCGATTGTAGGTCCACATTGTGGGTCATCGTCAGGGATAAAAAGATACAAAAGGAATACAATGAGTTTATAATAACACACATATATATATATGAAAAAACAATTTAAGTGAATATAGAAAAAAAGTGGAATAATTGACCAATTAAAATTTGTTAACTATTGTAAAAGGAATTAGTCCGGGTGATGGTCGGAGAATGAAACAATTGAGTAGTTTCAATAGTTTATTTTTTGCCAACGTTTCGACCCCCATTGTGGGTCATCATCAGGGCTTGTTGTAGGCGAATGGAAACTCAGTTTAAAAATAAACTATTGAAACTACTCAATTGTTTCATTCTCCGACCGCTATCCGGACTAATTCCTTTTAGTAATTCACAACGGTCAACTAATTATATCCACTATCGAAAATTTTAACATTAAAAGCCAAATTTTATATACTATTGAGTTAAGGGATGTCAATACGTAAAACATAAAAATAGAAATAGATGGGTAAAGAAATCGAGTAATTAAATTACTAAATATTAGTATAAATAGTAATTAAATTACTAAATATTAGTATAAATAGTAATTAAATTACTAAATATTAGTATAGATAAAATAGTATAATAGTAATTAATTACTATATTGTAAAATTCTAATATTAGTATAAATAGTAATTAAATTACTAAGGCCATTGTAATTCAATTACTCGATTTTTATTACCCATATTTTTCAATTTTTATGTTTTAAATATTGACAGCCTCTTTTTCAATACTATATAAAATATTGAAGTGAGAATGGTTGACTGTGTAAGTGAGGGAAGTTCCCTGAAGTAACTCATGCAGTCAAAAGAACTCACAAATAAGATATAAACTTCTTCAGGGCGGTCAGTAAATAGCCCTGAAGAAGGCCTATAATTTAGGCCGAAACGTCGGCACCAGTTTATCAAGTTTCTTTTGACTATATAAAATATTGTTTTTAATGTAATTATAATTTTTAATAATTCATATGTACTCCCGTTTTTTCTATATTATGTTTAATAATTTTTACATATGTATGTTATACTATACACTCATTGTATTTGTTTTGTATACCATTTAATTGTTTAATTTACTGACAGCTACTAGGACTAATTCTTCCTGAACTTGACATTAGTTTCCATGCAGACATTTATTGTAAATTAATTTTTTTTTTTCTCTCTGGCGCGACAGATCGTGTAGGCCCTTGGCCGCGTGGTGTAATGTCCTCGAAGAATGTACTCACCACGTGCCTCGATGAAATTTTATAGGGTAGGGTCCCTACTTGTTTTTGAGAGGCCATCAGTAGGCTGACGAATCTCGCACACTCGGGGGAGAAACTGTGAGTGAATCCCTTTTTATATATATGCTTATAAAAGTCCGGCCGGGATTGGGATTCGAACTCACAAACTTTAGCGTGCGAGACTAGCGCGCTAGCCTCTCAGCCACGGGCTCCCCCAAATTAAATCATCAACTTATCGACATTACTATTTCCAACAATCTCAGTGTGTTTGTTTATTTAAGTATTTAACGCTATTATTTACCAACGGAGCTAATCTGACGATGCAACAGTGGAAGTCTTAAATTTTGCCGTTCGAGGTTTAATTAGGGATCTTTAACGAGTACCTGACATCGCACAGGATCATGAATACCATTTTACGTCTCCTCCTAAGGAGGCTTAACAATAGATTTTTTTTAATCCGCTATCTTGGGCATAGGTGACCCTTATGCTAGCTATTATACTACAGGTGACCTCTTCTATAACGTTAAAATAATGTTATAAATACATTCAACGACAATTCAACAAAAAAAATACGTTAAATAATAATTTAATGAATGTTTTAAGCTATTTCGGTCAAATTTGCTAAGATAGATTTAGTACCCTACAATAAATTTTCTTATTCGTAAAGAGGTTGTAATTTCAGTTGATGCTAAGGTGGAATGAGGTTTAGATTAGAGGTGGGCATAATCGAATGATTGTCATAATCGGATGATCGGACTTCGATGATTTAAATAATCGAACGATTTCATAATCGAATGACCGAATGATTAATATGGATTTTGAGAGACCATATGCCACAATTCTCGACTCTATGATGGCTGAGCTGGCTGAGCCTTGATGAGAATAATTTATGTGATGAGAAAAAAAAAAAAGATGTTTCAGTTATCTGTGCTCCTTATAATTCCTCGATTGTCGTTAAACGATTCAGTTCTCGAATGATCATTCGTTTCTCCAAACCGATTAATCTGACAATCGACTAATTCGAATGACTGAAATAATCGCATGATCCCATAATCGTCATTCGATTATACCCGCACCTAGTTTTGAGACTTAATGCGCAGGCGCCTAACAGTCAGAAGCTTGTCAAAACTCCAGACCTATAAAAAATATTCTATTGCTACGAAAGAGGCGCTGGCATGTGGAACTAAAAAAACCGTATCTAGGCCACGGCCATCAATTTTTTTTTTCCCCAGACGAATTATCAACAATGTTTGCCAGCGAATCAGCGCAGAATCATTCTTTGAAACATCGCATCAATGTTTTCTATGGAATACTTATTGAAAGTTATAATAATGTCGAAGAGAGAACAATAAAGTAAATTAATCATAAAATTTACGGAGTAATAAAGAACACAAGACGAAACACATGCTTAACATCTGTTAACAATAGCAGAATAACACGTGTTAGTTAACTTACATAATAGGAACAGTCTGTGTAAAAGACTGTGTTTACACTAATTTATCAGATACACAACCTATTTAGAAAACATCTAGTGCGCGCAACACATGACTTTAATTAACTTCCCTTGTTAAAATCAATGCTAAATATAAGACTTATAAATAAAGTTAAAATTGAAAACGGAATCACACAGTTCAATTTTTGAAGGCCAAATTTAATAATAATGGATCCTGCCCTCCAGTTTACTTAGACTATCACAAGATACCACAATCAAACACAGTAACGTACTTAGGACTTATTTTTGACAAAAGGTTGACATGGGGCCCACACGTCAAGACTAAACGTAAAATTTTCGACTGAGACTATTGTATTCGATACTTCATAGACATTCTAAATTACCCATCAGACAGAAACTTAACGTATACACTTATTTATTAAAACCAATATGGACTTACGCTTGCCAAATATACGGGCCTGCTAAAAAGACACACATACGAAAAATACAAACATTTCAATCGCAATTTTTAAGACTGGCAACGAACTCACCACCATATGTTTCAAACGATACCCTTCATACTGACTTACGTATTCCTACTACAACAAACCACATTCGATCGACTTAAAAACGATTTCACGACAAACTAAATGGAAACATAAACAAACTTGTGCAAAACATGGCTACAACCGAAATACCATCCATAACTCGGCGTAGGCTGAAAAGGAGTTGGATGAGGGACCTCCTGACCTGAAAATATAGTTTGCTTAATGTCAGGAGGATGCACCACTGGGCGCTGTCTCCTCATGCCTGCCCACCACGCCATGTTTACTTAGATTTTAGCACATTTGCTGATTGTAATTTTTTTTACAGGTGTAAATAAAATATTAAGTGAAAAAAAAATTAATAATATTAAAACAATAAGTTAACTTTATAATTTTTTTCATCACTCCCCATTACCTTCCACTATATTAGACAATATATATTTTAAAATTTTGAGCTTTCCAACGGTATATTATAAATCTAGAGTACTATTCTTGCAGTTCGAAAATAAAAAAATTACCTAACATATTATTTATTTTTGCCGTTTTCTGCTACAGTTAGGTAAATTTCTTTCATAATTCGTATTTTTCCATTTTATTTACTAATGCAAACAAAGATAATAGTTAATTATTTCGAAGAATAAAAAATAATAGATGTACTTTAAAAGGACTTTAGGTACTTTAAAGCCTATTAAATTTTACCTCAACATAAGGAGTTTAATCAAAGTCGTTGAGCCGTTTATGAGAAAATCGTAAAAAGGTGAAAAATACATGGTATAAAGAGTTGTTCTTTTAGTCTAAAAAATTTCTATAAAATATTAGGTCTATAATTGAGAGGGTAATTTCCAAAGGGTACTAAATAAATCAACACTGAAAATTTTTACAGGAGGCGCAAACGTTTGTCATTATTTTTTACTAAACCAATTACTTTGATCATTTTCGCATAATCTATTTTAAAATATTAATAAGATTATTTCTACGCTGTGGAAGAAAACGTTTCAATATTATTTGGAACGAAATGAAATGAGTAATTATTAATTTTTTTAAATAAATGCATTGCTAAATCATCACCCTTTTAAAAGGCTTGAAAGTACATTACTGTTATAGGTGGAATAATCAGGAGTCAGTCTTTTTCTGAATATTTTAATTTTGCCGACGTTTCGGCTCCAGCTTGTGAGCCATCATCAGGGCATTACTGAGCCATGTCCAAGCATAAGCTTGTAAAAAACCAACCATTGGACATGGCTCAGTAATGCCCTGATGAAGGCTCACAAGCTTGAGCCCGAAACGTCGGCAAAATTAAAAACATTTTAAAACAAAGACTATTCCACCTATAATAGTTTCTACAGTCGACTATACATCCTCAATGAAAGTACTTTACATAATATTAAATAGCGGATTTCGACGTAACTATAAAACTCTGTTTAAATTAAAAAAAAAAAAACCTGTACCACTACAACCCATGAAGGGTCTTGGGCTCAGACATATAGAAATTCGTACTGTTTCTAGGCCAACGACAGTGCAATGAGGTGATTAGGCCTTAATCACGCTCAGCCGCCAGGTTTTTCCCCAATTAATTTAGGTACCCACTTTATATAGGCTGGGTCTGCCCCAGAAGGGTCTCCGTACCCTAGGGTCGCCCCCCGACTGAATTAACAGAATAAATAACATTCCGCCACAGCCGGGATTCGAACCCAGGACCCGGAGCACAGCAGACTAACGCTCTATCCACTAGACCACGCCGCTCCTGGTTTAAATTTATATCTTGTAAAAATTTTCCATCAGTGACGTATGAACTGTCAGTACGAAATTTCAGTATGTAAGGACTTTTTTTTTTTTAATAACTAGACTTCAAATAAAAACAATTTTTCATGGCGTTTTCAGTTAAAAACTATTCGAATTATCTTAAATATAATATATATTTGCGATCATTACTTTCTTTTACTATATATTAAAAGTATTATTAAGTGAAAGTAATATGTATGAATTATTAATATTAATTTATTAGTTATATACTAATTCATACTTCATGATATAATTAGTAAGACTGAGACAATTCGTTGCCTTTTGGGAATTTTCCAAAGTAAAACGTATTCTGTATTACAGCTTAGTACTCATCTCTAATCTAAGGGAAAGACGTTATAAATAACACGTGTTCTCACTAATTAGCCTAAGAAAGTAATTTAAATATGAGATGTAAATTACTAAAACGTGAAGACGAACTATATTCCACGAGGAGCTATCTCTATACCTCCGGGACAACGTCCTCTCGAGAATGTAGAAGAGGAAATGCTTTCTTGGAACCGAGGGAAAGTACGTAGCGTTTGCTTCGTTGCTGTGAAGTACTGTAAATAGTGTAGCAGCAAAATTAGTGCGGGCGTCACACGGTTCAGAAGTAAATAGTACGTAATGCGTGGTCAGGTACTCCTTAAAGATTCCTGTCCTAATTAAACCTGGATAGAAGGTCACGGGTTCAAACCCGTGGGTGGTCTTAGGATTTTTTAATAGGAGTAAAAAATCCTTAGTTTACCGCCCATCGGAGGAGACGTAAAAAGGTAGTCCCGGACCTTTGCGATAACAGGTACTCGTTAAATATCCCTATCCTAATAAAACCTAGATAGGAAAAATAAAGGAGTCCCACTATGGCTTCGTCCGATTAACCATAGTAACTTAAAGTACCGTTAAATGAATACTATTATATAGATTTTTTTTTTTTTTTTTAGTAGAGCCGGTGACTGAGTGGCTAGCGCGCTAGTCTACCACGCCAGAGTTGTGAGTTCGAATCGCAGTCCCCGCGGGACTTTTATAAGAATATAATTAAATGGGAATTCACTGCCCCGGGTATGTCAGACTCGTCAGCCTACTGGTGGCAACTCGCAAAACAGGCGTACGGAGTGATGACCCTACACTAAACATTTCATCGAGAAACGTGAGTATATTCTCCCAGGAGTCTATACCACGCGGCCAAGGGCTAACACGGCCTGTCGCGACAGAGAACTTTTTTTTTTTTTTTTTGTTGCTAGATAAGTGTTTTTAAACAATATAACAGTAACAATATGACTATTTTTTTTTTCTAACTATTTTACTTTAATTGAAATTTCACATCTACTTTTAAAGTCATTATAATATTACGACTCTAATATATATAAAATTATATATATTTATATTAAAGGATAATAGTTCATTTAAAAAACAGCTTTGTTTATGAATTTTATTAGAATAATTTTAAAATAATTACCCCAACCACTATGACTTATATGCCATGAACACAACATTATAATTATAGGTGGAATAGTCAGGAATCAGTCATTTTTTTGAAAAGTTTTTAATTTTGCAGTTTATGCTTGGACATGGCTCAGTAATGCCCTGATGATGGCTCACAAGGTTGGGCCGAAACGTTGGCAAAATTAAAAACTTTTCAAAAAAATGACTGATTCCTGACTATTCCACCTATAATAGTTTCTACAGTCGACTATACATCCTCAATATAACATTATAATTGTTTTATTATTTATTCATTAAAATACACCAACTAAAATTTACAATTGTATTAGAAAAAGAAATGTACCTCTGCAACCAACATAAATGGTTCTCCTAACTGTCCTGCTCGGAGGTAAAAGACCAAAATCACACACGGACAACCGTCAGGTATTGTAGCCCAAATTTTGGATATCGATTTCAAAGATCCTCAGGAGGAATGCCTCCCAGTTGAAATTACAGAATAGAAAATTATCTCGTCACGACAGGATTCAAACCCGAACACCGACAGTAGTCCAGTGCTCTATCCACTAAACCTGATTATAGAAGAATACCATGATTCACATGTAATGATATACACTACACTATGGCAGCACTTCTCAAATATTCTATACCTAAAAGATCTGCGGCCATCTTTTTTTTTTATGCCTCGGAGGATTATCAGGAATTGTGGAAGAAACATGAAATATAACTGGAAGAATTCGATGGTTCAATAGAACGCTTAAGTCCAGATAGGCCTTGTGGTGTTCATGTAGATGAGTCTTTAGGTTTGAGCGTCTGTCCAGTAACTGTTGGAGTAGCCGAAAACGTCGAGCTAATCTTCAATATTGCTTTGGAATTCGCTTATGTTCGTCACTTGAGTGATTACTCTATGTTATCTTGGATTTCAATTATGTTATTCCCATCAAATAATTAAATTTAATAGCAATATTAATTAAAAAAAACATTTCCAGCTTATAATAAATATTTGAAAAACTTTTAAGAAATTGTAGGACAACTCAAATAATTTAATGAGAGGATTTTTTATCTTATCGATGATAAAGCCGTTAACTGGAAAAAACCGAATAACATTCTAAACAAATGTATCGATTTCAGAATGATTATTTCGTACTTAAGATAATATCAAACAACTAGCAAGTATCAATTTTTAAAATATCTAAAACATAATATATATATATTCACAAAACAGTGGTACATAATTAAACGTTGATTTCCAAAAAGTACTAAAGGACATTTTTTTACAAAATTGATTTTTTTACATATTTGTATTCTCATCAATTAGTTATATCTAAATATCCTATTTGGTTTTATCTAATGAACACTCCAAGCCCTTTATAAACGCAATTTCGAAATATAATTATTTTCTAAAGGAAATAATTACACATTTAATTTCGTTCCAAATTATACCAAAACATCTCATTTCATATCTTTAATATGATGTTATTAATATACTAAAAAACAATTCTGGATTTTAATGCGAAAAGAATCAAATTAGCAGGTTTAATAATATGATAACGATAGATTTTGGTGCTTCCTGTAAAATTTCCTAGAATGGACATTTTTTTACAATATTGATTTTTTTACATATTTGTATTCTCAACATTTAGTTTTATCTAAATATTCTATTTGATGATCTAATAAATTCTCAAGTCCTTAAAAAACGCGATTTAGAAATGCGGTCATTTTCTAAAAGTACTAATTACGGATTTATTTTCGTTCCATATCATTCTAAAAAAATTCATTTCATAACATTAATATGATTTTATTATTATAGTAAAAAAAATAATTCTAAATTTTAATGCAAAAAGCCCCAAATCAGCTGATTTAATAATATAGTAATCAGAGTTTTTCGCGCTTCCTGTAAAACTTCCTAAAATGGATATAGTACCTTTTGGGAATCAACGTCTCAATTATTATAATAAGTCGTACAAGGTAATAAATTGATTGAGAAAAAAAAAAAAAAAAAAATAGAGTGCAAATTATTACATTTGACTTAGCATGTATAAACCTTCCAATAATTTGTTTGTTTATTTATTTAACGTCCCTTTGTGCTGCTGTGGCTAATCGGAGTACCTGACATCGCACAGGCTCGGTACAACTTTTTAACGTCCCCTCCAAAGGACGGCACTAAGTAGGCATATTGCAACTTTTTCTGAGTGAAGAGGAAACGATGTTATCCAGGGACAATTTCCCTGAATAAAGTACAAATTTCCAGACTTTTTCATATGTTTTTAAAATCCCTGACTTTTCCCGATTTTCCCTGTTGCTAGACCGGAAAGTAGAAAATATTTTTTTGGACGACGTTTCGGCTCAAAATTGTAGGTATGGCTATTATGAACTGACACACGACTGACTTCTGAATATTTCTACCTGTAATACTTTATGTTATTATCTGACTTTTTAAGAAATATTAACGTCCCCGCCCTCCCGCTACTATCGTGAGAGTGCTTTCACTTACGCCTGTGCCTGTAGAGTTAAGCGAACATCGCACCGGATTTTCCACAACACGAGCATCGACATGTTTATTTTATTTAAAAGCCAGCCAGCTCTAGAGACGTAACGAGCTTAGATGTGAAATCACGATCCGCAAACTGCATTAGCAGAGGAAACCTTCCATCTAGCTCAGTTACGTAAATATTTAGAGCGTTAACAATATTCCGATGGCATTCCTCACATCGCCGAGGGAATATAATCTGAACTCTTTCTTCGGCACTGAGCGCAATGTTTTCTGTTTACAGCGGGTTAGATCCGGTTCAATTAATTTTGAAAGGCGTTTTTTTTTTTTTTTTTTTTTTATCCTAATATCAATAAGAAAAATAAATCATCTGTGCACAACACACGACTTTCGCTTTATTCCGTTGTTAAAATCAATTTAAGAACTAAAAAATCTGGTGCGGGCAATACACCACTTTCACTTTCCTCCATTTTTAAAATCGATTTAAGAATTTTCAAATACAGTTAGAGATAAAAATGAGTGTCACCATTAAAGAATTAATTAAATTGAATTTCTATAGAAAAATGTGTTTTATTAAAAAATCTATTATATTATTATCTGAAATAATAATCAGTTAGTTTTATCGGCTTTGCATCACTCTTTGTTAACTTTTACAAACTTGTGTATAAGATAATATTTTTTTCTAAAATCTTTAGCTATTCAACAGTATATTATTCATATATATTATCAATGTTTATGTTGATAACAATTGAGAAAATCGTAAAAAGGTGCTAAATGCATGGGATAAAGTAGGACTTTCAGTCAGCGGATTTTAGTGAAAAAGTTGCTGTAACATCTCGGGAGTATAGTTGTCTTAAATATGAAATTACAGTTTTATAGGACTTTTCGATTTTTATCTTCGCTTTTTATATAGTTTTATCTTCTTCTCATCACTCTCTAGTAACTTCTAAAAGCTTGTGTATGAGATGATATTTTTTCTAAAATCTTTAGCTTTCCAACGGTATATCATACATGTATATTACTGCTCTTATGTTCAAAAACGAAAAATTGCATTAAAAAAATATTTTTTCTGTTTTCTCCTTTAGTTAGGATCGAATTTATTCAATTTATATATTTACCTGTTTTTCATCAGCGTTAACAAGATAATCTAGTTATTATTATTGAATCTACAAAATTAAAGGTACTTTAATTATCGGCATTTAAGCCCTGTCAGACCATTTTTATCCAAATAAAACCTACATGATATTAAAGCCCATTAAATTTTACATCGATACAGCGAGTTTAATCAAAATCGTCGAAACCGTTTTCGAGAAAATCGAAAAAAGGTGCAAAATGCATGGTATAAAGTGCCTCTTCTGGTAAGCTCATTTTGATGAAAAAAGTTTTGTCACGTCTCGGGCGTATAGTTGTCTTAAATATAAAATTTCAGTTTTATAGGACTTACCGTTTCCGCCCGGGAGTTACCACACACACACACACACACACACACACACAGACACACACACAATCACAAACAGACCTTTTTGCGAGACT
The DNA here is from genome assembly GCA_023052935.1 of Piezodorus guildinii. Lineage (NCBI taxonomy): Eukaryota > Metazoa > Arthropoda > Insecta > Hemiptera > Pentatomidae > Piezodorus > Piezodorus guildinii. Next base: position 174,199,859 of record CM041294.1, read on the forward strand.
TGGTTATTTGAACTCAGGGGAACCTAAAACGTGTATTTCCTTTGAAAACTGGAACTTGAAATTTTTCACGATAGGAATACTTTCCCTATATTTCATATATAGGTAAGTGAAAGTAAAAATAAACTTTAAGAGGTTAAAAAAGTAATTACATATGTTTCAATAAATAATCTATTATATTATCACCTGTAACAATCAGTTAGTTTTATCGGATTTTTGTCACTCCCCCATCAACAATGTGTATAAGATAATACTTTTTTCTAAAATCCTTAGCTATCCAACGGTATATCATTCGTATATATTATCAATGTTCTTATTATAAATGAAACCTACATGATATTAAAGCCCAATAGTGAGTTTAATCAAAATCGTTACAGAACAGTGTTCGAGAAAAAAAAAAAAAAAAAAAAAGTACAAAATGCATGATATAAAGTAGCCTTTAAGTTAGCTGATTAAAATGAAAAAGTTTCTGTTACATCTCGGGCGTATAGTTTTCACAAATAAGATATTTCAGCTTCGAACAACTTATCTCACACACCTTTCTGCGGGACTTGGTCTTATGTTGTCGGGGGTCCTTAAAGCGTGTATTTTATAAAATGCCATACTTTTTCCTAATATATATATATATATATATATATATATATATATAAAATAAATAGGAAGTAAAAAATAAAAAGAAGCAATATAAATTATTAAAAGATGAAATATGGGAAAAATGCGGTAAGTAAAAATATACGTAAATCTATGTGTTTCAATGACTTTAAACTCAACCAACTTCTCGTAATTTCCTTAATTAAATAACATTTAAAATTTCACTGCAGTCGACTTATTAAATAGATAGTACCTTATCAGTATAATAGAAAAAAAAATACTGTGTTATTAATTAAATTAATCTAAAATAAATTATATAAAGATTACCAAATCCATTCTGTATTAGTGTGAAACACCCACCTGTAACAAAAAGAAAAAAAAAATTAATATCTAAAGATTTTTAATTAACATAATAATATTTTAAATATAATTTTAATACAACTAGTTAAATTAGGATTAGCTACATAACTATTAATAAAAGTAAATAGTTTAAATACCATTAAAGTTGTTGTTGTTAAGGCTAATATATAATAGAATTACATACAAATCAGTATGTTATAAGTGTAAATTGTATTTAATGATAATAATACACTATTGTTTAATAATATCCATTAAAAAAAACTTATTATACAAATACAAAATAATCTCTTTAATTCGAAATAATTTTTGTTCGGATTAATAAAACTCTCGGATTACAGTATGTTATAGGCAAACAAGAATGAATAAATAAAAAGAAAATAAAATAATAATAATAATAAAAAAAAAAGTTTTCAACAAAAATACAGTCAGTTGAGTCCAAAAAAACAACTCACGCGAAAAGGTCTATGTGTTAGTATTTTAGGTTTATCGTGAAAACGAAATTTCATATTTATGACAACAATACCTCAGATGTTATAGCAACTTTTTTAAAATCAAGTCAGCAAACCAGATGAGAATCACAGAACCACGTATGTAATCTATTATATTATTATTTACATTTTTGAGAAAATCGTAAAAAGTTGTAAAATGCATGGTATAAAGTGGCTGTGGTTAGCTGATTTTTATGAAAAAGATGCTGTAACATCTCTAGCATATAGTTATGTCGAATATGAAATTTTAGTTTCGTAAACCTTTACGTTTTCGTGCTGGACTTATCTAACACACAGGCCTTTTGATGGGCATGGTTATTTCGACTCAGAGGACTCTAAAACGTGTATTTTTATTGAAAACTGGAATTAGGTCACCAAGGAAAAAAAGGCATAACCATCTTCCGGGTTTTATCCTGTGACCTTGAGTAAAGAAAACGGTTATGATAGAAAGAGTTTGTAAAATTTTGAAGAGAAACGAGAATGATAGAAACATCCTCGACACAAACTTCAAAATTTTTTAATATCGCATTCATTCATCACCAGATATCTCATTAGAAGAAACCTGGCTCAAATATGATGCTCAATATAAATAACAATTATTCTAAAACTAACTATATATATACATACATACATACATACATATATATATATATATATATATATATATATATATATATATATATATAAATAAAATAGCAAAAGAACTTATATATATTTATACTATGAATAAAATTAATTATTATACTATACTTATCCACTTATTTGCAATGTATTTCCTAATATTTTATGATATTATAAATTACCAATGCATACTCTTACGTTACATAAAGAGTAGTAAGTGAAAGTCATGAGTTGCGCGCAACAGAATTTTTTTCTTCTATTTTAGCAAATCCGAATAACAGAAGTTTACTGTATATAGAAAAAACATAATTTTTTTATTTTTTATTTTATGCTATGCTTCCTGGGGTAGAGTAACTTAGCCGAAGCACTCAGTAAAGTGGGTACCTAACAAATTTGAGCAAAAACCGATGACTGGGCGTGATCTCTACATGTACTGAATTCAAGACCAATTAATGTAATCTATAGGTTCATTTTTTAATTGATACTCCAGGGCTTGCTTCTAGTACCAGATTCTTCATTTAATATGATGTATGTTTAAGGATTGTACATAGTTATGAGTGACTTCTAGACTTTGTAAATATTTTATTAATAATTTTTAGTGACCCTCCTGGGGCACACCCAGCCTCTATAAAGTGGGTACCCCAAAAAGGGGAAAAAACCTGGCGGCTGAGCGTGATATTGGTCGAATCACGTCATTGCACGGCCGTTGGCTTAGAAACAGTATAAATCTCTACATGTACTGAGCCCAAAACTCTTCATGTGTTGTATTAGTACAATTTTTTTTTTTTTTTATATTTTGTATATTATTTTACAATTTTGTATCAATGTCGTACTTAATAACTATTTTAAACGTCCTAATTAGGACAACTTATAATATCACTAAAAAACTTTGATGCTCCATAACCAGAGCGACATTGCCAGTGATTCACAGACTTAAGAAAGAGCAAACCACATCACATGCTTCCAGGAAGGATTATTGAAAACGTTCTCGGGGAAATCCCCACGTTCGCGATAAGAAAAGAATAAAGAAAATCCCGCGAAGACTTGACTCGGATGTCAGAGCTTTGAATAGGTTCATTAGCGAGCGTGCTCCACCAACTCGACTAATTCATCAACCCGTCAGCTTGTTAGACCATCTTCTTTTCACTACCGCTTTGCAGGATATACTTCCTTCTAAAGTCGTTGTCACTCAGGGTTTTTGTGTTTTCTAAAGGGTCTAGACTATCACTATTGATTAGAAAATATCGCTTTTTATCTGAATAAATATTATTTAAAAAATTTATTTATCGGCGATACATTACAGACACAGCAAACTCTACATTACTTAGGACTGACATTCGACCGAAGGATGACTTGGAGACAAATGTAAAGAAGAGAAGCTAGGCTCTACAATCATTTAAGTAAAAAATTGTAATGAAGACAACTAAACCAGTGAACCATTAAGGCCGCTTAATAATTTTGATTGTAATATTGCTGCAACATTTAGCGGACTTTATTCAGCGTGTCTAGCAAATAAGCTCAAAGAGATTCCCTGACTTTTCCATATTGTAAGAAGTTCTTTACCTGGCCAAATCTCGGTGATAATAGACAAAACAAAGAATAATTATAATTAATATGGTACTGCTTGGATACTGCTATTAATTGTTGTTGTTGTTTTGGTTTTAAGTGCAAAAAACTGCAAGTGGTTATTATTGCCCAAAACATCTTCAGAAGACGATTAACATACCTATGATGAAGAGAGAGAGAGAAAATGAATAAATAAAACAATAAAAATAAACAAATAATAAAAAATAAAATAAATTAATAAAAATTGTGAGTAAAATATCAAAAATTGCGTAAAATAGCCTGAATGTGTTAAATGAGGTGATATAAAGAAATGTTCTTCACCAATTGAATGACACCATCGACGGCCCGATCACTATCGCTCAATGCCACCGAGACTTTACGTGGTACACTCACATCTTACAAATTCCCTACTGTAACGAGGACACTCTTCATAAATATGACTTACTGTGAGAGCCACTTTACACAGTTGACATCGACGTGGATCCCTTCGTGCCATGAGGTGCTCAGGAGAGAGACGGCAGTGTCCTATCCTCAGGCGGGCGATAACTACCTCCTCACGCCTGCACTTTCTTGATCATGAGACCCAGCAGCTGATGGTCGGTTTGACTTTTTCAATTTGTTGTTTTCAAGAGCGGTCCAAGACTGTTGCCATTCGTCTATGATCTTCGCGTTTATTGGCTGGAACAGCTCAGATGATGAAATAAAAGAGGGCGTTATTTCTTCTAGTGAATGTGCCTCTGTTGCTGCTCTGTCGACTTCCTCATTTTCTGATATTCCGGAATGACTGGGAATCCAAAATAAAATTTTTTTTTTTGAAGAGTCTGCTATTAGTAATAATTAATATTCACAAATCTGACTACAAATTTATTTTAAAACTCGCTTTATGATATTTGCAATATCATAACAAGTAGGCATAATGGAACTTTGGACTGAGTGAAGAAGAAACGATGTTATCTAAGGACCATTTTTCCCAACCTAAGTACAAACCTGACTTTTTCATATGTTTATCCCGTATCATATCCCGGTTTTCCCGACTTTTCCTGTTGCTAGACAACCTGGACTTTGTTATAATGTTGGTTTCATTGTAGCTTAACAGTCTGGCAGGGGTTAAAGTAGCTAAAAATTCATAATAAAAAAGATGAAAGATAACAAACTAAAAGAGTAAAGAACAAAAACAATTTTTTTGGGGGGTAATTTTGTTTTTCCAAACATAAGTATATATTTTATATACTGTTGGGAAGCTGAAACATAAAACAATTCATAAAACATTGTTTCTAATAAGCAAAGTTGTGGAAGGCAATGCAAAGAATGCTAAAAACATTGAACGGTCTCATTATATTTGAGTGTTTTGAGAACTTATAATGGGAACAACCCGTGTTTAAGATTAATTATAAAAATATTACATTTTCATGTTATTATACTCATTAAATCAAACAACTAGATATTTTCATATATAAGCTTAATAATTAAATATTTATTTTCATACATCGCAGTATGTTTGTTCAGTTTTTGTCTTCAATTAAAAACCAATTGTGATATTAAAGCTACTTGAAAGATAATTATTTTATCACAGTTATTGTCTGCTTTAGATTATTAAGATACAAAGGATTAAAATTCAATTTAAAATATTAACAAGAAGTAACTTTTATCTACCTTCTCATACACTTTGTTGGTATTTAATTTGTCTTAAAACAGTAACTTACTGTGTTTTTTAAAAATGTTTTTCAGCATTGGTTAACATAGGAAAACACAGTCTTACATATAGGGGTGGGCATAATCGAATGATCGGACTTCGATGATTTAAATATCGAATAATTCCATAATCGAATGATGGAATAATTAATATGCATTCCGAAAGATAATATTGCACGATTCCCCTCTATACGATTACTGACCTGGCTGAGCCTAGGTGCAAATATGCATATAATTTATGTGATAAGAAAGAAAAAAAAATCTGGTGCGGGTAACACACGACTTTCACTTACCTCAATTTTTAAAACCAATGAAAGAATTTTCAAAAACAGTTATAGATAAAAATACGTGAAACTATTAGGGAATTAATTAAATTGAATTTATATAGAAACATGTGTTTTATTAAAAAATCGATTACATTATTATCTAAAATAATCAGTTAGTTTTACATTCATTTTGACACTCTCTATTAACTTTTAAAAGCTTGTGTATGAGATAATATTTTTTCTAAAATCTTTAGCTTTCCAACAGTATATCATACATATATATTACTGCTCTTATGTCCAAAAACGAAAAATTGCATTAAAAAAATATTTTTTCTGTTTTCTCCTATAGTTGTCTTAAATATAAAATTTCAGTTTCATAGGACTTACCGTTTCCGCCCGAGAGTTACCACACACACAGACCTTTATGCGGGACTTGGTTATTTGGACTCAGGGGACCCTAAAACGTGTATTTCCGTTGAAAACTGGAATTCGAAAATGTTCACGATCGCGATACATCCCGTTACTATATATAGTAAGTGAAAGTAAAAAAAAGTCATTCGATTATCCCAACCCCTTGTAATCCCTCGATTATCGTTAAAAAATTATTCAGTTCGAATAATCACCACCCCTACTTACATACACACATCAATAATGCATAATCAATTAGTATCAATGATAATGATGAAGCCATGAATCAATAAACCTGAAAGCTAGATTTAAATTATTCTGGATGACTTAGAGCCCACACCACTTCTGGAAACGGTAGATGCACTTGCATTTAGTTGTGCTGAGAGTCCTTTAACTGTGTTGGTAGAGGTTTCCTTCTACTGTATGTTTGAGGACTCGTTGTCTATTACGGACGGAGGTCTTCCTCGGGGCAAGTTTTCCAAGTCGGTATCCCAGCTGAAAACTTAGCAAACCAACGGCGAATGGTCCGTTCATGAACACTCCCTTCCCAAAACGCCTTGCAAATATTTCTAACAGCCTCAGCTGCTGAATGGCCGAGTTTAAACTCGTGCTAAAATATTACTCGAAAATCGCGTGTTTCCATGTTCATATTTGGAGGTATACTAAAAAGTGGGTAATTGATTGGGAAGCTAATGTTTATAATAAAAAGGTAGAGGATTAGTAACTGTTTACTTTAAATATGTATCATATAATATATAAATATAATATCATTGAGACGTTGGCTTCCGAAAGGTAGAAAGTATTTTTTTAAGAAATTGATATTTTGACAGAATCGTAACATATTTTTTCTATTTGATTTTATCTAATGAACAATCAAATCCTTTAAAAACGGGATTTAGAAATGCAATAAGTTACTAAGGCACTAATCACATACCTAGTTTCGATCCTAATCATACTGAAACATTATATTCCATAACTTTAAAATAATGTTATTAATATAGTAAAAGAAAAATTCTAGATTTTAATGCGATTAGAATCAAATAAGTTGGTTAAATAATATAGTTATAAGTTATTTACGCGCTTCTTGTAAAATTTTCTGAATAAATACAGATCTTTTGGAATGCAACATCACAATTATTCTGCCCCACATTTTTTCAAACCTGAAAATGATTAGTGCATTTCCTACCCCCGCTGTTATATTTTACTTTTTATGAAACTATTATCTCAAAATATTCCCTTAAAAATTATGAAATTTAGAAAAGTACGAAATAAGTGGGACTTGGAGTTGATGCCGATATCGGAGTTGCAAAAGTACTTTATTATATCTACTTCATTATTTGCACTTATTTGCGATTCTTTCCGTTCCATTTTACTTCAAGTGGAAAATAACAGCGTAGGCACAATTACGTAACAAAGGATCAGGAAAATGGGGAAAAGTGAAAATTCAACGTGAGTATTAAAACGCATAATTTTCAAGTGATTTATTTCGTATTTCTAGTCTGTTTTATAATATTTAAAAAATATAAAATTTCGGTATCAAACAACTTATCGTTTTCGAACTAGACTTACCACATGCAGACCTTTTTTTTGGGACTTGGTCACCAGGACTTAAAGGGAAAACTTCATATCCAACATTGTCACTATCGTAAAAACTTTTCTAACTATGTATTATATATTTTAATTTATAAGAAAATTAATAAGTAAAAGAAAAAATAATATATATATAATCATATGATATTGAATTTATATTATCTATAATAATAATTAGAAGGTGCCTTGGTCATTTTCTTTTCATTAGTCACGGAGGATTATTGGGAATATTCAGAACAAGGTGTGTGTGGACATATTTGGATTTTAAAGAGGTACATCGTCTCTATAAATGTTTTTATTAGTGACAAACAATGTAGGAATTCAGGTTTTTGGTTTATTATTTTTTTTAATGAACCTTTGTGGTAGTTGGAGAAGTTAGTTTAGGGTGCAGTAAAAAGAACACACAATCAAGATATAAACTTAATAAACTGGTGCTGACTTTTCGGCCTAAATTATAGGCCCTCTACGCCTCAGACGCTCTCCTTCAAACGCCCTGAAGAAGGCCTATAATTTAGGCCGAAACGTCGGCACCAGTTTATTAAGTTTATATCTTAATTGTGTGTTATTTTGACTGCACCCTAAACTAACTTCTACCACTTACTCAGACAGTCAACCATCTCACTTCAACCTTCGTGATAGATAAAAAAAAAACATTACCCCTCCGCCCCGCCCCCCTTCCATACTAAATACTAGGGTATGCAATAATGATCCGAACACCTTGACGTCGATATCAGCTGGTTATTTTTAAAATGGCGGCCGTTTAAAAGTGATTCAATTAAAAAACTTATAAGTGTTTTTAACAACAAAAAAAAATCACGAATAATTAAAAACCAAAAGGGGAAAAAAATCAAATTTTACACATAAATACAGCCATAACTTAGTTATTTTTTAAGATCGAGAAAAACGTGTATTATGTATGCTTTAATATCATGTATGTAACATGATATTAAAGCCCATTAAATTTAACATCGATATAGCGAGTTTAATCAAAATCGTCGGAAACGTTTTTGAGAAAATCGAAAAAAGGTGCAAAATGCATGGTATAAAGTGCCTCTTCTGGTAGGCTCATTTTGATGAAAAAAGTTTTGTCACGTCTCGGGCGTATAGTTGTCTTAAATATAAAATTTCAGTTTCATAGGACTTACCGTTTCCGCCCGGAGTTACACCACAACCACAACACACACACAAAGCAAGATTTTTTTGCGGGACTTGGTTATTTGGACTCAGGGGACCCTAAAACGTGTATTTCCGTTAAAAACTGGAATTCGAAAATTTTCACGATCGCAATACTTCCCCTTACAATATATAGTAAGTGAAAGTAAAAAAGAACATAGTCATTACAAAAGAGAAACAGTATGAATAAAAAATAATTTTAAATTTTAAAATAATGTAATATTAAACTAATAATTATATGTCAGGATATGTAACGGAGAAAGATATGAGTATGGAAAGAGGGAGAAAGAAATGGGCGATGAAAACAGATCCTAATCAATAAGAAAAAAATACATACTTGACTCGACGTGAAGGCGTTGCCTAAAGGAGTGATGTTTCCCAGTTTAAAAAGCGCTCAAAATTAGTAGCTATATAAACAGTTATACCCTAATATGGTTATTTGGAAATAATAAACATTTTGTAATAATTTGCAGCGTTTTTGGATCGATGCGGGAGGAATTTTATGATTTAGTGAATCCCTATGGCTCAATGAAATGTTTTTTTGTATGTAATTAATCAATGAGGTAATACTGATAGGTATCTTTGTAAGCTAAACTATATATCGTAGATATCAGTCAAAGCGAGGTTATTATTTCTATTATTCGTAGGTTCCACCTCCTTTCATGGAAGATTTGCCCTAGCCCCGAGCTCAATCCTACCCTGACTAGTCGTGAAAGTTCACCACCTCTAGCGCAATCTCACTTTCCACTGCAGTTCAAACCTCAACCTCAGTTACAGTATCTTAAATCTCACTGCTTGTCTATATTAAAATAAGATTATTATTGAGTATGTATAGTCGACTGTAGAAACTATTATAGGTGGAAAATAATCAGGAGTCTGTTTTTATTTTAAATATTTTAATTTTGCTGACGTTTCGGCTCAAGCTTGTGCGCCATTACCAGGGCATTACTGAGCCATATCCAAACATAAACTGATTAAGTACATAAAACTCAGTTTATGCTTGGACATGGCTCAGTAATGTCCTGATGATGGCTCACAAGCTAGAGCCGAAACGTCGGCAAAATTAAAATATTTAAAAAAGAATGATTCCTGATTATTTCCACCTACAATACTTTCTACAGTCGACTATACATACTCAATATCATTACATAAAAAATATTTCTGTAACAATATTAGTCTGAGTGATTTAAATATTATTATAAAAAATAGAAAAGTCGTTTAAAACTTTTTTCTCTCAAGAAACGCCCTTAAGGGAAGAAGCAATAAGACACTTCTAGCGGGTCGGGAGAAGTTTCACCGCATTGCGACCACCGCAGCTAAACTCTAATAAATTTATTTCTAACCTCTTCCAAACTCGTCGTGCCATCAATTACAGCTGTCGGTGTCTCCTTATGTTTGCTAACAGAATAATCATACACGTCAAAACATAATAATATATCTTAATTATTAATATCAATCAATTATATCTTAAAACGTGTGTCTCACGTTCTATTAAAATCTTAATTAAAAAAGTTTCACGATGGAAATAGTTTTCTTTACTTGTTATCATATAAATATGTAAGGATCGCCTTTGAGTGTAGTGGCCAGGATACCAGCATTCTATGCTCAAGATCGCGGGTTCAAAACAGTCTGGTGGTCATAGGATTTTTTTATAGGAGTAAAAAAATCCTTAGTTATGCCGTCCTTCGGAGAGGACGTAAAATGATGATCCCAAGACTGAGCCTTTCGTTAAATCCATATTTAAAGTTAAAGTTTTTTCTAAGGAAACATTTATTTAGGTTAAATAATATATTGACAGAAATCTTTTCATTTTTGCAAAAAAAAAAAAAAATAAATAAAATAACGTAGAAAATATGTCTGCTGTTTTCTCCTACAAAGGTTGTCAAATTCTTTCATATTTGCTTATTTTATATCAATCGTTCCAACTATAATTGGTTAATTACAGGTAATTTGGAGGAATCAATTTTAAATTTTTGCACTCCCTGTCACAAAGTTGCGAAATCGTACGATATTTCATTTCTGCCGGGCATTTAGTTGTCTTAAATATGAAATTTCAGTTTCGTAGGACTTCTCGTCTTCGTTCTTGACTTAATACAAATGTTTTGCGAAACCTGGCCATTTAGATACAGAGAGCCCTTAAATGTGTTTTACCGTTGAACACTAGAATTCTTCGAGTTTCACGATCGAGATACTTAATATATATTACATCAAAAAAAAAAAAAAAATTCAGTTTTTAAATCAGAAATTAAAATACTCATTCTTTATAGGAGATTTTAAAGTTTAAACTAGGACGACAAAAAATTAATTATTTCGAATATAGAAACTAAATACTTTAAAATTAATTTTCCATGAATATTTATTAACAAAACCAAAGCGTGCTAACTAATGCCAAAATATTCAGACTAAACTCTGCAATCGCATAACCTTGAACTCAGAGACACATAAAGAATGACATAACACGATAAAAAATAAATAAATAAAAACCACAAGAGATAACTTTAGCTTTTTTTGGCGTTATTGAAAAATATGGACCATTAATACTGTTTAAAGGACGTAGATAAAATAAAAATAAAAAAATAATAGCAAAGTCAACATTTTTTATTTTATTTTAGATATAACGTTTAATGAATTTTAAATAAACACAATTACAGAAAACAAAGTAATTACAGTTATGTTATTTATTTTTAGTTTAATTAATTTATGAAGAATAAAGTATTATTATTATTATTTGTTTACGGGAAACCGTCTATAAGACTCTATAAAGTGGTTACGAACGCATTCAGACTTTAGAGATAAGCATAATCACCTCATTGCACGATCGTTGGTTTAGAAACAGTACGTTTTTCTCTATATGTACAGTATCCAGGAACCATAGGTACAGTTTTTTTTTTTCTTTAATCTTAATTTTAGAGTGCCATTGGGAAAGTTCTCTACATGTGTTTCATGCCTTTTTACATTTCATTCCAATTTACTTGATGTATTCCACTATAAAGTTGTAAATTAAAAAAAAAATAAAGACATTTAATTTATTTATTTTTATTTATTTATGTTTATTTATATTGTTTACAATTTGAAGGAACATTCTATATATTTTGCCGAAATTGCTATATTAGGGGTACTTACTACGTTTGCCATAGCACGAAAAATGTGCTATAGCAAACGTAGTAAGTAACCTATTGTATTTTTCTCATTGTTATGTCCTAACCGATTTGGCGGTTTTTCATTATCGTATCTATTACATTGTATAGTTCCACGTTTTTACACAATAGTACGAAATCATTAGCAAAGAATATAAAGTTCTGTATTATTAAAATAATAAGGGTTAAATGTGGTGTAGTGGCTTGCATAACAGCCCTCTATGCCCAAAGTCGAGGATTGAAACCCATAAAATTAAGGGTGGGCATAATCGAATGACGATTATCGGATCATTCGATCATTTCAATCATTCGCATTAATCGATTATCGGATTAATCGGTTTGGAGAAACGAATGATTATTCGAAATGAACCGAAGGATTACAAGGAGCTCGGATAATCGAACGACGGGAATTTTGGCATATTGCCTCTGAGAAAGCATATTACTGATTCGATCATTCGATTATTTAATCATCGAAATCCGATCATTCGATTATGCCCACCCCTACATAAAATGGCCCTAAAATTGTTTAAGGATGTAAAAATGACTTAATAAGCCTGTGAGATGTCAGGTACCGTTAAAGATCTCTATCCGAATTAAAATTGGATATGCAAAATTTAGGACTTCCACAGTAGCATCCTCCGATTAGCCACAGGAGCATATAGTCATGTGAAATAAATCAACAAACAAATGAACCTAATTGAAGATTTTTCCTGTTTTCAGGTCGAACTATCTAGCGAAATCTGCCAAAATGCAGCCCATTGTACTTTCCTCCCTAGAATTGAATACAACATAAGGTTCTGCTAGCAGCTGCACACCCGCATAGGGTCTGGCATCAACAATAGAAGTCAGCTGGCGAAACTACTAAGTAACCAAAATTCTAACGGTACCATATAGTTAAAGGTAGAAGCTACTAAATCTTAATAGAGTAACAGTACATAACTGATATATATGTTCGTTGTTAATTCATTTAACGTAAATTTATGTTATTGAGGCTAATCAGACGATTACGAGTAGCGGTGGGCATAATCGAATGATCGTCATAATCGGACTTCGAGGATTTAAATAATCGAATGATTAGCATTCTGAGAGACGATATGACACAATTCCTGTCTGTATAATGGCTGAGCTGACCGAGCCTAGGTGGAAATATGCATATAACTTATGTGATGAGCAAGAAAAAAAAAAAAAAAAAAAAAAAAAAGGTCGTTCGATTATCTAACCTCATTATAATCCCTCCATTATCCTTAACCAATTCAGTTCGAATGATCATTCGTTTCTCCAAACAGATTAATCCGATATTCGATTAATTCGAATGATTTAAATAATCGAATGATCCGATAATCGTCACCCCTAATTACGAGCACATCATATAGCAGGAACTCTTTACGTTCCTTTTAAAAGATGGCATAACCCAAGATTTTTTGAACCCTTTAAAGAGCCATCTATCGGGTTTTAACCAGGAGCTTGGGCATAGAATGCTGTTATGACAACCATTACACACATGTGACGTACGTAGAATGCTGTTATGACAACCATTACACCACATGTGACGTACGTCTTTAAACGAAAAAAGTCCATCCAAAATCACAAAATAACAAAAAAAAAAAAAAAAAAAGTTACTAAATAAGGGATAGAATATTATTTCGATTTGTAGGGTCTAGGATCAATTTGTAATGAATCAATCAATTTGTAGGTCAATTCGAAGGAACTAGACACGTTAATGTTGTTTTTTAATAGAAAAAGTGAAGTGATATTTCCAAAAAATTTTGATTTCATTACGAAAAATTTATGATAATTCTTGTTTCTAACAAAAAAAAAAAAATTAAACAAACAAAAAAAAATTAGTTATACTTTTATGGCTTTGTTATAAAAACAGGATATACAAAAATTTGAAGGAAAAAACGCTAAAATTATGAAACTGTGGATTAATTTTTTTTTTTTTATATTTACATATTAGTAGTGGTTCATAGATTTGAACAAAATTGGAGAAGCATCATTATTTTTACGTTCTTTCCAAAACGTAAAATTATTTGCAAATAAATACAATTAATAAGGACATTGTTATGACTGTGAATGTGAAAGAAGTTCCCTATAAAATAAATTGATTTAAATTTATACATATTTTATTTATTGAACTATACTATGCTATAATATAGAAATACCAACTCGGAAAACTTTAAAATAATAATTATTTAAGTCTAAATATACTCTTTTATAGTTCCTAATAGCAATAAAACCATTCTGTTTGATAATAACGATAAAAATATTTTGTTCTATAGATTGAAGAGGTGTGATATAAGAAAGAAAGAAGAGAGACTAAGGAACGAAAGGCAGTGGAGGCAGAGAATTGGCAATGTTCCAAGCCACCATCCGTCCCCTACAAATAATTACTCACAGTTCCAGGTCTCTGTCCCTAGAACTGTTATGTCCTTATTATTAACTGATTTCAAGGGGTATAACAAGTGAAGGATACATAGTATATAGTATTGAAATATTATAGGCATTCGTTTAATCAAATAAATAATAGAACAATTATTGTATTTTTATCATGTTCATTAACTTCGCATATTACTATGTTAACGATTAACATAATACTTTATGAAATATTCACTGAAAACAAATGAAAAACTGTGTGGTGAGATAAGATAAGACGATAAAAAAAAATAGTTTCGTAGTTTTTCATTCATTATAATCTTTAAATACCAATTTAATTTCCTTTTTTTTTATTTTTTTTTTATATTTGTGTTTCCATATTTTATTTCTGTATAAAAAAAAAGTTTATCTTATTAACTTTTTCTATAAAGGCGCCCTCCACTAACTTTTTTAATATATATTTTAAACGGTCAACTATAAGTTTATTATTAAAGAAAGTCTGTTTATTTATTTCAAGATACTTTATATTACTGTGACTAATCGGACATTGCTACAGTGGGAGTATTTTTTTCATTCCAGGTTTAATTAAGATAGGGATCTTAAAAGATAATCTGTAATCGGGACCACCATTTAACGTCCCCTAAGAAATACGGCATAGCCAAGCTCATTTGAAAAAAATCCTGGGAACATCAGCCGGGTTTGAACCAGCGAAATTGGGCATAAAGGGCTCTATGCCACTAGACCAAAGGTAACTAAATAAAACGTTCAAGAAATCATTTTCCAAACATTTATGTACAGTAAATCGAGCTCCGACTTAATATATTTTTACTTTCACTTACTATATATAGTAAGGGGAAGTATTGCGATCGTGAAAATTTTCGAATTCCAGTTTTCAACGGAAATACACGTTTTAGGGTCCCCTGAGTCCAAATAACCAAGTCCCGCAAAAAGGTCTGTGTGTGTGTGTGTGTGTGTGTGTGTGTGTGTGTGTGTGTGTGTGTTTGTGTGTGTTTGTGTGTGTGTGTGTGTGTGTGTGTGTGTGTGTGTGTGTGTGTGTGTGTGTGTGTGTGTGTGTGTGTGTGTGTGTGTGTGGTAACTCCCGGGCGGAAACGGGAAGTCCTATGAAACTGAAATTTCATATTTAAGACAACTATACGTCCGAGACGTGACAAAACTTTTTTCATCAAAATAAGCCTACCAGAAGAGGCACTTTATACCATGCATTTTGCACCTTTTTTCGATTTTCTCAAAAACGGTTCCGACGATTTTGATTAAACTCGCTATATCGATGTAAAATTTAATGGGCTTTAATATCATGTAGGTTTTATTTAGATAAAAATGGTCTGACAGGGCTTAAATGCCGATATTTTAAATTTTCTTCCCCTAAAGTACCTTTAGTTTTGTAGATTCAATAATAATAACTAGATTATCTTGTTAACGCTGATAAAAAAACTGGTAAATATATAAATTTATAAATTCGATACCCAACTAAAGGAGAAAACAGAAAAAAATATTTTTTTAATGCAATTTTTCGTTTTTGAACATAAGAGCAGTAATATACATGTATTATATTCCGTTGGAAAGCTAAAGATTTTAGAAAAAATATCATCTCATACACAAGCTTTTAAAAGTTATTAGAGAGTGATGAAAAGAAGATAAAACTTACTGATTATTTAAGATAATAATATAATTGATTTTTGAATCAAACACATGTTTCTATATAAATTTAATTCAATTAATTCCTTAATAATTTCACGTATTTTTATCTCTAACTGTATTTGACAATTCTTTCATTGATTTCAAAAGTGGAGGTAAGTGAAAGTCGTGTGTTGCCCGCACCAGATTTTTTTCATTATCTTCTCGTAAAAAGCTTGGAATTCTCATACAAGACTTAAACGACAAGAAACTGCTAGTAGATATCGAATATTAAAACACTTACTTGGCAAACGATCAAAACTCTGTCTTTACTTCAAAAAACTCATTTACACAACCTTTATTAGACCTATTTGGACCCATGGCATTGAGCTATGGGGATAAAATAGACCATCGAATTCCTCCAGTATCCAATCCTTGCAATCCAAAATCCTTCGACAAATCCTCGACGCTCCTTACTTAGTTACCAACAAACTCATCCATAGAAACTTGAATAGAGACCCACCCACTCGTTGCAGGAATTTCTCAAAAAAGATACACCTCCTTTCATTCCAAATTACCCGCCCATACAAATCCGCTGTCCGTATCCTCTCATCGGGATCTATTCCCGATATTACTTCGAGGCGTCTGAAAAGACGGTGGCCTCGAGACCTGCTGACCAAATAAACATTGAAGTGCTACCACTGGGTAGATTCTTCTCAAGACTTTTTCAAGCCAATTTTCTGTAAATAGCTCATTTACTTATTGTATTACGTACAGTTGTAAATTTCAATAAAATAATTTTAAAAAAATAAGAAAGCTTCGAAAAAAATTGAAACTTTTTGGAAAGAGCGGTAGTAGAAGAAAAGAAAACTTTTTTTTTTTAAGTGATAATTGCAAACGATGTAATTAACTAAGTTAAAGAACGATAAAAAATCTATAATAATGATTTATATACATCTTTTCTCTCAAATTAATTGATAAATACAATTTAAGAGTTCTCCAATTTTAAACATTGCTCAAAATATGCGAAGAATGCATAAACATTGTGTCTGAAATATCTCCGTAACTATTTATTCACCGAACGAAAAGAATTTATAAAACAATTACTACAGAATGTTGATCATTCTTTAACTTTTATTTATTACAGTTTCTGCGATAAATATAATAGCTTTTTAGGTATTCATAAGAAAGGTTTAAAAAATCAATTTTCTCCACTTTTTCCGTAGAAACCCGACGCGGGAATTCCAGTATTTTTTTTTTACTATTTATTACGGGTTGTGTAATAAACAATTTATGACAAGTTTCAGCTTTCTTTTTTTAATGTTCTGAATTATATTCTAGTAAAATGTAACATTTATGCGCGTGCATAGAGCATGCGCAATAGGAAAGTAACAGCTGATAGCTGTTGTAAGTTATTTAAATCGATTTTTGGTTTATTATTTTCAATAAGGAACCTTTGTAAAAATAATCACCCCCTCCCTCAAAATTTGAGGCCTTACGTTTCAAGATTCGTAGAAAGTATGTCCTTATAGCACAAGAAAATAAAACCAAGAATATCATTTACGCAGAAGTACTTTAAAATATATTCTTTTAAAAATTTCTTAATAGCGATCTTAATAACAGAAATTGACTCAGACGAAGTCGCGGGCAACATTTAGTTGTGTACTAATTTACAGCGTTTTATTTAAAATGTTGAGCGACATCTTTTGTCAAATAAATACTCATAAAAGAGATTTCGATTGTTGATATCGAAGAGTACAATCAATAGTTAAAACGATAGCCGCGTCAACAGAAGAGACCATTCATCACCTAGAGATCGATTATTCCCCCCTAAATCCTAAAGTCGACCCGCCTCAAATATCCCTGCCAAAATCTTACTGCTATTTCCAACCTCGTTTAGCGGCCAACGACATTCTAAATATCTTTTAATAACAGAAGTTAATAACCTGAGATCATAGCACTCGTTTACGCTGTATCTCTCTAAATATATTTAAAGGAAAATGAAAAATATGATACAATTAGAAAAACTAGAAAGCTGGCAATTGTATATTATTTCTACAAGTTTATTCATTTTCTAATTTAACGTCTCTTTATACAACTGTGGCTAATCGGACGATGCTACAGTGGGAGTTCTAAATTATGCCTATCCAGGTTTAAATAGGATAGGATCTTTATCGAGTACCTGACATCGCACAGGCTCGGGACCACCTTTTAACGTCACCACCAAAGGACGGTATAACTAAGGATATTTTATTCCCATAAAAAAATCCAAGACCACTTTGTAGTTAAATAATCCGGGATGTTGGGCATATAAGACTGCAATACTACACCTCAGGTGAACCCGTGTGTTTAATAGCATACTTGTATTATCAAATATAGTTGTAAATAATAATGAAAGAACACAATAAATGTAAAAAAAAAAGTGGTGCAACGACATTCATTTACTTCCCTTGTTAAAATCAATTAAATACTTTAAAATAAAGTACAGTTAAAAAAAGGTGCAAGATTTACTTTGGAAACATGTATTATTTGATTTGAATAAATAATGTAACGATCGAAATTAATATCAACCACACTCGCTTAGTTTTATCCGCTTTTCAGCACTCTCTATTACCTTATACAAAAGTGTACGTAAGATAATATTATACATCTATTACTATTTTTATCCATAAAAAAAAAAAATATTTTGAGGTAATATTTTTTCTAAAATCTTTTGCTTTCCAACGGTATATCATACATGTGTATTACTGCTCTAATTTTCAAAAACGAAAAATTGCATTAAAAAAAATATTTTTTTCATTTTTCTCCTTTAGTTGGGTATCGAATTTATTCAATTTATATATTTACCTGTTTTTCTTTAGAGTTAACAAGATAATATAGCTTTTTTTATTGAATCTACAAAATAAAAGTACTTTTGGAGAAGAAAATTTAAAATATCGGCATTTAAGCCCTATCAGACAATTTTAATCAGAATAAAACCTACATGATATTAAAGCCCATTAAATTTTACATCGATGTAGCGAGTTTAATCAAAATCGTTGGAACCGTTTTTGAGAAAATCGAATAAGGTGCAAAATGCATGGTATAAAGTGCCTCTTCTGGTAGGCTCATTTTGATGAAGAAAGTTTTGTCACGTCTCGGGCGTATAGTTGTCTTAAATATGAAATTTCAGTTTCATAGGACTTACCGTTTCCGTCCGGAAGTTACACACACACACACACACACCTTTTTGCGGAACTTGGTTATTTGGACTCAGGGGGCCCTAAAACGTGTATTTCCGTTGAAAACGGGAATTCGAAAATTTTCACGATCGCAATACTTCCCCTTACGTAAGTGAAAGTAAAAAAAATTATAGTAAAAAATTAAAAAAAGTAATTAATTTTCTGACACGATTGGCGATCGCACAGTGGCCAAACATCACTTTTATAAGTAGAAAATCTAAAACTTCCCTATATTTTACGTTTTAAGTCCCAGAATACGGGAAAAATAATAAAAAGATTATGGCCCTGAGTAGCTAAAACCTGCTGATAGATGTATTTTACACCACTTAGGAAATTCTTGAAATTATAGATTGTAAAACTTTTGATTCGGAGTGATGAGTCTGAAAAAAATTATGTATCACCCAAAACGCGAAAAATCGGAAAAATACTTTGTAAAATTTAAAGACTAGAAGGTTTGATTAAACAAATCCTTGGAGTAACTTAGGGGTTATATATTTTTTCGTTATTGAATAGGGGCATACATTTACAAATTGCTAAATTAACTCTACAGGTAGATTGCAATGTATATTCAATAACGAGTTTGGAAATATAATGTCTTACCTGTCTCAGCAATGTCCATTCTTAAATAAAACCAAAATGTTGTTTTAAATACACCTTGAACACAATAAATGACCATCGGATAAAGATAATCCCACTGCCGGTTATTGGGCACTTGTGCGAACAGGAATGATAAATTTATTCACCATTTATTTGTGAACACGGTATGGCGGGAAATATTACTATTAAGGGTGTTGTCAACTAATAATAAAAAGTTCAAGCACTGGAAAATTCTTAACTTTTGACTTGACTTTTGTCCATCTAAATTGGTGATTTTGCCCACTGTGCGACAATTTAGTTAAAAAAATAATCTTAGTGTTTGCGAGATACACTGAAACCACATACTTCCATACATAAGATACACACAAACACAGGCCTTCTTGTATGACTTACTTTATTTATCCATCGGCATTTACTACCTGTTAATATTGCTTAATGAGAACATTTAGGAAACATGTATTCATAACTTTATGTGTTTATAACAACTTTCTATTAACTTGTACGACTTGTTTTTAATAGCATATTAACTTTTTCTTTAAAACCTGCTTTCTAAAGCTATATTATACGTCCGTCTATATTACTACTGGTATCTTAGGAAAGTTTTTTATGACTTGATTACATACAATTTTTCCATTTAAAGATAAACATAATTGCAATTTATTGTACTTACAAAACTTAAAACTTAAGGAATGAATATTAGAGATAAACATCATTATATATATATATATATATATATATATTATATATATAATATATATATAGTGTGTGTGTGTGTGTGTGTGTGTGTGTGTGTGTGTGTGGTGTGTGTGTGTGGAATGAAAAATAATTTTTATTCTGGGACATTTCAAATGAAACTTATGCCTCCAGATGTCTTAATGACTGATCTCAACACATCCTAATAGGATAAAAGTTAGCCCAACCTACTCTCGAAGTACAAACGATATACAAGGACCAATGACATCGACAAAATATGTTATGTGGGTTTCCGGAAGAAAAATACTACCTCTCTACTAATCAAAACCTGGTTCGGTGACCGCACTAAATGACTGTAACCTACCTCATAACAACAACACATTTTCATATTCCATCATGCCTTGCTATGCCATTTTTATTGATTTCCGAATTGTATGATGTCTTAGTGGTACAAATAAAATTATTGAGAAAAAAAAAAGAACGATTATTTTATTGCTTATTAACTATTCTAAAATCTAGCGCTTTACAACGCTATATTATAGTTAGAGTGTCTATATTACTATTCAAAATTCTTCTAAGATTCAATTACAGAACCTTCAGTTTTCCCTTCTAAAGACAAAATTAATTGAAATGTATTTTACTTACAAACCTTCCGCCGCAAGGTTTAGGAGGAGTTAGAGATACCAAGAACCGTGATATAATTATATATATAAATAAATTTAATAAAAATAATGGACAATACTGAATAGATGTATGTAAATCACACTGAAATAAGTGATTATTGATCAGACTACAGACAGGAGAAATTCCTCTGAGGTCAAACCTAGGACATGGTCAAGCGGAAAGAGAAAATCAGGTCGAATGATGAGTTTTTATCTAACATTTTTAGTGAAAGTCCACGTCTCGTCTTCCAAGCCAACAAGAAACCACTCAAAATGTCCAAGAAGATATCTTTTTTTTTTTTTTTTTTGTAGTCACAAGTCCATATTAGCATAACGTTGTTACGTACAGTCAAAAAATATAAGGTAAAGTTTAGAGAAAATCCTTAATACTCTCAAGATATTAGAAAACACCTCGAAGATAGGGGTTGCGGACTAGTGGATAGAGCACTAGACTACTGTTTGCGGTTCCGGGTTCGAGTCCCGACTTGGGCAGAAATATTTATTCTGTTATTTTAGCCGTGGAGCGACCCTGTGGTATGGAGACCCTCCTAGAGGCACTAGCTAGGGGTGGGCATAATCGAATGATCATCATAATCGGATGATTGGACTTCGATGATTTAAATGATCGAATGATTTCATAATCGAATGATCAGTATGCATTCTGAGAGACGATTTATGTGATGAGAAAAAAAAAGAAAGAAAAAGGCCGTTCGATTATCGGAGCTCCTTATGATCCCTCGATTATCGTTAAACAAATCAGTTCGAATGATCATTCGCTGATCCACACCGATAAATCCGAATGATTGTAATAATCGAATGATTCGATAATCGTCATTCGATTAAGCCCATCCCTAGTACTAGCACACCCTCCCAAAGTAGGGTACCCAAAATTGGGAAAAACCTGGCGGTT
This sequence comes from Piezodorus guildinii, assembly GCA_023052935.1. Taxonomy (NCBI): domain Eukaryota; kingdom Metazoa; phylum Arthropoda; class Insecta; order Hemiptera; family Pentatomidae; genus Piezodorus; species Piezodorus guildinii. The sequence goes on from CM041294.1 coordinate 174,221,839, forward strand.
AAACGAGATAAGGCCTTATTACATCCTTTAAGGTTTAGAATTAAACGAATAATACTCTTGGAAGAATTTTTTTAAAGATAAAATAGTATAGAAATATAACATTCTTATGTACAACAATGAATTAATTTTATGTCATTTTCGTCACATTACATTAACTTCCACCACTTTGTATATAATATAACATCAAATCTTTATAATATTATTGGTGGAATAATCAGGAATCAGTCATTTTTTGAACATTTTTAATTTTGCCAACGTTTCGGCTCAAGCTTCTGAGCTATCATCAGGGCTACAAACATCAGAACAAAAGATACATATTAATATGATAATGAAAATTTTCTTTGAATGTAGTGACAATGATAACATTTGAAATATAATAGAAAATATACAACATACTTAAATATTATAGATACAAATAATGATAATAGATACGTAGCCTGATGATGATAAGCATAAAAATTTTTTTTTAAAAACCTTTAGACTTTAATATAGAAGTAAAAAAAAAAAAAAAAAAAAAAAAAAAAAAATTTATATATATATATATATAATATAATGTTTTGTTTATATATATATATATAAACGTACCATTACTGAGCCATGTCCAAGCATAAACTGCGGAAAACTATAACATACGTAGTATGGGAGGGTTCATGTAAAAACCCTGAAGGCTTTCCCCTCTAAATATAAATATGTATACAGCTTATCTTTGTTTTTAAAAAGTTTTACAAAATTATATAATGGAAAAAACAAAACAATATATCCGTATGTACAATAAGGCTCAACATTTTTAACAGAAAATTATCAACACTACAATCTGAGGTATCTAAAAGATCCATGAGGTATATAATAAAAAATAAATAAATAACAAAAACCAGGGGTGTTATAAACGAAAAGATAATAACAGTAAATAAAAAAATATAAATTACACAAGCAATTTGTACAATAAAGTAATAAAGTTATAATTTAAGGAGACGGGAGATAGCGTACGAGGGAGAGATTATCATCAAATCTTTAACTTTCCAATGGTATATGATCATACTTATGTTATATAAAAATAACTTCTAAATAATTTATATTTTCTCCTTTAGTTATCAAATTCGTTCAACTTGTATATTTAGCAAGAACATTTAAAAACTTCGGCCTTTAATGCTCTGTCATAATATTTTAATCAAAATGAAATCTACATGATATTAAAGCCCATACAATTTTACATCCGTATAGAGAGTTAAAACCAAACCATTGGAGCCGTTTTTGAGAAAAAGCGCAAAATAATGGTATAAAATAGCAATTGTGGTTGGCCGATTTTGATGAGAAATAAGCTGCAACATCTCGGGTAGATCGCTTTTTGAAAAAAAAAACAAAAAAAACAAATTCAGTTTAATACAACTTATCGTTTTCGAGCTTAACCTTTTTGGCGGACTTGGTCATTTGGACTTATGGGACCCTAAACGTGTATTTTCGGTGAAAACTATAGTCAAAAATTATAGATAGAATATTCATGTTTTGAAATTTTTTAATTTTGCCAACCCGTTAATAAAAAAAAAAAAAAATTTCAAAAAATGACTATTTAATTTTGCCAACCCGTCAATCATATGAGGGGCGGGGTGGCCGAGCGTGTTAGCGCGCGTTGCTGTGAGCACGCGTTGCCTAGCAACAGATAACCAAAAAGTGAAAACCAAATAATTACGAGTTCTACTCTCGTGCTGGGGGATTTTATCTCGGCATATATCCCCCGCCCTCACGCCCTGGAAAGAGAGAACCCCCACAGAGCCTTCAAATGCGAGGTAGAGGTGGACAAAAAAAAAATAAATAAATTAAAAAAAATAAAAATAAAATAAAAAATAAAAAAAACCCGTCAATCATAAAACAGACAAAGAAATAATCACTCCCTCGTATGCCAACATCTTCCGTCTCCTTAAGTTATAACTTTATTACTTTATTGTACAAATTGCTTGTGTAATTTATATTTTATTTACTGTATATTTATTTTTTCGTTTATAACACCTCTAGTTTTTGTTTTTGTTATTTATTTTATTTTTTATTATATACCTCATGGATCTTTTACATAGCTCAGATTCTAGTGTTTATAATTTTCTTTTAAAAATGTTGAGCCTTATTGTACATACGAGTATATTGTTTTGTTCTTTTCCATTATATAATTTTGTAAGACTTTTTAAAAACAAAGATAAGCTGTAGTATTTATATTTAGAGGGGAAAACCTTCAGGGTTTTTACACGAACCCCTCTCCATACTACCTATGTTCATGGTTTTCAGCAGTTTATGCTTGGACATGGCTCAGTAATGGTACGTTTATATATATATTTTTTTACTTCTATATTAAAGTCTTAAGTTTTGTTTTTATGCTCATCAGATTGTGTATCATATTATCATTGTTTGTATCTATAATATTTAAGTATGTTGGTATATTTTCTGTTTTATTTCAAATGTTATCATTGTCACTACATTCAAAAGAAAATTTTCATTATCATATTGATATGTATCTCTTTTGGTCTGATGTTTGTAGCCTCATGATGGCTCACAAGCTTGAGCCGTAACGTTGGCAAAATTAAAACTTTTCAAAAAATGACTGATTCCTGACTATTCCACCATAATAGTTTCTACAGTCGACAATACATCCTCAATATAGTCAAAAAATGTTACGATCGCAATACTTTCCCTTACCTTATTTTCAATTACAGGTAGGTGTAAGCAAAAATGCATCTGAAAGTTTGAGATATACATTTCAATCAATATTATTGCTTTTAACATTAATTTTACTTGACCCCTGATTGGACCAGTGACAAGTCGCAACATACTTCCTAGCTCTAAGTCACATTGTATCAATATTAAGATCTCTCTCTTTGTTCCTGAATAACGTTTCAAGATTATATAATTTCAGTTAGTGGAATAAATTTTACGGTTCTAAAAATGTTTCGAAACTCCTTAACTGACTGCACAACAAGAAATTAGACGAAGAATTCGAAAATAGCCAATGTGAATAAGGGAAGGATTTTAGTATGCACTTTGCACTTGCGAAAATTTCGTCAAACGGCGGAGGAGAAATTTTTCAAAGCAGTCTAATTGAAAATAAATTATCATAAATTTGAATTTTTGTTTACGTTTTCGTTTAAAGCTTCTCTAGCTATTATTGTGTCTGTTGTTTACTTCGATATGTTGTCTGTTATGTAATTTGAGTTCCATAGCAGAGAGGATCCGCAATGAATTTTAGGGGGAGAAAGAGGAAGAACAGGGCTTATCATCCTTATCAACTTCGTGCCACACCTTTACATACAGTTGCCATATTTACTTTGCATGGTGTATGAGTTATTTTACTTTTTTCTATCTATATTGAAAAAAAGTTATTCAAGATATGTATATGGTTGGATATTACACCGAAAGAAATCGATGGACTAGAAATGGCACTTTTATACCATTCGTTTTGAGCAGTTTTTTTTTTTACTATTTCCTCGAAAGCCTCCCCAACGATTTTAATTGAATTCACTATTTTGATGAAAAATTAAATAGGCTTAAATGTCTTGTAGGTTTTAAAATAGTATGACAGGATTTAAATTAAAATATTTTGAAATATAATATAAAAAATCAAGTTTTTATTTAAAAAATACATATTTTTTTAAATTTACAACTTTATTTAGACCCTCTAAAATACCTTTAACTTGATCAAAATTAACTATTTCTAGTTGATTAAAACAATTAACTATTTCATGTTGTAAATATTGAAAGGTGAAAAAATAATATGAATAAATTTGATAAACTACTTAGAGAACATAAGAATAGTAATATAACGTTAATGTAACCTTAAATACAAAGATGTATAAGGTAATAAAAAATGATGAAAAAAAGGATAAAATTAAATGATTGTTGTAGAGAGTAATTTATATTGTGGTTTAATCTAAAATGAAAGTTACCTGGGAAACTTAAGAGTAATTGTTAATTTTATATGTATATAAAAAAAAAAAAATTAAAAAAAAAAAACAACCTGTACCACTACAATCCATGAAGGGTCTTGGGCTCAGCACATATAGAGATTCGTACTGTTTCTAGGCCAACGGCAGTGCAATGAGGTGATTAGGCCTTAATCACGCTCAGCCGCCAGGTTTTTCCCCTTTTTTTGGGTACCCACATTAAAGAGGCTGTGTGTGCCCCAGGAGGGTCTCCATGCCACAGGATCCCTTCCCGGCTGAAATAACAGAATAAATAATATTCCGCCACAACCGGGATTCGAACCCAGGACCAGGACAGCAGACTAGTGCTCTATCCACTAGACTACGGCGCTCCCTAATTTTATATATATATAGTTTTAAAAACTCTTAATTTAATTAAATATAAGAGTTCTTAAATAGGTTTTAACAACAACGTCGATTGTTGCACGCAATATTTGAAAAAAAAGTTTATATATTGTAATTTACAACTGTAATATAATAAAAACAGTAATTGTGAGTAAAATATAAAAGTTATGAAACACATGTAGAAAAGCTTCCTATTGAAAGTACTCTAAATTTGAAGCGCTCAAGGCGATATCCTTTTCGGACGCCTCGGTGAATTATCAGGAATAGAAGAGAAAGAAGGATTGAAACTGGAGGAGTGAGATTGTAGTTTGTCATGAGAATGTTATCTGGTTCAGGCCAAATCAGTAACATATGGAACATTAAGGTCTTTATGGATGAGTTTATTCGTGACAAAGTAAGGAGCGTTGAGGATTTTACGAAGGATTTTGGATTGAAAGGATTGGATACGAGAGGAATGAGATTAGTTTAGTAAAGTCCCATAGCTCTACTCCGTAAAACCATATCGTTCCTATGATAGTCATGTAGATGAGTCTTTTATTGTTAATTGGAAGATTAGAATGTCTGTCAAGTATGTGTTGAAGAAGTCGAAAACGTTTTAGTCTTGTGAGAGGGTTCCAAGTACGACGTTTGTCATCGTGCAGTACAACATATCGGATCTGTACAAAAATGACAAGCGGAGAGTTACTGAAGGATACTGTAGGGCAGATTGTCATAGGTTAATGACGAAAATAAGTTATAAAAAAAATAAAATATTTACTATTATTTCTAAATCTTTTCATTGTTTTAAAGCTAATTTATTATTTAAATAGATATGTAAAGAAGAATGGAGATTAAATTTAATATGACAAGCCATCAAGGTTTGGAACGTCACATCATTTATCTTGATGATGATGTCACTCATCGTTAAATCCCAGCTCAGGTCTACTACCGTATAGGGAACCTAATGCTTGAAAGCAAGGGATATTTAAAACGTGAGTATATAGAGGTCTGGCAGTACATGCGCTGTAAGTTTTTTTTTTGCGTTCCCAAAAACTCCAAACAAGAAATAAAAGGAGGAAGGCGTTTGTTCCAACACACCTTCCAAACATACTAACGTTAGCCCAGATCCGTCATCAGTCAAATTTCAATGTTTAAACCTTAAGATTATGGGTTTCCATCTATCGCATTTTAACGTACCCATATAGGAATAATATATTTTACAATTTAATTTTTAATTTAATATAATTCAAATATATTTTAGAATTGAATATAAATCTACAAGTTTGAGGTTTTCTTAAATAAAAATTGACCAAGTCCCGAAAAATGCATGTGTAAGGTGGTGAGTCAAGCCTACGAGAGAATTGTTGGAAACAGAAATTTTTACGTTTATAACTAGTACTGGGAGCGGCGTGGTCTAGTGGGCAGAGCGCTAGTCTACTGTGCTCCGGGTCCTGGGTTCGAATCCCGGCTGTGGCGGAATATTATTTATTCTGTTATTTCAGGCGGGGAGGGATCCTGTAGCATGGATACCCTCCTGGGGCACACACAGCCTCTTTAATGTGGGTACCCAAAAAAGGGGGGAAAAACCTGGCGGCTGAGCGTGATCTTGGCCGAATCACGTCATTGCACGGCCGTTGGCCTAGAAAAAGTACGAATATCTATATGCACTGAGCCCAAAACTCTTATAATGTTACAGCAACTTTTTTTTTTTTTTTTTTTGCTCAAATCGGCGAACCAGAAGTGCGATTTTATGGCATACTTTACAATGAAAGTGTTTTGTTAAAATTCGATATATTGATATATAATTAAAAGAGATGTAGGTCTCATTAAAATAATCCGACAGTGCCCTAATACAGATTTTTTTAATTTAATTTCTTCCCTTTAAGTGTCTTTAATTTTTTAAGTTCGAAAAAACTAAACTATTTCTCTTTCTTAATATTGATAAAAATAATATGTATTAATAAAAGAATGAAATTACAAACTAAAGAAAACAAATCTATACAAACATATAATAAAACGTTGGTGGGTCACCCATAGTGTAGTGGTTAGCATAACAGCTTTCTATGCCAAAGGTCGCGGGTTCAAACCCGCGGGTGGCCCTAGGATTTTTTAATGGGAGTAAAAAATCCTTAGTTATGCCGTCCTTTGGAGGGGACGTTAAGAGGTGTCCCGAGCCTGTGCAATGTCAGGTACTCGTTAAAGATCCCTATCCTAATAAAACCTGGATAGCAAAATTTAGGACTCCCACTGTAGCATCGTCCGATTAGCCATAGTAGTATAAAGTGACGTTTAATAAATAAACAAACAATAATAAACCGTTGGAAAGTTAAAGATTCCGGAAAAATATAATCCAACATTCATTAAAAAACACAAGTATAATGTAAAATATAGCTTCTAAATTTTATAGCTGTACCTAGAAGGAAGTCAAGCTGTCAGAAGGCACTTAAAATCGATAACACAGAAATGTAATACTTTAAATCAGTCAGAAAGTCGCGTACAGGTACAAACTACTTGAAACTAAAAAGCAGAAAAGGGTACTTGTATTTCATATCTGTATAACATTCAACTTAACACACAAGGGGAAAAAATAGCATAATTTTGAATTATTGATTCAAATATATAATTGTATGAATCCTAAAGAATTTTAAGCCAGACGATCAAGATTATTTTATTGTATGCAAATAATAAAATAAAGAAATAACTTTCATTCTATAATACTAAACAACTTGGTCCTTAAATAGTATTCATTATTTTAAACTAAATATACTTACAATAATTAACAGAAAACGTCAAGGTTACACTCGCATAATAGAAATGAATTTATCAACGATTTTTACCTAAAACAAAAAAAAATATTAAGTTAATTATAAAATATACAAATATGATCTAGTTTACATCTAGTAAAATTACAAAATATAAGATAAATTAATTATATGTCGATATTTAAAAGCTTAAATCAAAATATTAAGACCTAAATATGGATCGAATAAGTGTTTTTCGTCCAATGAACACGAATTTGAATTTTTTGGTCGTATTTATTTCTTTATCTAATACACGAAAAGTTGATTTGGTGTAATTATTAAAATAAGGAAATTAAAAGTTAAAAAAATAAAAACGAAAATTGTTATTTACAACAATCACTTATTTTTATCTGCGTTTCACTCGTCTCTTTTATCAGGGTGTATAACATAACATTTTTTCCAATATCTTTAGCTTTCTAACGATATATTATTTATCTATACTACTATTATTAGGTCCGATTCGTTTTTTTTTTTATTATCTATTTATTTGAAATTCCAACTGTAATATAGAATACGACCAGTAAATTTGATTAAAATAGAAAAAAAAAAAAAAAGGAAACACATGTAGAGAAGCTTTCCATTGGAAGCATTCTAAAAATATTCTAAACTAGAAGGTCTCGAGTAGGATTGGGCATAATCGAATGACGATTATGAGATCATTCAATTATTTCAATCATTCGAATTAAACGATTATCGGATTAATCGGTTCGGAGAAACGAATCATCATTCGAACTGAGAGGCTGGGATATTTTTTTCCTCAGATAAATTATATGAATATTTGCACATATTAATCATTCGATCCTTCGATTATTCAAATCATCGAAGTCCGATCAATCGATTATGACGATAATCCAATTATGCCCACCCCTGGTCTCGAGGCCATCTCCTTTTCAGGCGTCTTAAAGGATTATCAGGAATTGAAGAGAAAGCAAGGATTGGGTTGGAGAGAGGATGGAACCAAATCAGCAACATACGGAATATTGAGGTCTTTATGAATCAGCTGATCAGTTACAAAGTAAGGGGCATTGATGATTTTATAAAGGATTTTGGATTGTAGGGATCGGATACGGGAAAAATTCGATGGTTTAGCTTTGAAATTAGAGCTCCAAATCTCTACTCCGGAAAAAAAAAATTATAAAATATATTTGCTCTTTTCTTTTTATGTATGTGGTTTGTTATCAATGATACATGATTTTTTTCTCTAATCTACATAAGTAAAGGCACTTTAAAAGAAGAAAATCAAGACTATTTTAATCAGTATGAAACCTACATGATAGTAAAGCCCATTATATTTAATATAGATATAATGAGTTTAATCAAAATCAATGAAGCTTTTATTGAAAACGTGAAAAATGCATTGTATAAATTAGCTCTTTTGTAGATAAAGTTGCAGCAACATCTAAAGCATACACGCTTTTAAAATAAGAAATTTCATATTTATACAACTTTAGAAGTTAAAGTTAGCATATGCGTATAGTCAGACCAATTAGTGGGACATGGTCATTTGGACTCATGAAACCCAAAATCGTGCTTTATTTTACCGGCAAAATCTCGATATCTAAAAAGTTCACGAACAAATACATTCCCTGACTGTATTTTTTCATACATAGGTAAGTGAAAGTAAAACTACAGAGATTGTTAGCTATCATTGTGTAGACCTTTTTCGCCTGCTTTTACCCGATAAGTGCTAAGCTAGGAGAGTATGTACCTAGCTATGACCTATAACCTATAGGTTAGACTAGATGAACCTCAGATAGACTAGAAAGTTAATACTAACCAAGATATAGAGAACCAGTAGGTCGTACACCGACTAGCCAGCTTGAACGAGTTGAACGCCCGCTCACCTGCCCACTATCTTTAGTTACTCTGACCCGAATCTTTTCTTTAGCTACTTTCAAACATATCTTTACCGCCTCCAACAGTTAATTAATTTTTTTTTTTTAAAGAGGATTCTAATCACATAAGTTATTTAAATTAGGATTTTCGTTTGTGTCTCATTAATTTAATGCCACTTCATGCTATCTTGGCAATTCGGACGATAATACAGAGAGTCATAAATTTTGCCTATCCAAGTTTAATTAGGATAGGGATATTTAATCCGACATCGCACATTTTACATTCCCTTCGAAGTACGGCAAGAGCAAGGATTTTTTACTCCTTAAAAAATTCTAGAGCCATCTGCCTAGTATGAACCAGCGACCTTGTGCATAGAAGGCTGTTATGCTAGAGCCATTACATACAGGCGACCTCAATTCATCAAGTTAGTTTATTAAATAATTTAATGTCACTATATGCTACTATGGCTTATCGGACGATGCTACAGTGGGAGTCTTAAAATTTGCCTATCCAGGTTTAATTAGGACATTTAACATGACATCGCACAGGATACATTCTGATTCTAGACCACTATTTTACGTCCTTTCCGAAGTACAACTTGACCAAAGCTTTTTTTACTCCCTTAAATAAAAACCTAGGGCCTTTGTGGAAAAGACGGCTGTTATGTTAGTAATTACACTACAGGTGAACACAATGCTTAAAAGTTTGTTTGTTTATTAATTTAACGTCACTTATTAATCAAACAATAACCAGTATAGTGGGAGTCTTAAATTTTGCCTTTTTTGGTTGAATTTGGATAGGCATCTTTATTTATTTATTTATATATTTAACGTTACTTTATGCTACTTTGGCTAATCGGACGATGCTACAGTGGGAGTCCTAAATTTTGCCTATCCAGGTTTTATTAGGATAGGGATCTTTAACGAGTACTTGACATCGCACAGGCTCGGGACCACCTTTTAACGTCCCCTCCGAAGGACGGCGTAACTAAGGATTTTTTACTCCCATTAAAAAATCCCAGGACCACCTGCGGGATTGAACCCGTGACCTTTGGCAGTTATTATATTAACCATCTGACTCTTCCACCTCGCCACCGATACGAACTCCCTATCAAATGGACAGCCTAAATCTTCTGCTAGTTTTACCCATTCCTTTAGCCATTATGCTAACCACTAAAATACAGGTGACCCCCAAGTCCATTAAAGTTGGTTTGTTTACTGATTTAACAAGTCACTTTATGCTGATGGGTCTAACTGACGATGTTACAGTGGGAGTCCTAAATGTTGACTATCCTGGTTTAATTAGGATAGGGATCTTTAATGATTACCAGACATCCTACAGGCTCAAGACGACCATTTTACGATAACCTAGGATATTTTATTCCCTTATACAAATCAAAGAGCCATCTGCCGGGTTTGAACCCACGACCTTTGACATGGATTTCTTTTGTACTACATCACATATGGCACTAATTTATTTAAAGTTTTTTTGTTTTTTTTTTTAATTTAACGTCACTTTATGCTACTATGGCTAATCGGACGATGCTACAATGGGAGTCCTAAATTTTACCTATCCAGGTTTTATTAGGATAGAGATCTTTAACGAGTACCCGACATCGCAGAGCCTCGGTACCACCTTTTAACGTCCCCTGCGAAGGACGGCATAACTAAAGATTTTTTACTCCCATTAAAAACTCCTAGGACCACCTGCGGGTTTGAACCCCTGGCCTTTGGCATAGGAGGCTGTTATGCTAACCACCCAGCTACAAGTGATCCCATTTATTAAAAGTTTTATCCATTTAATAACAACAATTAACGGTAATATAAAGCATTAAGATTAAAGTAATTTTGTCACTATTAAAACACATACATGTTCAAAAGCTTAATTAACAGGAGCAAACAAGCTGGAACAAAAACTTGATATTCACAATAATTTACCTATGAAGCATACAGTGCGAAGAATTTACTCATTCATAGTTTCAATCGCTTAAATTTCCCTCTTCATTGATGAATGAATCGACAAATTACCAAATCATTCAAGAATGCGTCTGTAAATTAACCCATTCATAAATCAAGGTTCCATTCATTAGAAGATGATGAAATAATTACTAAAAACGATTATTTTCCGAAAAAAAACAACATAATATTACGTATTTTGCTTTTAACCCAATCATTCATTAAACGAAGTAACTTCAATTCCATATTATGTCATATAAGTCATGCAGTTGGATTTTTTTCTTCTTTTATTTTCTACTTTTTAATTGTATTAGAGAAGAAAATGTATAAGTAAAAATTGCAGTTAACATGAAAAAAAAAACTGCAAATTATTACACAATGGTTTATTATTTTCAAATAACAATATTAAGATAAAACTGTTTATAAAGCTGAAGATAGACAATTAAGTTATATCAAAAGCAATAAATGATTCAAAATTATTTTTGAATAATAATAATAATAGGCTTAGCGAACCCGAAGGTTCGATGCCGATACCACCAAATTCCGTCTACACAGACTCGTCCAATGTTCACCAATCAAGCCCAAGCTCCCGAGATCAGCCTTAACGCAATCCTCCCATCGACGCTTCGGCCTACCTTTCGGACGCCTACCAGTCGGATCAGCTAATACCAACTTTCTCGGAATCCGATCGTCATCAAGCCCAACAACTTTACTCGCCCATTTGAGTCTCCACGATGCAATCAGCTCAATTATATTCACAGGATGCAAGTTCCGCAATTCCGCGTTGTGCAACCTTCTAAACTTCCCAGTGGCCTCATCTCTCTTCGGACCAAATATTTTACGCAATACCTTATTTTCGAAAACCTTAAGCCGTTGTTCATCCTTCAAAGTAAGCGGCCACGTTTCACATCCGTAAAGAACCGTTAGAAGAATAACAGTTTTATAAATTCTAATCTTTAAGTTTTATTTTTGAATAATTAATTTTTTGGTCTAAAAAAACACTAATACAATTCTTCTCTATTTTCAAAAAATATCTGAGTTATTGACTTAAATATTGTTAGGATCATCGTTGTATGCCATAGTACTTTTGTGGGGAATTAAAAAATTCGGAGGAATGCCATGGACGGCGTACAATGGACGACGGACAAACGGATTCTTTTTAATATTTATTATTCGGGTCCTACGCATCTTGAAACGTAAGCCCTCAAATTTTGAGGGGGGGGGGGGAGGTAATTTTTTTTTGGTCGGTTACAAAGGTTTATTATTGAAAATAATAAAACAAAAAACATTTATTAAAGGGTTTCTATTTATTTGTTTCAAAAATGGTGGCGATCTTGATGATATTAAAATTTCAGGTCATACTTTTGAACACGTAGAGAAATTCAAGTACTTAGGTTCAATGATAACAAGAAAAAATGAAATCCAGAAAGAAATAAAGTCACGGTTGAAGGTGGGAAATGCGTGTTATTATTCAGTTGCTAAATTACTTAGCTCGCGGCTTCTGTCTAAAAACTTAAAGGTTAGAATTTATAAAACTATTATTCTTCCAACGGTTCTTTACGGATACAAAACGTGGCCGCTTACTTTGAAGGATGAACAACGGCTTAAGGTTTTCGAGAATAAGGTACTGCGTAAAATATTTGGTCCGAAGAGAGATGAGGCCACTGGGGAGTTTAGAAGGTTGCACAACGCGGAATTGCGGAGTTTGTACCCTGTGAATATAATTGAGTTGATAGCATCGCGGAGACTCAAATGGGCGCGTAAAGTTGTTGGACTTAGTGAGGAACGGATTCCGAGAAAGTTGGTATTCGCTGAACCGACTGGTAGGCGTCCGAAAGGTAGGCCGAAGCGTCGAAGGGAGGATTGCATTAAGGCTGATCTCGGGGGCTTGGGCTTGACCGGTGAACATTGGACGAGTCTGTGCAGGCGAAGTTTGGTGGTATCGGCATCGAACCTTCGGGTTCGGTAAGCCTATTATTATTATTATTTATTTGTTTATAGCAACACTTTATAATGAAATCAAAAATTTTTTAAATTAATAATGTGAGTATGAATTAACAGAACTATTTGTACATCTTAATATAGCCCAACGGTCTAGTGATGAGATCTCAACCAGCCTCTAAAAAGTAGGTATCTAAAACCTGACGACTCAACGTGATCTAGGCCTAACAACTTCCTTGCACGGACGTTAGTCGTAACACAATAGGAATCCCTGTATGCATTGAAACCTAGACTCTTTATAGACTGTTGGGAGATTTTTATTTTATTAAATTTTTTATAAGTTATTATTATACTTTTCATTGTACTAGGGTTATAGAAAACAAATCAAAGTTTTACTATATCTATTTTTTGGGATTTATATTACATAAATGGGGTCCAAAAACAGATAAGCAAATCACAGAATTCAATGAGAAAATTTCAAATGTAATAATTGTAGGTCTAAATTATAATTGAAATCGCCAATTATATTTCTGGGAATTTCCTGATTACAATTCATACTAAATCCATTATCTAATAGTGAGATGTTACAGTAATTTAAAAAAAAAAAAAAATCTACAAACGTGAAGAGCCCCTAATGGTAATTTTGCACCTTTTTCACAATTCCGCAAAAACAGCCTTGACGATTTTGATTACACTCACTATGTCGATTTAATAGGCTGTCCTGCAATGTAAGTTTCACTCTGTTTAAGAAATTCTGACAGCTTAAAGTCAAGTAAAGTAAAGAGATAAGTGAAAGTCGTGTTTTGGGTGCACCGGATTTTTCTTATTGTATTTAATAAGTTCAAGAGTCTTATAGAAAACAATTTGAGTAAAACATTTTATTAAAAGTGATTTAAATAACATAATCGTGGTCCAAAAACAGATAAGCAAATCACAGAATCCAAAGAGTAAATTACAAATGTAAAAAAAATTATAGGTCATAATTATAATTGAAATTGATAATTGTATTCCTGGGAATATACTAATTACAATTTATACCAAAACCATTATCTACTAATGAGATGTTACAGCAACTTTATACCATGTATTTTGCACCTTTTCACGACATTGTGCTTTTAACGAAACGGAATAAATGTTTTATTTAAATTAACTTCAAAATTTTTACTTTCACTTACTATGTATAGTAAGGGAAAGTATTGCGATCGTGAAAATTTTTTAATTCCAGTTTTCAACGGATATACACATTTTAGGGTCCCCTAAGTCTAAATAACCAAGTCCCGCAAAAAGGTCTGTGTGTGTGTGTCCGTGTGTGGTAACTCCCGAGCGGAAACGGTAAGTCCTATGAAACTGAAATTTCATATTTAAGACAAATATACGCCCGAGACGTGAGAAAACCTTTTTCATCAAAATGAGCTTACCAGAAGAGCCACCACTTTATACCATGCATTATGCACTTTTTTTCGATTTTCTCGAAAACGGTTCCGACGATTTTGATTAAACTCGCTATATCGATGTAAAATTCAATGGGCTTTAATATAATGTAGGCTTTATTCTAATAAAAATAGTCTGGCAGGGCTTAAAAGCCGAAATTTTTAATTTTTTCTTCTAAAGTACCTTTAGTTTTGTATATTTTATAAAAATAACGATATTATCTAGTTAGCACTGATTGAGCAAATTTGAAAAGCAACTAAAGGAGAAAATAGAAAAAAATATTTTTTTAATGCAATTTTCAGTTTTTTAACATAAGAACAGTAATATACATGTATGATATACCGTTGGAAAGCTAAAGATTTTAGAAAAAATATTATCTTATACTCAAGCTTTTAAAAGTTAATAGAGAGTAATGAAATGAAGATAAAACTAACTGATTATTTTAGATAACAATATAATAGATTTTTTAATAAAACACATGTTACTATATAAATTCAATTTAATTAATTATTGAATACTATCACTTTCTTTTATCTCTAACTGTATTTGAAAATTCTTTCATTGATTTTAAAAATGAAGGTAAGTGAAAGCCGTGTGTTGTCCGCACCAGATTTTTTAATACTAAGTTAGCATTGATCTGTAACAGAACCACAGCTGATGCCCTTGGTAGAAATGAAGTTAGAACCCCAGAATAGGTTCCACTGACAAAGTAGATTTGGAAGAGGTTTCGAATACAGCTGTGGGTGTGATTGCCTGCTTCAATTTCAAACTCTATCAGGTAGCTTAGATCCTATTAGGCGAGGGCCTGGAATCTATAGTTACGATTAGGTGAGGAAGATGGTTGGGGTGCGGTCATTAGAGGGAAACACACATTAAAACATTGTGCTATTTTAATTGTGTTAGATTTTATTCATATTGTTTCTCTTGCCGCTTTAGGCTGCTTCAACATTTACTTTAGGCTACTTCAACACTTACTAGACAAACGGTCAAAAGTTTAGAATATTTTTAGAGTGCTGCCACTGGGTAGTGTCTCTACATGTATTTCATGACAGTTTTGTTTAATACCATCACATTTACTAGATGTATTTTTATTTAATACAGTTGTAAATATCAATGAATATGTTTAAAAAAAAAAAATTATGTTTGTTTTCATATTATATTACTGTCACCATATTATTATTATGTACCTAACGTATTATTATGTCTACAATTCCATTGGTCGTTATCATGTTTCTTTTAGCCCTGATGAAGGCCCACAATGTAGGCCGAAACGTCGGCACACAATTAAAATAAATACTACTTTTTAATGTGTTTTTCTCTAATGATCGCACCCCCAACCATATTCCTCATCGAATTTCTTAACGGTCAACCAAACACTATCATTATAGTTACGATTAACCCTTTAGTTCTCATAAAGAAACCTGTAGAGAAACTACTTGATAGTAGCACTCCAAAAATATTCTTAATCTCCAGGTCTCGAGGCCACCTTCATTTCAGACGCTTTGAAGGATTGGAACTAGTTTGTAAGAGGGAGTTTGTTCTATGAAGTTTATCATAGAAATATTGGTACCTGGTTCGTGCCAAATCAGCAAAATATAGAACATTATGTATGTGTTCATTCGTGACAAAGTCAGAAGGAGGAATTTAAATTGTAATGACTGGATACGAGAACTCAATCGCTAGATATGGCCACAAAGCTCCAAGTGCAGATAGGCCTTATCATTGTCATGTAAATGAGCCTCTTTTTTATACAAGTGTATTGTTAGAGTGGCTGTTTAGTGAGGGTTGAAGTAGCCGTAAGCAGCGAGCAGTTTCTTGTCTTTTCAGTGTCGTCTTGAACATTAAATCGTTTTTTCTTTGTGTGTGTGTGTATATATATATATATATATATATATATATATATATACATACTATATACTATATACTATATATATTATATATATACATACTATATACTATTACTATATATATATATATATATATATATATATATATATATATATATATACTATATATATACATACTGCTCTCTCGACTTTCAAAAATATGAAAATAAGGAAACTCTTAAGGCCATTAATTCTAATAATTTCATTTATCCTCATTTAAGACTAGAACGACAAAAAACTTATCGGCTTCTTCAACACTTATTAGACAAACGCTTAATAGAAAAACCTACTAGATAAGGCCCACTTAATTTAATTTCGGGACTCTACGAAACTATTCAATTCCTCTCGTATCCAATCCTTACAATCCAAAATCTTCAATGCTCCTTACTTTATAACGATTAAACTCATCCGTAAATACCTCAATGTTAGCTATGTAGCTGATTTGACCCAAACCAGACATCAAACCTTGCTTCTTTTTCGAATCCTGATAATACTACGAGTCGTCTGAAAAGAAGATTGCCTCGAGACCATATAGTTTATAATATTCTTTGAGTGCTGCCAATGGGTAGTGTATCATGTCGTTTTTTAATTCTTTCCTAACATTTGCTATATTTATTCAATATTTGTAAATATTATTAACTATACCCAATATTGAAAACTAATATTGAAAGTCCTTCTTTTTATATGAACTTTACTGATTTTCGCAAGTTTACACAGGAATATCTCAAAAGGGGCTGAGCTAAAAATTATGAAACTAACACAGGTTACACATCAATAAAATGTTTATAAGTGACATAAATTTGGTGACTCAATACATTTAAAAGTTAAAATAACCATTTCTTCAAAATCATTAACTCTTGTAACTTGAACGTTTTGTACCCAACAATATGACTTCTTTACAACGATAGTGGAGTATCAATGATAACGAAGATAATTCAATAGTATTACTAGTTGCAGAGTTGGAAACTGATTAATTAATTATGTTGTATGCATGACATAAATCTTTTGATTGACAGAAGAGAAAAATCTCGGACACGAAGATAAGACGTTACGTAAGAAAATGAGTCAAATAGCTCTACATCCTCGAATTGTCAGTTTACGTAAGAAGCAAAATAAATCGAATCAGAAAACTGGAATGAGAAGATAGGCAGAAGAGGGCTGACGTAAGATAGGCTGAGTACGACAAAGGATTTATCAGGGCCCGGATATTTGAAGAAGATATCTCAGAGAGAAGAATAGGGTAAGGTTGTTTGGTATCTTGTGGTCGAACTGGTCGGAAGCTTACTGGAGAGTGTCGGGTCATATCCAATACTGAGTTCATCATCTGTTTTACTTTCATTTTACTTATATATGAATACTGAAGTACTGTAAGTAAGTAATATTTAGGTTTACCGAAAATAGACGTTTTGAGAGTGCCCTGAATCCAAAGGACCAAGTCACACATTATGGTCTATTTTTAAAGGCCATTCTACACGGTGAGAAAAAAGGTAGGTGTAGGTAAGGTGAAATTCGTGAAATTTGTTATTAATAAAGTTCTTAACAAATGCAAAAAAAAGGCACTACTGTACAGTAGTAAGACCAACAATATTGTATGGTATGGAAACAGTTTGCCTTCCGAGTCTTGAGAAATTTCTCAATATTGAGAGAAAAATTCTTAAGAGGATTCATGGACCCAAAATAACACAAGAGGGCTACAGGCTAAAATCCAATGAAGAAATATATAGAAATTTGGAAAACCTTGAAGTAGTCATCAGAACTAGGAGACTGAGGTTTTATGGCCATATGGTAAGAATGAACAATCAGAGGCTGAACAAACAGATTTTTGACAAAGTTATAGGCTATAAGAATATGGGTGGTTATGCGAAGCAAATAAAAGAGGAGCTCGATAAGTTAAAAATCAAGAAAATAGACTGCTTAGATAGAGAGCTTTTCGGGAAGAAAATAAAAGAAGTTGGGGTTCTTACAGGAAAAACAAAGAAACAGGGGAGAAAATGGACAAAGGAAGAGCGGGAGGAACAGTCCAGGAAGATGAAAGAATAATGGAGAAAAAGGAAGATGAAGAAGACAGAATGATATTCACGTGGTCCTTGTGGCCGATTCGTACAAAAAAAAAGTACTTTACCCAACAATAAATTTAAATATCAATAAAATTGATAGAAAATAACAAAAAGTAAAGAGATGAAACCAGCTGAATTATTTAATCAGCTGACTGCAACATTGAGATTAACAGCTTTATGTCTTGATCAACGTAATAACATATTTTTAACCAAAACCAAATATTGAGCTCAAATGGCAACGAATATGATTTTGAAGCTAACTAAGGTTGACCAATCAGATATCTCACTTCCTCTTTAAGGCTACTTCCGGTTTCACCATGACCACTTCAGTCCGAACAGATATTATCGAATTTAACTATGATGACATGATTTATTATTATAATTGTTTCTATTTTTTTCTGAAAGGGGCTCCCTGATGTGCAGTGGCTAGGATAACAACAGCCTTCTGTCCCAATTTTGCGGGTTCGCACCAAGCAGATGCCACTGAAATTCTTTAAGAGAGTAAAAAAATCATTTGTCATGACTTTAAATGATAGCTCGTAGCCTGTGTGATGTCAGGTACTCGATAAACATCCCTATTCTAATAAAACCTGGATAGGCAAAATTTAGTACTCCCACTGTAGCATCGTCCGATGAGCCATAGTAGCATAAAGTGACGTTAAATAAATAAACAAACAAACAAACAAAACTTTTAATTAATTAGTGCATCTGTGATGTAGTACAAAAGAAATCCATGTCAAAGGTCGTGGGTTCAAACCCGGCAGATGGCTCTTGTATTTTATAAGGAATAAAATATGCTAAGTTATCGTAAAATAGTTGTCTGAGCCTGTAGGATGTCTGGTAATCATTAAAGATCCCTATCCTAATTAAACCAGGATAGTCAACATAGTAGCATAAAGTGATATTAAATGAATAAACAAACATACTATTGAAGAACTTCGACCAAAGAACGTATGGAATTGAATTTACAATACTTTATGAAGGATTATGGTATCCCATCATGAAGGTAATACAATTATATACATAAATACGATGAACCCACCCAAAAGACGAGCTAAAAATATACTAGAGACATTTTTTTTTTATTTATTTTTTTTTTTTGAACAATATTACAATCTGTCAATTTAGGACATGTTTCTTGTTGTTGAGGTTTTCGAATTATAAATTAAAATTCGAAACATATTAATATCTAACAAAGGCTCCTAAGGAAAACTACTTCCTAGTTTTAGATACAATTACTTTTTTCTTCATATTTTAATTAACTCATTTATTTATCTTCATATTTTCAATAAAAATTAAAGCAGAGATTAAACTTTTGTTCGAAACTATATACAAACTAAATATCGGGTTGACGGGACGTTTTTGGGAGTTGCTCTATCAAAATATGTCGGCCTATATCTTTTTTGTTTCCACCAACGTGTCTTAGGACCTGAGAGAAACAATAAATACAAAAATTGTATATCTCGTATTTGAAATATGATGTCCACATTTGTTTCTGTTTAGGTTTGGTTTTAGAGCAGTGAAAACCTGCGGTATTAAAATTGTATCCGAATCTAAAACTATCTGTACGTAGCACTTCATAAAATTCGAACAAAAAATCAATAACCACCTGTAATATATCACCCACTCCTAAATTCGTTTGTAACATATAGTATTTTGGCCTATGTAAAATCTTAAAAAAAATTATACGCAACCATACAAGCATAGATCTTGCATAGCTTAATGTTAAAGTACCTTCCACCATCTTCCGTTTCGACAAAGCGGATATTATGCTAAGATGTTTACACATAACATTCTTCTAATGTAGATAGTTTGATGTTACACACTAACATTAATATCCCTGACCTGACGCGACCTACATGCCTAATCTATGATCATAATCACAATCATTACATTAGAGTACATGGGATTACTGAGCGCTAATATTTTGTTGTTTATTGATTAACGTCACTTAATGCTGCTGTGGTTAATCGATTATGGCAGAATAAGAGTAAAATCAATTAATATTTTTTTTTTTTAAGTATTGTATAAACTGAATATGAAATTCAGAGAGAGTTTTCTTCCAACATGGAATCGGCACACAAGACTGAAACAAGAAACTGCTCGTCGCTTTCGCTTACTACAACTCTTACTAGACAGACGCTCTAACCTTCCATGGGGTTACCTGTAGCATGGTGGTTAGCATAACAGCTTCCTATGCCAAAGATCCCGGTTCAAACCCGCAGGTGGTCCTAGAGTTTTTTAATGGGATTAAAAAAAAAAACTCCGGAGGGTCGTTAAAAGATGGTCTCCCGAGCCTGTACGATTTCAGATACTCGTTAAAGATCCCTATCCTAATTAAACCTGGATAGGCAAAATTGAGGACTCGCACTGTAGCATCGTTCGATTAACCACAGCAGAATAAAGGGACGTTAAATGAATAAACAACTAAATCTAACATTCCACAAAACTACAAAAGGCTCATCTATATCACCATCATAAGGCCTATCTGGACTTAATGAGTTAAGCTTTGGACCTCTAATAAACCATCAAATTCTTTCCGCATTAAATCCTTACAATCCAAAATCCTCAGAACTCCTTACTTTGTCACGAATAAATTCATCCATATAGACCTTTATATTCCTTATGTAGCTGGTTTGGCCCGAATCAGGTATTAATCCTTCCATGACAAACTTCATTCCAGATCTTACCAACTACTTTCAATCCTTGCTGGCTCTTCTATTCCTGACAATCCTCGAGGCGTCTAAAGAGAAGATGACCTTAAAACCTTCTAGTTTAGATTACATAGTGGAGTGATACCAATGTGCATTTTCTCTTCATTTATTTTTCATGTAAATATCTGACAGCTAATTTACTTGATGTATTTAACTAATACAGTTCTAAACCTCAATAAAAAAAAAAAAAGAAAGGCTTTTGGACTTGAAATTCGGTTCAGGTTCTGCATTGTTGTGGGTTTTCAAAGCTGGACAAGTACCATTCCGCAGATAAAAGCTCACGTGGTTCGATTTGGAGGTATTAATTTTGATTTTTCATTTTTGAAACCACTTTTTAAGGTCAAATATATGTTTTGTAAGGAAATAGAAGCTATAGTAGAATCACTGTGAGAAGAAAGAAGATATATTCCTCCTTTAATACATGGAGATGCAGAAGAGATATTCCAGCAACAACAGATGTATCGCATTCAACGGTTGAACAACAACAATAGAAGCGCGTCCATAACGATATGCGATCCAGAAAAAAGTGGCAGGAATCTATTAATAAAATTAACATTTTTTAAACCCTCGCTACTCCTGGGTCAAGGTTAGACTGACGGTTTGAGAAGAAACCAACATCTCATTTCTTTACGTAGTTCATATAATGGTTTACGATGCAATACTCTAACTGGGTATTAATTCGAGAGAAGCGCTGGGATCATTTGAGCCTTGATTTTCCCTCCAATAGTGAGAGTACAGGCCTGGTTGTATATATAGATTTATATAATAAGGCGTTAAGGATTTGATATTCTAGAGGTCGTGGGTTCAAACTCGGAAGATGGCCCTTGGATTTTTTTTCTTTTAGGGAGTATGAATTCTCTGGCTATGCCGTCCTTTAGAGGGGACGTCAAATGGGTCTCGAACCTGTGCTGTATCAAAAAATCGTTGAAGATTACCCTTATTAAACCTGGATAGGAAGAATTTAGGACTCCGGTTGTCGGATGTCGGATTAGCCAGAGTAGCATAAAGTGATGTTAACTGATTAAACAACATGCTTTAATAAACAGTTCTATTTTTTTTTTTTTTTTTTAATCGAAAAACGTAATTAAATTAACTGTGTAAAAATAGTTAAAGAAATTAAAAAATTGATTGAAAAATAATAAATTTAAAAATTGATTTGATTAAAAAATTATGGATTTTGATCTGAAAAAATTATGATTGATGAAGTTTTTTCAAAATGTTTTTTTAAATAATAAATATTGGATTGTAAAATTTGTTAGTAGCTCCATTTTCGTCTGTTACATGTTGCCATCTATCAAGTGATTTTTTTAATTTTGTCATCATCAACAGGTGAAGGACGACCCGAGAGCAAAATCACACAAATTAGCTTAAAAGAGCAGCTTAAGTCTCAAATGAGTTTCTTATATATTTTTTTTAAGGAGTATATTATCTTTATTGCAGAGCCCATAGCTATTTAGCTAGCACGCAAGTCTACCAAAGCCAAAGGTAGTGAGTTCGATTCCCAGTCCTATGAGGACCTTGCACAGGGTATGTGAGACCCCTCAGCCAACTGATGACTACTGGCAAAAATAGGCGTATGGAGTGATTACGCTAAGCTATAAAATATCATCGAGAAACACGAGTGTATTCTCCCAGCAGATTAACTGCAATGCATACAACCCTGTCCATGAAATCTTATTATAGTAAATTTTAAGGTCTTATTGATTACGTGTCTACATTTTACAATAAAAATTTTAAAGTGTAGTAATAAATAATTATAACAGCTTTGAACTATTATATAATAAAAAAGGAAATAATAAATAATCTCCAGGCTATTCACAAACTACTGACCCGAAACAGAAAACAGTCTAGACTAGATGAAAATATTTTCCACCACGGCCGACCCTGAGCTCCTTGTATACAAACTAATTCTGTTTTCTGAGATTGTGAAGAGAGAGGCAGGCAGCCATGGTGAAGGTGGTCTGATAGTAGTGGTCTTGGGAAAGGGCCAACGGGGCTGTCTCTCAACGGGGCCATAAATGGTGATAGTAAACTATCACGGCAGCTATCATTGTGTGTACACAAAGTAACAATGGCGATCAAAAAACCTTAAAATAGTCTTTACAAAGTGTTAAGTTTTTTCATATTAGCTGTTATGCTAGCCTCTACACAATAGATGACGCTAAGATATGGTTTCCTTACCTTAATTCAAGTTTATTGTCAATACCTATATAAAATAATAACGTCGACGTTTCGAGGATCTACCTCGTCATCAATATTTTTTTTTATAAAAAAGAAAATATAACTAGCTGTATCATCATTCGAAGGGGACGTAAAATGGTGGTCCCGAGCAACTGCCCTTAAAGATCCTCTTTTATTTAAACTAGGAGCTCTAGGAAGGATAATTCTCTCATCGACAAAAATAAAAATTATCCTGCCCCAGCCAGTATCTAACTCAGGACACAGCCAACAGTAGTCCTTATCCATATATATTGTTTGTTTGTTTATTTATTTATTTAACGTCACTTTATGCTACTATGGCTAATCGGACGATGCTATGGTGGGAGTCCTTAATTTTGCCTATCCAAGTTTAATTAGGATAGGGATCTTTAACCAGTACCTGAGTTCGCACCTTTTAACGTCCCCTCCGAAGGATGTCATATCTAAGGATTTTTTACTT
This sequence comes from Piezodorus guildinii, assembly GCA_023052935.1. Classification (NCBI taxonomy): domain Eukaryota; kingdom Metazoa; phylum Arthropoda; class Insecta; order Hemiptera; family Pentatomidae; genus Piezodorus; species Piezodorus guildinii. Next base: position 174,245,405 of record CM041294.1, read on the forward strand.
CCATTAAAAAATCCTAGGGGTTTGAACACAAGACCTTGGGCATAGGAGGCTGTTATGCTAGCCACTACGCTATGGGTTTCCCCGTCCATATATATTATCAATATATTTCGGATATTTATCATTTAGTCAAATCAGCAGCAAATAAGAAAATAAAAATGTATAAATCATACCTAGCTCATTATAAAATTCTAAATCATTACAAAATAATGCAAATATAAAAGAATATAGAAATGCAAACGCTGAATTGATTTGACAAAAGGGAAATAATTGCAAAGGTTTGCGAATCGAAAAGTGGACAGTTCAGCGCTGACGGCACAGTATTAGTCTTCTTAACGAAATCAATACAATCTTATATAAACCTCTTTATTTAAATTTATTATTTTAAAAATTAAAAGGAAATTATTAAAACGCTATAAAAAAATTGAAAGATTTTGAATAATTATACTTTTTCGAAAATATCTTTTGAAAAGACACAGCCTTAAGTTATGGATCGAATCATACCGAATGAGTGTCCAAGTAAACTTGTACTTCAGGTTAAGTAATATAACAATGAAGACAATCACTTAAGTTTATGCGTTTTTTGTCTCCCTGCATCAAGTTCTACAACCTTTCATGTTAGATAAAAATTTTTATTACCATTTTTACTTTGGTTTGTGAGTGTGTCTGTGTGTGGTAAGTCTTATCCTTACGCAACTGAAATTTCATATTTAAGACACCTTACGCCCGAGATGTTACAAAAAACTTTTCAACAAAATCAGCTGACCAGAAGAGACACTTTATGCCATGCATTTTGGACCTGTTTACGATTTTCTCAAAAACAGCTCAAACGATTTTGGTTAAACTTACAATATCGATGTGAAAATGAATAGGCTTTAATATCATGTAGGTTTCATTCTGATTGAAATAGTTTGACAGGGTTTAAATGCCGACATTTTCTTCCTCCAAAGTACGTTTACTTTTGTAGATTTCAAAAAATAATGCACATCATATTGTTAGCATTGATAAATAACAGCAAAATATGCAAGTTGGGCGAATTTTATAAACGACTGAAGCAGAAAAGTGCAAACATATTTTTTAATGCAATTTTTATGTTCCTTATTTGAGAATAGAAAAATGTAACCTAGAAAAATATGTCTGATTTTTCTTTATTTTTTATAAACGTTAACAACGACAAAGGGTTAATTATTAATAATTAATAACTATTAACCAACCAAATCTTTATACATGAACAAGTAACTTTAAAAATTTGACAAATAAGTTTCGTTAACTATTACAAAAAGGATAAAACTTGTATAATATTAACGCCCTTTTAATTATAGATCAGTATTATTGAAGGCGTTTTTGAGAAAATCGTAAATTGCACAAAATATAATTTGGCACTTTCGATTTGGTGTAACATTTACGTTTTTCGAGTTCTTAATTTGTGAATAAGACTTTTTACGTAATCAAATAGACTATTTTAAACGGTTAGATTATTTATGTAAGATTTTATCTATAATCCATATTGCCTTTTAAATCTATAAATAAAATAAATTCATTTATCAGGAATATTCGAAGCCTACTAAAAATTACGAACCTTAACCAATTCATAAAAATGTTAAGATACCGAACTGATTTTTCTTTTTTTAATTTTTTTTTGTTCTTTTTCTGCAGAATTTATGTTGATGAAGAATGCAGTAATGGCTTTGAGAAAGTAGGCAACTTAAACTGCGTGATAAGAAAATTGGTTTGCCCTACTTCTACACTAGGACTAAGTAACCATTCTAAACTAACCACAAGAAATTTAAATTTTATTTTTAGAGAGTATTTTTACAAAATTACGTCCGATCTTGTATCGAAATTATTACGAAATAAATATACAAAAATATTAAGATCAAAAGAGCTGCTATCTGCAATAAACAATAGGAAGTAGTGTCCAAGATTAAATTTATAAATCCAAGATGAAAAAATTTTAGCTATGCAAAAAAAGAAGAAAATGATATGAATAAAAATTTAAATTTAAAAAAACGTCTAAATTACTATACAATGGTTTACTATTTCCGAATAATTATAATATGGTATTACAATTTAAAAAACTAGAAATCAGTTAATATAAATAGTATCCAATTCGTCAATCCGGTTTGAAACAGCTTAAGAATATGCCATAGAAAAGGTGATGTGTACCGAGAAAGGTTTAAATATGGGTGACAAGATTCCGGTTTTGGGGTGTGCCGATGATTTGGTATTGCTAGGTGAAGACACGGAAACCATACAACTAAATACGAGTGTTTTAATAAAAACCGGTAAAGAAATAGGTCTTTAATTAAATACTGATAAGACGAAATATATTATTTGTAGCAGAAACGGTGGCGATCTTGTTGATATCAATATTTCAGGGCATACTTTTGAACACGTAGAGAAATTCAAGTACTTAGGTTCAATGATAACAAGAAAAAATGAAATCCAGGAAGAAATAAAGCCCCGGTTAAAGGTGGGAAATGCGAGTTATTATTCAGTTGCTAAGTTACTTAGCTCACGGCTTCTATCTAAAAACTTAAAGGTTAGAATTTATAAAACTATTATTCTTCCGACGGTTCTTTACGGATGTGAAACGTGGCCGCTTACTTTGAAGGATGTGGCTTAAGGTTTTCGAAAATAAGATACTGCGTAAAATATTTGGTCCGAAGAGAGATGAGGCCACTGGGGAGTTTAGAAGGTTGCACAACGCGAAATTGCGGAACTTGTATCCTGTGTATATAATTGAGTTGATAGCATGGCGGAGACTCAAATGGGCGCGTAAAGTTGTTGGGCTCGGTGAGGAACGGATTCCGAGAAAGTTGCTATTCGCTGATCCGACTGGTAGACATCCGAAAGGTAGACCAAAGCGTCGTTGGGAGGATTGTATTAAGGCTGATCTTGGGGGTTGGGCTTGACCGGCGAACATTGGACGAGTCTGTGCAGGGGAAGTTTGGTGGTATCGGCATCGAACCTTCGGGTTCGGTAAGCCTTTTATAATTACTATTATCTAATTCGTCATAAAGCTTAAGAAACACGAACAAGCTGCCATGAATATTCAAAGAAAATTGACACGAAATTTAAGTTCAAAACGCTTTATCTCCGCTATTTATTAACCAAGTTCAATAGATTGGATTTTAATTTATTTATAAATCTATATATATATTTTTAGAAATTTCTATTTGCAAATATTTGTATATATGTAGGCCGAAAAAATATATGACAGTACCAGAGACCCTTAATAGATGTAGAAACACAGGTTTTGATTTTTTCGTTAATCTATATTTATAAAAGAAAGTCCCATTTCACACAATTTTCTGGTCATAGTACTATCTCAAAAATGACTATGGTTGTGACGTTGAAATTTCTCTTGGAGGTTCATTCTACCGTCTAGATGTGCAATAAGGCTGGTTTTGGGAAAATTCGCCCTTAAAGTGGAATTTTTTTTTTTTTTTTTCTAAAACGTAAAAATAAAGTTGATTTTCGAATAACTCAAAAAACCTATACGCATCCTCAATAACTATAAGTACTCATTTGAATGACAAACATATATCTAACCACCTAGAAGCAAAATCGTCTTAATCTGATCAGTAATAGCATAGATACTAAAATACTTATAACAAATATATTAAGGTATATTTCGTTTCATAGACATGTTTCGTGGGTAGGTTTCAATCCAATCCATATGTTTCATTGTTGTGGGTTTTTAACATGACCAATAGGCTGAAAAAGGTTTAAGTTTTGAAAAAATAGTAGAACTTTTAGTTTTAAATTCTAGAAAAAAAAAAATGTGAGGCATAGAGTGATGATGTTTTAAAGCAAAAATGTCAGTATTAGATAATCACGGGTATGGCTACTTGCTACTGGTATGTTATTGTAGATTGAACTGAATAAAATTAATATCTGACAATCAACAATAATCATTTATTTAACTCACTGCTATCTCAGGTATATTTATATGGTATAACCTCACCTAACACAGTTATTATAAAAAAACTTTTTTAATTCGCTGCAATTAAAAAAAAATGAAACAGTCGCGTGCAAAGCCGCGATGTACAGCTAGTTCATAATAAATTTCAGAATAATATTTACTTACGTAGGAAAGAAAAGTAGTCGAAGGTACTTCATATAAAAAAATATATATTCTTACCTGAAACAAAAGAAATTTATTGTAAGTTAACGCTATAATAAAAAAATGCATAATGTCAAATTTTTACTTTAATTTTCATTAAAACAATAAATCTACTTATGTGAAATATGCTGTCATTAGAAATAGAAAAAAAATCAAAGAAACAATTGTCTGGAAATGAAATAACAAAAAGAACTATTTTGCTACAAACGTAAATGTACATACAAGTATATCCGAACCATATTATATTTTATGGGACATATTATATCTTACATTATTATCTTATCTTATATTATTATATCTGGGATTATGTTTTCCAAGTGTTTTGCCTCTTTTGCAAGCATAACAGATTTCTGTGCCGTAGTCCGTTGGTTCAAACCCGCAGATAGGCCTAGGATTTTTATAGAGGTAGTAAAAAATCGTTGGTTGTACCGTCATTTGAAGTGGACGTAAAATAGTGGTCTCCAGCCTATGCGATGTCAAGCACTCTTTAAAGATCTCTATCCTAATTAAACCTGGATAGAACAAATTTAGGACTCCCACTGTAGCATCGTCCGATTAGCTACAGTAGCATTAAGTGGCGTTAAATGGATAAACAAACAAACATATTATTGGAGAACTTCGACCAAAGGCATAAGTAACTGGATTTGAAATACTTTATGAAGGATTATGGTTACCCATCATGAAGGTAATAGTACGCTACAATACAACCATAGATCTTGCATAGCTTAATGTTTAAGTACCTTCTACCATATTCCGTTTCGACAAAGCGGATGTTATGCTAAGATGTATACACATAACATTCTTCTAATGTAGATAGTAGAAAACGCCCGAAAAGGACTAATTTTATACTATTTCAAAGGCCGATTTTCATATTTTAAGGACTGTTTTAATTATTTTTTAAAGTTTAAGTCGCCATTCTCGTTGAAAGGATTCTTAACAATTGACATTTATTGTGACCAGGATACGGTTCCAAATGAAAGAGAACCACTATTTATGACTCGATTCTCTTTTTAAAAGGATACGAATCGAAATAATTCACTGCTAACTAGGATTACCACACCAAAAAGGGGACTTTTTAATATAGAAACTCTCTTCCCGAAGCAAGAAGCGGTCCAAAATAACATAAGTCTGTCTATATTAGGGAGGAAGAGGTGGGTTACACACAATATGCCCGATTTTCATATTTTTAGGAATGTTTTAATTTTTTTTTATTTTAAGTTAAAGTCGCCATTCCCGTTAAAAGGATTCTTAACAATTGACATGTTACACACTAACGTTATTATCCCCGACCTGAAGCAGAAATTTGGAAAGACGAAATTAGGGACTCCTACTCTATGATTAAATGAACAAATAATTAACTAATATAATAAATAATTGATTAATATGATTAAGTAATTATTACTGCATAAACATGAGAATAGAAATAAAAATTCTTAGGCTGATAAAGCCCAGCTGGACAAATAGAACAAGAACTAACAATGCATTCAAAGAGGACTTAACCTTTTCGCGATTTCCGCGGTCATGTAACTCAACTAGTTTCGCAACCTCTATGAGCATTAGTCTAATTGGATCAACATTCTGGAAAAGGAGTTGCCAATAACAGACAGCGTTCCTTCATTAGCTGGCTCTGGTACAAGTACCGGTAGAGGTACGTTATCGGGTGGGTATATACAGATAACTGACAGGTGAGGGCATCCAATATAAACGAACAAAAGATTAACAGTGAGCCTGTCTGCATGGTAATGAAAGTCTTGAGGAGGTTAGAAGACTTGGAATTTATCTAAATATCAAGATAAAATAAATATAAAGTAGTAAAATAAAAGATATTCTCGTGATAATTAAGAACGATTGACTGCGTGTAGTTATTAATAATAATAATAATAATAGGCTTAGCGAACCCGAAGGTTCGATGCCGATACCACCAAATTCCGCCTACACAGACTCGTCCAATGTTCACCATTCAAGCCCAAGCTTCCGAGATCGGCCTTAACGCAATCCTCTCATCTCCGCTTCGGCCTACCTTTCGGACGCCTACCAGTCGGATCAGCAAATACCAACTTTCTCGGAATCCGCTCGTCATCGAGCCTAACAACTTTACTCGCCCATTTGAGTCTCCGCGATGCAATCAGCTCAATTATATTCACAGGATACAAGTTCCGCAATTCCTCGTTGTGCAACCTTCTAAACTCCCCAGTGGCCTCATCTCTCTTCGGACCAAATATTTTACGCAATACCTTATTTTCGAAAACCTTAAGCCGTTGTTCATCCTTCAAAGTAAGCGGCCACGTTTCACATCCGTAAAGAACCGTTGGAAGAATAATAGTTTTATAAATTCTAATCTTTAAGTTTTTAGATAGAAGCCGCGAACTAAGTAACTTAGCAACTGAATAATAACGCGCATTTCCCACCTTTAACCGGGACTTTATTTCGACCTGGATTTCATTTTTTCTAGTTATAATTGAACCTAAATACTTGAATTTCTCTACGTGTTCAAAAGTTTGCCCTGATACGTGTAGTTTTTAAGGAAAAGTTAATTTGAAGTACAAGCCAACAAAACACTTAATTAAGTAGAAACTTAATTTATTTGTGCCAACGTTTCGGCCTAAATTGTAGGCCTTCTTCAGGGCGATTGAAGGAAATCTCAACAACCGATCTCCCCCTTCAATTCCCCTGAGGAAGGCCTACAATTTAGGCCGAAACGTTGGCACAAATAAATTAAGTATTTATTTCTTCATCTAATACACGAAAAGTTGATTTGGTTTAATTAATAAATTGAGGAAATTAAACGTATTAAGAAAAAAATATTATTCACAACAATCACTTATTTTTATCTGCGTTCCACTAGTCTCTTTTATCAGGGTGTATAAGATAACATTTTTTTCAAATGTCTTTCGCTTTCTAGCGGTATATTATATATCTATATTACTATTATTAGTTTCGACGGAACTACACATTTAAGGGTCGCCTGAGTCCATCCAAATAACCAAGTCACGCAAAAAGGTCTGTGTGTGTATGTGGTAACTCTCGGGCGGAAAAGGTAAGTCCTATGAAACTGAAATTTCATATTTAAGACAAATATACGCCCGAGACGTTACAAAACCTTTTTCATCAGAATGAGCTTACCAGAAGAGCCACTTTATACCATGCATTTTGCATCTTTTTTCGATTTTCTCGAAAACTGTTCCGACGATTTTGATTAAACTCGCTATATCGATGTAAAATTTAATAGGCTTTAATATCAATTAGGTTTCATTCTGATTGAAATAGTTTGACAGGGCTTAAATACAGTATTTTAAATCTCTTCTTCTAAAGTACATTTAATTTTGTTGATTCCATAAAAATAACTATATTATCTTGTTACTAGTGATGAAAAACAGGTCAATATATAAATTAAATGAATTCCATATCCAACTAAAGGAGAAAACAGAAAAAATATTTTTTTAACGCAATTTTTCGTTTTTGAACATAAGAACAGTGATATGCATGTATGATATACCATTGGAAAGCTAAAGATTTTAGAAAAAATATCATCTCATACACAAGCTTTTAAAAGTTAATAGAGAGTGATGAAATGAATATAAAACTAACTGATTATTTTAGAAAATAATCTAACAGATTTTTTAATAAAACACGTGTTTCTATAGAAATTTGATTTAATTAATTATTTTGGTTTCACTCATTTTTATCTCTTACTGTACTTGAACATTTTTTAATCGATTTTAAAAACAGAGGTAAGAGAAAGTGGTGAGTTGCCCGCACCAGATTTTTATTTTAAATATTAGCTTTTACCGATTTTCTTTCACTACTTCTTTCAAGGTATAGTGAGAACTTATAGACTATAGAGAAGAAAAGATAGAAGGTAGATCAGGTGTGTCGCAGGTGGTCCAGGTCTACCAATAGCCTCCTTGGTCAGCTGATACCATCGTCCTTTCCGATGTTAAGGCAGATTTATTTATTTTGTTATTTCAGCTGTGGAAGAGAACCTCAGGTATAGCGACCCACTTTGGGCACACCCAGCTTCTACAAAGGGGTTACCTCAAAAGTAGGGAAAAATCTAGTTCCTCAGCACCACTTAGGCGTAATAACTTCCTCGTATGCCAATGTGGCCGTGAAACGTAATAAATCTCTGTAAAGGCCACCGCTACACGCCGAGAGAAGAGAAAAGTGAAAGTGAGTGCTTGTGAAAGTATACGAAAGTAGCAATAGAATGGGAAGGTATCTATTTTTTAATAATTGTTATTGTAAAATAGTTGTTATAGTCGGAGTAATGGAGCTCTATGGTGTATCTACTGCTAGTACAGCTCTACTGATAATGGAAGAAAGAAAATCTAGTATTGTTTTTTATTTCATATCCCATGTTAGTAATTATTATTGAAAATGACACTTTGTCATGAAATAAGGTAATATAAAACTTATAACTTTAAATTTAAATTCAAGGATCAGCAAAAAAGGCCCACATACAAAAATTGCATTAATTTCAATCTAACATTTTAAGACTCATAACGACAGCTTGGTACGTTAACAACAAAACCCTACATACGGACTTACAAAAACCAACAGTTTACCAAAACATAAGAGCTATCTATTCGCGTTTTCATCGCAAACTTTATTTATACAAAGGACACGACAATAGAGTGATTAACAATATGGCATAACAATAAGGTACGAAAAGAAAATTAAAAATATAGATAATATCGTTATTAAGTTTAAAGTATGTAATTCAAAATCGGCTATTTTCCATTTTCTGCTTTACTGTACTCTCGTCGTGTAGCGCAGACGTAAGTACAAAACCTAAGACCCTTCAGGTAAAGGGGTAGTTAGTAAAGATACAGGTTTTTGAAAGATCATAATAAGAATATTTTTAAATATCAGTTTAGTTTAAAAAATGTCCTTTAGCACGTATTTTTTTTATTTATTTCAACATATTTATTAATATTTACAATTGTATTATTATATATAACAAGTAAATGCGATAGATATATTAATCTGACATGAAATACATGAAGAGATGCCACCCATCGGCAGCACTCTAAAAATATTTTAAACTAGAAGGTCTCGAGGCCATCTTCTGTTCAGACGCCTCGGAGGATTATCAGGAATCGAAGAGGATGACAGGATATAAACTAGTGGATTAGAGTAAAAATGGAGTTTTTCATGGAATGATTGATATCTGGTTCGGGCTAATTCAGTAACATAAGGGATATTAAGGTCTTTATGGAAGGGCTTATTCGTGACAAAGTAAGGAGCGTTAAGGATTTTGGATTGTAAGAATTGGATACGAGAAGAATTTTATGGTTTGGTAGAGCCCCATAGGTCTACTCCGTTAGTACGTATTAAAAAAAAAACCAACGTCTTATGTGTCGGCAGAAAATATACCCAAAGGTTACCTATTTTTTTTCTCATGACTTTAAATCTAATTAGGTCCCTTCCACTAAAAAGAAAATTATGCACGCAGCCCCTTTTAAAGTATTGGCAAAAATTTAAGAAGTATATTTGAAAATATATTTAGCCACCGCCTGCTATTGCTTCACTTGTTTTTTAGTATATTATGTTGGTATCCATGTATTTCCCAGAATATTCAGTATTGAAAGCGTTTTCTTGACCATTAGAAGGTATTAGGACCAGGGGGGTAGAAAAAGGTTCCGAAAGGTTGTATTACAGAACCCAGGTATCGGCTGGAGGGAACCCAGGTAGTAGCACAAGACAAGGAACCTCTCTCTTTCTTAGAACCATTGCTTCGGTCCGCCATTTCCAAAAACTCACAACATGCACAAGTAGATGCTACAAGATGGAAGTTTAAATACTGAAAGCACAATCACGATAGTGTATAAAACAAAGTGTATAATACTATCGCATCACAAGTATAATACTATTAAAAAGAACAGTTCTTCCACTATTATATAGGTGATATTTCAAGAATTGAATTAAAATTTTTTTATTATCCTGTATCATTATTACAATCATAAGTTAAATTTCATTGAATCTTTGTATGGTAGTATTAAGAATTTTAGTCATTGTTGTCAGACCCTGTAGTATGAAGTTAATGCGAGGCTGTCTGCAGGCAACAAGTGCCTTTTCGCCCTACAAACAATACTAAAGTTCAAAAATCTTTCAAGGGATGCCAAGGTGATGATATACGAATCAATATTGAGACCCACACTTACTTATGGCAGCGAATCCTGGGTATTATTAAAGGAAAGCGAGAGGAGGCTTAATGTTTGGGAGATAAAAATACTAAGAATGATATTTGGGCCAATTAAAGAAAATGGCTCTTGGCGAATAAGAAAAAATAGTGAGCTCCGAACAAGGTATGGGAAACCAGATCTGGTATCCTTTGTGAAAAAAGCCCGCCTAAGATGGCTCGGACATGTAGAAAGGATGCCAGAAACTAGGATTCCAAGACTACTCCTTTATGGAAAAATTGGAGGAAAAAGACACAGAGGAAGGCCAAGAGTGAGATGGTTGGACGACGTCGAAAGGACCTAAAGTTGCTTGGAGTGAGGAGATGGAGGGCTAGAGCGAAGGACAGGAACGACTGGCTTGAAGTTCTTGAGGAGGCCCGGGTCCTTGTTGGACCGTAGCGCCCGCCAGTAAGTAAGTTGTCAGACCCTGTCCATAAATATGGTACGTACTTTCCATTCTAGTTTTTTTCCTACGTATTTTCCATCCTACCTACCCCCCATCAACCAAACACTACCTAGTTTCCATTCTCCCACCATGCGGTACGTATCTCCACTCTACTTCATATTTTTTATATTTCATGTAAATTATTGATACCTGTGTAAATTTTGTTTAGTAAACATTTTTTTCTGTATAACACTTTCATTATTGTACTATAGTCATTGTATTTTAATTAAGTTTTTTTACATATATAGTTCTCCTGTTATATTTTAATACCGACGTTCTAATCGATAGGTTATATAATATTGTATGTAATGTCATTGAAATTGTATTTTTTGTATCTTTTTAGACCTGATGATGGGCCCCACAAAGGGGGTCGAAACTTTGGCAAACAATTAATAGTTGAAACTACTTAGTTGTTTCGTTTAATGAGCGCCACTTGGACTAATTCCTTCCAGTCTTTAACTTTATTTCTTTCTTTTTTTCAATAATTTTCTCTATTTGATAAGTGGGGTAAATAAGTGAAAATTAGCAAATTTGTTTTAAAAAAAAAACAACAAAAAGTTGTGTACGTTGGCGATGGAGAATCATCACACACTTTTAACATAATTAATAAATATACAATTACAGTGTTTTTAATACATTCTTCTTTTTATGGAGGTGCGATAGGCCGTGTAGACTCATGGCCGCGCTGTGTAATCTGCAAGAAGTATACTCTCGCTTTTCTAGATAAATTTTATAGCGTAGTTTCATCACTCCCTACGCCTAATTTTGTGAGTGGCCACCATTCGGCTGACGGGTCTCATATACCCGGAGGAGAGGCTGTGAGTGAATCCCCATGTAATTTAAATACTTTAGAATGTCCCTCTGGTACTGAGATTAATAATAACAATAGGCTTACCGAACCCGAAGGTTCGATGCCGATACCACCATATTCCGTCTACACAGACTCGTACAATGTTCTCCGTTCAAGCCCAAGCCCCCAAAATCAGCCTTAACGGAATTCTCCCATCGACGCTTCGGCCTACCTTTCGGACGCGATTAACAACTTTCTCGGAATCCGTTCCTCACCGAGCCCAACCACTTTACTTGCCCATTTAAGTCACCTCTATGCTATCAACTCAATTATATTCACAGGGTACAAGTTCAGCGATTCCGCGTTGTGCAACCTTCTCAACTCCCCAGTGGCCTCATCTCTCTTCGGACCAAATATTTTACGCAAAACCTTATTTTTGAAAACCTTAAGCCGTTGTTGATCCTTCAAAGTAAGCGGCCACGTTTCACATCCGTAAAGAGCCGTTGGAAGAATAATAGTTTAATAAATTCTAACCTTTAAGTTTTTAGATAGAAGTCGCGAACTAAGTAACTTAGCAACTGAATAACAACATACATTTTCCACCTTTAACCGGGACTTTATTTCTTCCTGGATTTCATTTTTTCTTGTTATTATTCAACCTAAATACTTGAAATTTCTCTACGTGTTCAAAAGTATCTGGTACTGAGATTAAACTCACAAAATTCGGTGTGGAAGACTAGCGCAGATAAAACTTTTAAGTAATAAGAAAAACTCTAGATTAAATTCCTGATCAGAAAACTTTTAACAACTTTTTGATTTAAACAATAATACAAGAAGAAGAGCATGTCAAAAGTGTTGCATTTTTGAGGGGTGAAAGAAACTTAACAAAAAACAAAAAAACATATCAATGTCAAAATATATAAATTATGAATATATCGAAATAATGCCGAACTATCATCACACACTATTAGCTTTCACATGTTTCTATCACCGTATAATGAGTCCTAATAAAAAAAACATTTTTGAGGGGTGAAAGAAACTTAACAAAAAACAAAAACATATCAATGTCAAAATATATAATTATGAATATTTCGAAATAATGCCGAACTATCATCACACACTATTAGCTTTCACATGTTTCTATCACCGTATAATGAGTCCTAATAAAAAAAACATTTTTGAGAGGTGAAAGAAACAAAACAAAAACATATCAATGTCAAAATATATAAATTATGAATATTTCGAAATAATGCCGAACTATCATCACACACTATTAGCTTTCACATGTTTCTATCACCGTATAATGAGTCCTAATAAAAAAAACATTTTTGAGGGGTGAAAGAAACTTAACAAAAAACAAAAAACATATCAATGTCAAAATATATAAATTATGAATATTTCGAAATAATGCCGAACTATCATCACACACTATTAGCTTTCACATGTTTCTATCACCGTATAATGAGTCCTAATAAAATAACATTTTTGAGGGGTGAAAGAAACTTAACAAAAAACAAAAACAAAAAAACATATCAATGTCAAAATATATAAATTATGAATATTTCGAAATAATGCCGAACTATCATCACACACTATTAGCTTTCACATGTTTCTATCACCGTATAATGAGTCCTAATAAAAAAAAACATTTTTGAGGGGTGAAAGAAACTTAACAAAAAACAAAAACATATCAATGTCAAAATATATAAATTATGAATATTTCGAAATAATGCCGAACTATCATCACACACTATTAGCTTTCACATGTTTCTATCACCGTATAATGAGTCCTAATAAAAAAAACATTTATGAGGGGTGAAAGAAACTTAACAAAAAACAAAAACATATCAATGTCAAAATATATAAATTATGAATATTTCGAAATAATGCCGAACTATCATCACACACTATTAGCTTTCACATGTTTTTATCACCGTATAATGAGTCCTAATAAAAAATATTTTTGAGGGGTGAAAGAAACTTAACAAAAAACAAAAACAAAAAAACATATCAATGTCAAAATATATAAATTATGAATATTTCGAAATAATGCCGAACTATCATCACACACTATTAGCTTTCACATGTTTCTATCACCGTATAATGAGTCCTAATAAAAAAAACATTTTTGAGGGGTGAAAGAAACTTAACAAAAAACAAAAACATATCAATGTCAAAATATATAAATTATGAATATTTCGAAATAATGCCGAACTATCATCACACACTATTAGCTTTCACATGTTTCTATCACCGTATAATGAGTCCTAATAAAAAAAACATTTTTGAGGGGTGAAAGAAACTTAACAAAAAACAAAAACATATCAATGTCAAAATATATAAATTATGAATATTTCGAAATAATGCCGAACTATCATCACACACTATTAGCTTTCACATGTTTCTATCACCGTGTATAATGAGCCCTTATATAAAAACGAATGTTATTCTCACCTGCGATGAAGAAATGCGTTCCGTGCGTGGTGGAGATATATTTACCACTGGCGGGACCACCACCCGAAGGCTTTGACAAATCGCCGCCCGGGACAACCCATGCCAAAACTTCGCGCCGTTGAAGCGAAAATGTCGCCGAGGTCATAGGCTCAATACGCACTAGAGCTCCGGGGGATCATTCAACGCCTTCGGAAAACTTATAGCAAAACTGCCTTAGGATTATCAAGAATAAGGTTTTATGTAAAATGTTCGGTTCAAAAAAGGATAAAGCAAGTGGGGAATCAAAAAATGCTACACAACGCGGATTACGGAGCTTGTAACCCTCCAATATAAATGCCGTTTTAGTATCTCGGCCGGTCAAATAGACTTAGTAAAGACCTAATTTCTAAACAGTTACTATGCGCTGAACCAATAAAGGCAGCGTTACACGATGACAGAAGAGCCAATTGAAAATACATAAAGTGTGTGCTTGTAAGAGTTCACGAAACATGTAGACGGAATAAATTGGATACTTCAACATGATTTTTTTAAAAATAAGTTATTTGGTTATAATTATCGGTTCAAAATGTCCTTTTTATATAAAAATAGCAATTAAATTAATGAAAGTACTTTGACCCCCAAAAACATCAATTTTAATTACATCCAACATATAAGTGACATACAAACGTTTTTTTTTTTTTCAAGTATACATAAAAACATTATTAATGATAAAAGTTTTCAAAAATAAATTTTCAATATTTAATTCTAATAGTTGAAAGTGTATGACATAAACTATCGTCCTGCTTATCGCATATTTTCATGTTACCATCACGATAGTAAAATACTTTATATATTTATTTTATGAATTTAGACTTTTTTTTTGCTATTGATGTTTGTTTTTAGATTATTCACCTACTCAAACCCGCTTATCCGTGACCTCTTAACACCCATTCTTGACAATACACCGAGGCGACTAAAAGAAGATGGCCAAGAGACCTCTACCTAAATTGGACATTAGAGTTCTAGCAATGGGTAGTTTCTTCACAGGACAATCATGTGTCTTAATATCATATCAATCCCATTTACTATTGTATTGAATCAATACAGTTGTAAATTTCTTTAAATAAATTTAAAAAAAAAATTATTCACTTTAAGCTACTATGGCTAATCTACTATGCTACGTGGGAGTCCTAAATTTTGCCTTCCAGGTTTTAATTAGGATAGGGATCTTTAACGAGTACCTGACATCACACAGGCTAGGAAACACCATTTTACTCCCCAAAGGTGACCAAGGATTTTTTACTCCCTATTAAAAACTCCTAGGGCACTTGCCGGGTTATTAACCCGCTACATTGGGGATAGGAGACTGTTAGGCTAACCACTACACCACAGGTAACCCATTCTTATTAATTAATTTCTTGGGCTAATAAATAAGGTAACACTTACAGTTGATAAACTTAAGTAAACGAATCCGCAATTTTGCATTTTAGTCAATAAGAAAATATTTTTCTTTGATTTAAAGGAACATATTCATAATTGAGTTCATCTGTGATGTAGTGGCATAACACTTCTATTGCCTCAATTGGTGGTTCAAACAAGTTAAACGAAAAATCCTTGGTTACGGCGTCCTACGGAGGTAAGACACTTAATAATAGTAGACCAAGTCTATTAATGTCAGGTATAGTTAAAGATCCCTATCCTAATTAAACCTCGTTTGACAAAATGTAATCATGTGATCGTCCGATTCAAGTAGCATAGTACGTCAATGATTAACTACAATACATATAATTATCGTATGTATACGTTTATTATTTATTGTGTATTGACTTTCATTTTGTTTATATGTATATTGTATAATAATCTGAACTATATTATGTTTAAGAAATTAATTATAAAAAAAAAAAAAAAAAAAAATTATCCGTACTGTTATGGTGTTTGTGATAGTATTTTTTTTAATACAACGCCACTATGTTATTTACAAGATCATAAATTCATGTTTATAATTAAACAGATAAAGGAATTAATTAAATAATAAATTCTAAGAAACAATAACTTTTGAGAACTGGTAAAATTATTTGCAAACCGCAAATGCTTGTTATCTCAAGAGCTTTCTTCTGCCACGTATTGGAGGTGACTAATTGAGGAAAACGCAAGTCTAAATTATCGTTCGCCATTATACGACAAAGAATCTTGAGTGAAACTGGTCGATTGCTAAAAACTCAAGGCTATGTTTTCGTTTACATTTTTTATTTACGGGATAAAGCTATAGATAGTAGTGCGTTATCGGGTTGCGGGTTCATACCCGGCAGTGGTAGAGTAATAGTTAACAGGTTATTTCAGCTTTGGAGCTAGCCTGGAGGTGTTTCATTGTAAGGACACACCGAGCAACGATTAAATGAAAATAGAGAATTTGGGGAAAAACGGCAGAGTATGATTTCAACTAAATTATCCCCCTGCATCGCTGTTGCCAATAAAAACGTAAAATAGCCTTCTATAATACTAAGATCGCGGATTAAAAACCGACAAATGATGTAGGATTTATTTTTATGGAAGTAAATAATTATTTGTTTATATCGCCCTTTTTTTTGTTAGAATTTATAAAACTATTATTCTTCCGACGGTTCTCTTACGGAAGTGAAACGTGGACGCTTACTTTAAAGGATGAACAACGACTTAAGGTTTTCAAAATGTATAAGGCAGCACTGGGGAGTTTAGAAGGTTGCACAACGCGGAATCGCGGAACTTGTACCCTGTGAATATAATTGAGTTGATAGCATCGCGGTGACTTAAATGGGCGCGTAAAGTGTTGGGCTCGGTGAGGAACGGATTCCAAGAAAGGTTGGTATTACGCTGAACCGACTGGTAGGCGTCCGAAAGGCAGGGAAGGTATGCGTTAAGGCTGATCTCGGGGGCTTGGGCTTGAATGGTGAACATTGGGATGAGTATGTGTAGGCAGATTTGGTGGTATCGGCATTGAACCTTCGGGTTCCGTTAGCCTATTATTATTTTTATTATTATATCAGTCCTTTGGAGGGTAGGTAAGATGGTGTTCTCGAGCCTATTATTTTCCGGCTGATATTATCATTTTAGAATTATTCGCCTTTCTTGTACAACTGTTAGTTGGCCTAGAAACAATACAAACTCCTGTACCGTATTTAAAGACCTCCTCCATGACTGTAGAGGTTTTTTTTTTTTTTCATTATGACTAAACATTGGTGGAGTGTCGTTCAATTTTTAAAAACAGAAACCTTAAACATCTGAACAACGATCGAAAAACCAGACATAAAGTGAACACAAGAAGATTGAAAAAAATTAGCAACATAGAAGACAAGTTCAAGCACCATTTACACGTGAAGAAAGTTAAATTCAGCGAGTTTAAGGGGAAAACATATTCTCGTTTAAAATTTCTTTTAAAACAATGATAGAATAAACAAAGAAGATTAAAATTTAAACATTTTAATTTCATACTATAAAGTAAGGAAGTATTGCGAGTGAAAATTTAAATTCAGTTCAACATCACTTCAAATACCAACCCGCAAAAGGTCGTGCGTGTGTAGTGTACTTCCGGCGGAAACGGAAGCTTGCTGAAATTCATATTTAGACATAACGCCGAACGTAAAAAATCTTTTTCATCAAATGTGCTAACAGAGAGCCACTTTATACCATGCATTTTGCACCTTTTTTGAAAACGGTTCGCGATTTTGATTAAACTCGCTAATCGATGAGCTATTAATATCATGTAGGTTTTATATCTGATTAAAATGGTCGACAGGCTTAATGCCGATATTTTAAATTTTTCTTTCTCTAAGTACCTTTAATTTGTTGATTCTATAAATAATAATTTATTATCTTGTTACCACCGATGAAAAAATAAATAATAAAAATAAAAAAAAAAAAAAGTTGATCGAATCGATTTACAAAACAGAATAAAGTTTAACTTTAACTGTTGAGTGGGGTATAAACAGGTAACCCAGAGGAATCCTTAAAGTTTTTGAGAATATCTTATTCTAAAGCTAATATTATGGATTGTGAAAAGCATGACAATTCTTATCTCGATATTGATTGTAATATAGCATTTTTTCAATCATTGCTTTAGGACAGTTTATTATGTCTTAATAGTTCACTCATTTTGTTCTTACTGATTTGCAAATTTTTTCATTTTGTTGAAAAAATGTTTGTGACGTGTTTGCCGCAACCATTTAATATTGATTAAATAAAACTGATCACTTATTCTTAAAAGGTAAAAAAATATATAATAAGTTAAAAGTATGTGACAGTGAATGTTAATGTACTATTGCCAACATCACGAATATTCACATACTCTCAACGTGTAGCGCGGGCTTTAAACGCAGCTTGCGCTGAAGCATACCCCAACAGCTGTTGGAACCCCACAGCGGCCTTTGGAGGTCGTCATCTGTTGTTGTTATTGTAGAAGTAGGGGAGTTCTGTGCTGTATCTACTGCCATTATAGCTATACTGCTAATGGCAGGAAGGCTGAGCAAAATTTTTGTTTCATATCCTATGTTCGCAATTATTTTTTTAAAAAGACACACTTTTCCACGAAATAAAATAAAACAAAGAATAAATCGATTTTAAAACTTTGAATTGAAGTTTAACTTTTAACTGCTTAGGTGGGTCAAGGGGACCCCAGGGCCTCTTAAGTTTTGTAAATCCTATTGTCCCGATCCGATCGACTTGTGAAAACCTGACATTTTCAGTCAGTTTTTATCCGGCATTGCATTAGGACAATGTTATTGGATCCTATATATTCCACCTCCCCATTACTGTTTGGACTTATCGAAAGTGTGTTCTTCAATTTGTTGAAAGAAATGTCTTGTGATCGTGTTATTTTACGCAACATTTAAATTTTATGAAGAAGATGTGATCATCTTTCTTAAAGGATCACATGACCAGACTGTCCGAAAATCCCAGACTTCCCCGGGAGTTTCGGTTTTAAGCTCAATCATTATTAGGGAACAAGGAGAGTGAAAGATTTATTTTTGTCCAAGGAAACAAGAATAGGGAGTCATCTACAGTTTGTATTAAATGTGAACAAAATATTTGTGAACAATGTTCGGTTTCCTATTGCAAAAACTGTGCCAATTTCAGCTGTGCATTCTTTCTTTACTATAGGGGTACTCACTACGTTTGCTATAGCATGCTATTTGTGTTATTTTGCTAAACCCGTCGAGTTTCTACAGTTATTTCCTGTATAAAATTGATGGGTTTAGCACAATAGCACAAATAGCATGCTATAGCAAACGTAGTGAGTAACCCTAGTATAAAATTTCGTTTTTATCAATCAAAATTTTTCCTTTTTTTAATATAATAAACTTTATGGTAAGGACTTGTTTATATATTATTTTACAAATGTTTTCATTGCTTAGATTAAGAAAAAAAATCAAATGAAATGTATTTATTAATAACAGGCATTTATTAGCAATTTTATAAGCATCCAACGCAAATACCAGATTTTTTCTTACAGTAAATAGACATGGCAGGGACTATAACAGGATTTGCATTTAATTGATAAATAATTTAGATGATACATTTAATTAAAAGATTCACAAAAATGAGCTATTTGTGTTTCAAATATATAAACGATTAAAAAACCAATACTTACAAAATATAATGATATTAAATGATAAACTAAAAAAAAAAATCATATTTAATTTCAGAATAAAACATTTATTATGGAAAGAAAGACATCTAGACTGCTTAAGGAAAAATTATTCGCTTACTCTGCTAACAATTGCTGACCCGTAATTTTTATATCAACTTCTTAATCAAAATTTAATAACCAAGAAATTATTAACTGGTTTTAATATTAAGAGTTGAAAGTTTTTAAAAATTCAACTATTGCGTCTATTGCAAAGTAAATTGAACCAAACAATGAACCAATCAAAGATTTATTTGTTTATTAGAGCAAATGAACTAACGAACTAAAGGCAAATAGAACGTGATGCAATATTTTTTTTTTTTATTTGTGTGTATAGATGAAAGTAATATTTGCATGGCTAAAAACGTCAAATGTTCAAGGTTGTATTTATAACAATTTTTTTTTTTTTTCCTTAAAATTTTTATTGTTGCTTTATAAATTCTAGTGAAAAATAATACCCATAAAAACAGGTTTTTATTGACAATAACTGTTACTATAACAACTGATTAATAATAACTGACAAAAAACTGTTACTAATCAATTAACATATGAATTACTTTTAGAGATTTGTGTTGTTCCCACACCTCTACGACGAGTTAAAGTGGTTAACCCCAAACTTTCGAAGACAATATTTCCTTGGATCATTCCTTTATCAAATCATAAACTCCCACCATCCATTTTATGTCTACAGCCTTTCAGTGTTTAAATCCTCAACCCATCACCAGGAAACAAGATCCCGCCTGTCCGACCTCCAAAACTCCTTCCATAGAACCAAAAAATAGATGATAGGTGGAATAGTCAGGAATCAGTCATTTTTTTTTTGAAAATTTTTAATTTTGCCAACGTTTCGGCCCAAGCTTGTGAGCCATCATCAGGGCTACAAACATCAGAACAAAAGAGATACATATCAATATGATAATGAAAATTTTCTTTTGAATGTAGTGACAATGATAACATTTGAAATAAAACAGAAAATATATACCAACATACTTAAATATTATAGATACAAATAATGATAATATGATACATAATCTGATGATGATAAGCATAACAAATTTTACAGAACTTTAGACTTTTAATATAGAAGTAAAAAAAAAAACTTGTATATAAACGTACCATTACTGAGCCATGTCCAAGCATAAACTGAGGAAAACCGTAAACATAGGTAGTATGAGGAGGGCCGAAACGTTGGCAAAATTAAAAACTAAAAAAAAAAAAAAATGACTGATTCCTGACTATTCCACCTATAATAGTTTCTACAGTCGACTATACATCCTCAATAAAAAATAAGGTTGCTCCTATTTGGCCCGTTCCACTGCATTATGGAATACTCTCCCTCCAAACATCCATCATGCTCCTTCCCTCTCATCGTTTAAATCCCTCCCCTCAATACTTCCATTCTCTTCAGTCAGATGTAAGCTAAGTTTTATTATGCCAACTTATGTAAGGTGAACTTTACTCTAATGCATTTACTTTAATGAGATGCAAAAGTTAAATTTTATGTTTATTCTTATTAATTTATTTCTAGAAGTTGTAAATAGAGATGACACTATGGCCCTTTCTTCATTTTTCTTTTTTCATTCTTGTGTTATTTAATTGTAGTTATATATAGTTTTTTGGCCAGTTATAATTTATTATTTTGTTCATAATTGTTATTTTTAAGGGACATTGTCCAAGATTAAAGTTTTATTTTCTATTCTATTGTTATCGGGTCACTTACAGCTTTCTATGCCTAAGGTGGCGAGTTCGAACCTGGCAGGTCACTTTAACATTCCTTAATGGGATTTACAAATCCTTCGTTATGCTGTCCTTCGGAGGGGACGTAAAAAGGTTTTTAAGAGCCTGTGCGATGTCAGCTACTCGTATAAGATCCCTGTTCAAAAAAACCTGGATAGACGAAATTTAGGACTCACAATGTAGCATCGTCCGATTAGACACATAGGCACAAAGTGATGTAAAATATAAAAGCAAACAAAAATGAATAAAAAATAAATAAAGAATAAAACTATTCGCGCGGTCTTAATAATTGTTTCTTGAAGTAGGGAAAACCATAGGGCTCATCTAGCCTCTATAAAGTGGATACTAAAAATTGGGGAATAACCTGGTAATCGTGATTTCTACATATCACCATATTGCACGACCGATATTTATAAAATAGGACAATAATACAATAGAAAAAAAGAATTGGTAGCCAACATTATACAACAATTTGGTAGCTGTTTCATTATGAACTTGTTGATAACGGATCGTATTACTATTACATAATATTGTAACTATAATGAACAAATAAATTTTGATAAAACACATTAAGTATAAATGGTACTCAGATATTGAATAACGAACGATATTTTTTTGTAATCATACAAAATATCATGACTCAAACCATATCATCACAGTACCTTCTATGTACTATATATATATATATATATATATATATATATATATATATATATATATATATATATATATATATATATATATATATATATATAACTACGTTAGCTGGATTATTTATTACTATGAATGTCAACACTTATTAATCCCTTTCAACAGAAAACATATATTTACCTCTTCTTTGTTTACCTTTCACTACTTAGAAATAATTCAGTCTTTATTAACATAAGATTGAAAAACTCATATTCCATTTTAAAGGGTAATACTCGGCCTGCATGTAGTGAGTCCATTACTTAGCGATAATTGAGATTTAAAAAAATAGAGGTAAACGAAAGAATAAAAGAGATAAGTCTTCTCTTAATAGCGATGTTCTGTGAGTTTCGGTAGAAGAAAATCTCAAAACAAATCTTCGACTAGCAAATAACTAACGTCAACGATTTTGAAAATAAAGATTATATTGAGGATGTATAGTCGACTGTAGAAACTATTATAGGTGGAATAGTCAGGAATCAGTCATTTTTTGAAAAGTTTTTAATTTTGCCAACGTTTCGGCTCAAGCTTGTGAGCCATCATCAGGGCATTACTGAGCCATGTCCAAGCATAAACTGAAGTCCTGAGAAACTGAGTTTATGCTTGGACATGGCTCAGTAATGCCCTGATGATGGCTCACAAGCTTGAGCCGAAACGTTGGCAAAATTAAAATACTTATTACAAGACTGACTTGCTAATTTCCACCTATATTAATCTTTTATCATTTTCAATAATGTACCTTTGTAATCGACTGAAAAAAAAATATTCACAAACATACAAAATGACTGATTCCTGACTATTCCACCTATAATATAAAGATTATACCTCATAGTTCGGAGAGGACGTAAAATAGTGGTACCCAGCCTGTGCGATGTCAGGTACTCGTTAAAGATCCCTATCCAAATTAAACCCGGATACACAAAATTAAGGACTCCCACTGTAGCATCGTCCGACTAGCCACAGCAGAATAAAGTGAAGTTAAATTAAATACAACAGATGTTTAAATAAAACAGCTGTTGGAATTGTTAGAATAATAAAAATATATTGAAAAAACAAATTATTTATAATAAAAGTTTTCAAAATAATAAATGTTAAAGTGTATAAAAAATACAGTAATTGAATATTTATAATAAGTTGAAAGTATGTGAGAGTATGGTAATTCACTCTCACCAAATCTCACGATGTTTCACCTATCTGTTCCCTTGCCGTGTAGCCTACGTATATATATATATATATATATATATATATATATATATATATATATATATATATATATTATATATACATATACAACCCTCAAGTGAAAATATTTTGTTATGCCCTTTCTTATCGTTTCAATAATCGATAAGTCAAGACAAAATTAAATTAACAGCTCCTAAACCTTTTCTGCATTTTTTTTTTCCAAGTAAAATATCCGAATTAAGAGATTTATTCCTAAAGAGTAGAATAGAAATGGGTTTGATTATGAAATTTTCCAAGAATTATTTACAATTCGTTTTCTTCCGCCTGTTGTTTTTAACTTTAAAACCTATTACGTCTCAATTCTTGTTTGTTTTCGTTTTAATAATGGTTGTATATAATGTTATAATGCGTAGATGTTTAATAGTATTCATTTAACGTAACTTTATGCTACTGTGGCTAATCGGACGATGCTACAGTGGGAGTTAGAAATTTTGCATTTGCAGGTTTAATTATGATAGGGATCATTAATGAGTAACTGACATCGCATAGGATCTGAAACAACATTTTATGTCCCTTCCGAAAGACAGCACAACCAACAATTTTTTACTCCTATTTCAAAATCTCTCGGGGCATCTGCAGGGTTTGAATATGCGACTTTGGGTATAAAAGGTCGCTAAACTAGCTATATCGATGTAAAATTTAATGGGTTTTAATATCATGTACGTTTTATTGTGATTAAAATAGTCTGACAGGGCTTATATGCCAATACCTTCTTGTTTTTGTAAATTCAAGAATATTAATTGCATCTTGTAATATTAATAAAAACGCTGCAAATTATTACACAATGGTTTATTATTTCCAAATAACAATATTAGAGTAAAACTGTTTATAAGGCTGTCGATAGGCAATTAACTAATATGAAAAGCAATAATTCAAAGTATCATATCACAACACTACCACTGATTTCAAAACGCAATATCTAAGCTAGTTGTTAACCAAATTTAATGATTCTTTTTTCAATTGGTCCAAAATTTAATTCTATATCAAATGGCACTAAAAACAAAAAAAAATCTTCAAAAATAACTGAGTTATTGAATAAAATCCTTTTAATCGGCCGCCGTTTTGAAACTAACCAGCTGATATCAACGTCTACGTGTTAGGATCATCGTTGAATGGACTAGTATTTTTGTGGCGAATTTCAAAAAAATTAGTCCAATAGTTTCGGTGAAATGCTTCGGACGGCGGACTAACGGATTTTTAAAAATTCATTATTCGGATTTTATGCATCTTGAAAAATAAGCTCTCAATTTTTAGTTGAGTTATAGTTTTTTTTTTTTTTTTTTTTTTTTTTTTTTTTTTTTGTCGATTACAAAGGTTGATTATTGAAAATAATAAGCCAAAAACGGATAAATATACAATGTGAATGAATTTGTTAACCAACGAAAGGAGAAAGGAGCAAAAATAGTTTTTAGGTAATCTATCTTTTTCCGAACATAAGAATAATAGAATAGAAACAGACAGTGTAAACTATCTAAGACCAACTTTTGACAGGAGAACGACTTGGGACCCGCTCATTTAGAAAAAAACGAAAGACACTAAACCAAAGAAGTAGAATAATGCACGCACTACTCAGACGACAATCAAAACTAAAATTAAGACAGAAACTTGCCACCTACACATACTTACTAAAACCTATATGGTCCTACGCCTCTCTGCAAAAAATACTCACATACAAAGACTTCAAACTTACCAGTCAAAAATACTTAGACTAATTACACAGGGACCTTGGTATGTTTCAAACACAACTCTACATACAGACTTGCACAAGCCTACAGTCAGCAGAATACACTATCGATTTTACAACAAATAACTTGGACATTACAACCCTCTCATAGAACAAATGGCAACAACCAATATGCCCCACAACATCAGGAGAAGACTGAAAAGGTCATGGATGAGAGATCTTCTGTAATCTTTTGAATTAAAACATGCCACGGAAGTGATACCACTGGGTATTATCATTTTCATGACATGCCATTTTTAAATTGTAACATATCTGACAGGCAATCCACTGATTGTTATATGAATGTATAGACAGCTGTAGATAAAAAAAAAAAACTTTTTAGAAACTATATTTTCGGAAGGACGGCATATCAAAAAATTTTTTAAGGACATCTGCTGTGTTCGAATCCACGAACTCGGATATAGAATCATGTTATGCTATCCACTACACGACAGGATATCTCTCTAGGATATGTTATAGTGCTTTAAGTTATCTATTTTTAGGCAGGTTAAACTTTCTTCAGAGTACTAGAACATTTAAAATACAGTACATAGAAGAGCATTTCGAAAAGAACAGGATGCACATGAAAAGGCTAGAACCCCAGTGGAGGGTTCCTGTAGAAGAAAAGAGGTCGTTGGGTACAGAATTGGGGTTCAGGTAGAAATGTTGGGGTTCAAGTCCACACCTGCTCGTCTCTAAGCCGACCAAAATAATTCCTCTCTACGCCAAAACTGAGCCTCTTCAATACACACACACTATATATATATATATATATATAATATATATATATATATATATATATATATATATATATATATATATATATATACTAGCTGTACCTCGCGGCTTTGCACAAGACTATTTCATTTTTTTTTATTTGCTGAGAATTAAGAAAGTTTTTTTATAATAACTGAGTTAGGTGAGGTTATACAATATAAACATATCTGAGATAGCAGTAAGTTTAACTTTAAACTATGTCTATGTATGACAAATATATGATTATTGTTGATTGTCAGATATTAACTTTATTCAGTTTAATCTAAAATAACATACCAGTAGCAAGTAGCCAAACTCTTGATTATCTAATACTAACATTTTTGCATTAACACATTATCATTCTATACCATCGTAATTTCTATGTAACATAAATGCGTATTTTTTCCACTCCTGGGTGTACTCTTCCAACTGAATAAGCTCGCATGGTTTTTTGGATCCAGGTGTTTTATTATTTTTTCAAAACTTAAACCTTTTTTCAGCCTTTTGATCATTTTAAAAAACCCAATAACAATGGAACATATGAGCTGGATAGAAACCTACCCACGAAACATGGCTATGAAACGAAATATGCTTAAATATGTCTGTTATAAATATTTTAGTATCTTGGCTATTACTGATCAGATTAAGACGATTTTGCTTCTAGGTATTTAGAAATTTGATTATCATTTAAATGAGTACTTATAGTTTTTGAGTTATTCGAAAACTAATTTTGTTTTACGTTTTAGAAAATATTTTTTTAAATCACTCAGACAAATCCCACCAAATTACCTTTACCCTTCGTCGTAAACCTATGACATCCTGCCCTACAGTTTCCTTTAATAATATTCCGCTTGTTCCAGTTTAACAGATCCGCTACCTAGGACTACTACTTGACAAACGTCTAACATGGAATCCCCACACACGACTGAAACGACAAGAAACTGCCCGTCGCTTTCGCTTACTACAACACTTACTGGACAGACGCTCCAACCTTCCACTTATCTACAAAAGGCTCATCTATATCACCAACATAAGGCCTATCTGGACTTACGGAGTTGAGCTTTGGGGCTCTACGAAACCATCAAATTCTTCCCGTATTCAATCCTTACAATCCAAAATCCTTCGAAAAATCCTCAATGCTCCTTATTTTGTCACAAATAAACTCATCCATAAAGACCTTAACATCCCATATGTTGCTGATTTGGCCCGAACCAGGTATCAATCCTTCCATGACAAACTCCACTCCCACTCTAATCCTCTAGTTTCAATTCTTGCTTCCTCTTCAATTCCTGACAATCCTACGAGGCGCCTGAAAAGAAGATGGCCTCGAGACCTTCTAGTTTAGTTACTTAGTGGAGTGATGCCAATGGGCGTTTTCTCTTCGCGTTTTTTTCATGTATTTTATCATTATTAACATATTTACTTGTTGTATTACATAATACAGTTGTAAATTTCAATAAAAAAAAAAAAAAAAAAAAAAAATCACTTAGAGGACGAATCTTCCCAAACCCAATATTATTGGACATCTAGACGGTAAGACGATATATATATATATATATATATATATATATATATATATATATATATATATATATATATATCGTGTTAGCTGTTAGCTTTATAGCTGTGTTAGCCTGAGTGGTGTGCCGGTGCTCAATAAAATTCTTTGTTGCAGTGTTGAAAAGGATCCTATGTGTATTCATGGACGGAGGATCGAAACGTCAAAATAAAGAAAATTAAGAAGGAGTATTAGTTTAATGGCCCAAAACCCGAATCATTTAAAACAAAATTATAATATAAAAAAAGGGTCGATGAATTAATTTCTTGTATATATATATATATATATATATATATATATATATATATATATATATATATTTATCGTATAGGGAAAAATGCCCATACGATGGAAACACACAATTTTCGACACTTTATATACGAATATAAACAATTAGACCACGTACGAGCAAAACTAATACAGAACGTTATACTAGAACACGGGACTTGCCCAGAAAAAGAACAGAGACTGATGACAAAATTTAAAAAACATTTTATAAATTACATAAAATCAATAAACCTAACATAAATGGTAGGAAGGCAATTGAGGTTTTGTGATCTTTTTGTGCTTAATTTAATTTAATTTTTTGTTCAAATCTTGATTTATATAAGTAACATATTTTAGGTATTTTATTTAGTTACGATAATTTAATGAGTTAGAAGTGTAGAGTGTAAATAATTAAATTGTATAAATAGTATTTAAACAAACATATACACTTGTTTGGTTATTTCTAATTTCGCTTATCCCATTTAAACACTATAATCTTTTATAATGCAAACAAAATATTTCAGTATGGGATATAGTTCTGTAAACAATGTAATTTATTATTAAAATAACTAGGAAAACATAGTTTACAACATAATTTATTTATAAATGTCTGTTTAATATACTGTCAGTTTAATAGTTTATGGGAAAATATTTATTTAAATCGGAAAGGTTTTCTTTTTTTCTTTAATTATGGCTACTTCTTATAGTATTTATTTAATTTGAGAACAACATATTCTTGAAACGTCGACAAAACATTTTTTTTTTTTTTTTTATCAACTTTTGAAATAAAAATGTTAAACTTGATCCCTATAAACTTTATAAATACGAAATACATAAACACAAGAAATTGTATAATATCATAAAAGATCTAATAGCTACATGAGACCTGGCTGAAAACATACTCGATATCGGGAAATTAAAAACCGATAATTTTGGAACAGACATTAGATTGGGATCGTCATAGTAAGTTTAAAGGGACTTAATATGCTGATTGCATTGCATTACGACCACGATCATATTTAATAATAATAATAATTATACTTTTTATTAATTATTATTATTTTATATATACATTGGTAATATTTTCTAAACAAATATTTTTATTACTTTTAAAAGATTAATTTCATAGTAGTTAAATACATTTTTATTTATGACAGTAGTTAACAGATACATTTAAATTAATTTACTCATCTTGAATTTTTTTTAAAAATACTGATTTTATATGGGTAATGAAAACGGTTAATGATGAAATTTGGTATAAGGTGTACGAAATTTATTATATTTTAAAAGTAAATATAACACATTTAAGTGCGAAATCACGAAATAAATACATTTAAATTAGATATTTAGAACGCATATACTTATAAGCACGCATTTAATATAGTTGAAAATGAAATAGGTTATTAAAGATGTGAAATTAATTTTTATCACAATTAATTCATACTTAATGCAAAATCCTAACATATATATGTAAACAAAGTATATACATTGTACACATTTGAATGTACGTCATCATAACGGTAATGAGAATTGTTAGGGTCAAAATACGGTATTTGATACGAACTTGTTTATTAAAGAATTATTTAAAAATCTAGATCTATTTAACACAATAAAATAGATAAATACAGAACAACACATTGTGGATATAATTAGTTGACCGTTGAGAATTACTGGAAAGAACAACTGAATAGTTTCAACTATTTTATTGTTTGCCAACGTTTCGACCCCCTTTGTGGGTCATCATCAGGGCGTCTGGTGGGCGAGTGGAAACTCAGTTTATATATAACAAGGCTACATAATAATTTCCTTAAAATTATTAAATGTATAATAATTCGCGAAATGTTAAAATATACTTACAAAAATAAAATATTTTTAGAGCACATAATTGTATGCAAGCATCAGATGGATATTGACTGTGGTTAGGGACCAAACAAAGGATTATGGAAACATTTTTTTTGTTTTGTTTTTTTGTAAATATTAAATATATACTAATTCGCGAAATGTCTAAATATATGTATATAAACAAGATATTTTGATTGTATATACAAGTATGCAGGCATCATATGGGTATTGTGAATGGTTATAGACGAAATTCGGTGCCAAGGTTACAAAATCATTTTCTGTTTGATTTATTAAAGTCAAACTATTTAGCGAAAAGTCATAATAGATGCAAAAAAGCAAGAAATTATGAGTTTATTTACTAGTATGCACTCATCTTATTGTTATTGAGAATGGTTAAGAATGAACTATGGTAGTATGGATACGAAATAAATGTTCTGTTTACTAAATATATACTAATTTACAAAAATTAAACAAAGATGTATAAAAAGAAGATATTTTGAGTGTATAAACTTTAAAAATGCAAGGATCAGATGGTTATAAACAATAATCAAGGACAAAATCGTTTAATTAAGGATACAAAATTATTTTTTGTATTCTAGTATTCAATTAATAAATATTGATTCGTTGAAGTAAAATTAAATGTACATAAACAAGACATTTCGAGTGTATATACAAGTATACAGACATCACATGGACATTGAGAAAGGTTAAGGACGAAATGGTTCAGTTAAGGATATAAAATAATTATTTTGTTTCATGATATTTAATAAATGATTATTGATTCGCGAAAGACAAAATAGATGAATTAAATAAGATTATTTATATGTATATACTAAAATACAAGCATCATATATATAATGACAAATGATTCTAAACACGAAATAGTTTTATTAAGGATATAAAATTATTTTTTTGTATCCTGATGTTTATTAAATAAATATTGATTCATTAAAGTCAAAATAGATGTGCATGAACAAGATATTTTGAGTGTATATACAAGTATACAGACATCACATGGACATTGGGAAAGGTTAAGGACGAAATGGTTTAATTAACGATATAAAAGAATTATTTTGTTTCATGGCATTTATTAAATAATTATTGATTCGCGAAAGACAAATTAGATGAATCAAACAAGATAATTTATATGTATATACTAGAATACAAACATCATATGTATAATGTCAATGGTTTTTAAGACGAAATAGTTTATTAAGGATAGAAAAGTATTTTTTTTATATTCTTGTATTTATTAAATTAAAGTTGAAATAGATGTGTATAAACAAGATATTTTTAGGGTATATTCTAGTATGCAGGTTTCATTTGTGTATTGGCAATAGTTATGGAAGTAATATGGTATTTAGAATACTATTTTTCTTTTTAAATTATTAAATATATACTAATTTAAAGTCGCAAATGCAAAATAGATGTACATAAACAAGATATATGAAGTATAAAACAAGGTATATACTTGTAGGTAAGCATCTTTTTGTTATTGACTATGGTTAAGGACGAAATATGGTATCAAGGATACCAAATATTTTTCTTTTTATTCTGGTAAATATTAAATAAATATAATTTCAAAAAAGTTAAATTAGATGTTCAAAACAAGGTATTTTGGGAGTATATACTGGTATGCATGCACCGCATGGGTATTAAGAATGGTAATGGACGAAATATGGTATGAAGGATACAAAATTAATAATTTTGGTGGTTATTAAACATATACTAATTCGCAAAAGGTCAAAAGAGATGTATTAAACAAGAACTTTTGTATGAATATATTAGAATGCACGCATCATATGTGTATTGACAATTTTTAAGGACGAAATAGTTTCTTAAGGATAAAAAAATATTCTTTTGTTTTCTAGTGCTTATTAAATAAATATTAATTCGCTGAAGGCAGAATAGATGTATATAAACAAGACATTTTGAATGTATATTCTAGTATGTAGGTATTATATAGGTATTGAGAATGGATAGGTACGAAATATATTAAAAGATATAAAGGACATAAAGTTGTTATTATTTTTAATTTTTGTTTTTGGTGAAGTCATTAAATATATACCAATTCGAGAAAAGTCAATATAGATGTAAATAAACACGGTATTATGATCGTGCTGGCATCATATGGATATTGGCAATGGTTCAGGACGAAATAGTTTAATTAAGGATACAAAATTAATGATTTTCTATAATTAAATATGGCATATACAAGTAGAAAAGACATAACGGATATCGATCGAATAGTGTATGTTTTGATGGGGAGGGGGCCACTATTAGGTCTTTCTTAAGGAGGAAGCAGGAATTGGGGTGCCCTTGGCCGGTCTCGAGGCGTGAAAGAGGATACGTACTAAGGATATGCAATTAAGACTCACCTTGTCCATGTTGATGGTTGAAGTCAGCAGGATAAAAAAAGAGAGAGTATCCAATGCAGGAGACAGTCAGAGAGAGGTGTCAAACGGTCGTGCAGGGTGGCACTGAGTATACTTCGGCAGCTAGGGGCGAACTGAGGGGTCGAGTCCTAAGGACCACGTGGCTGTCGGCTTCCGTCTGCGCATGCGTCATCCCCACTCCTCTCTGCTTCAGGATATGTCTTTGTGCTCTTTAAATTGTGATAAAGCTATTTGTTGGGTCGTTGAGGGAATTGAGGAATTGAAGAAAGAGAAAAGGGTAGTATATAAGTGGGCACTGGGGTAAGGCGAGGTTGTCGCTGTGTCCGTTCAGACAGTAAGGGTCATTGAGAAGTCACTAAACGGTGATAGGAGCACGAGAGTGAAAGCACTTTCACGATAGTTGCAATAGAGAAACAAGTTATACAGTGAAATATGTTCATATACCTGCTAAAAATAAGCATACATTAATATTATTTATAATATAAGAATTTTACCTATATTGTTATATAATATTCATTATATAAAAAATTTAAAAAAATCTGGTTCGGGCAACACACGATTTTCACTTACCTCTACCTATAAAATCGATTGAAGAATTTTCAAATACAGTTAGATTTTAAAATGAGTGAAACAATTAAAAAATTAATTAAATATAATCTCTATAGAGACATGTGTTTTATTATATTATTAAAATAAATCTATTATATTATTATCTAAAATAATCAGTTAGTTTTATCGGCTGTTTATTAACTATTACAAACTTGTGGATAGTATAATATTTGTTCTAAGATCTTAAGCTTTCCAACGGTATATTATACGTATATATTACTGTTCTTATGTTCAAAAACAGAAAATTGCATTAAAAAAAATATTTTTTCAGTTTTCTCCTTTAGTTGTTTATAAATTCGATCAACTTGCATATTCAGCTGTTAATTATTAATGCTAACAAGATAATATTGTTATTGTTATAGAGTCTTAAAACCATTTTAAAATTGAAAATATATACTTTTATATATCAAAATATAGCTTTAGAGCCGTTTAAGAGGAAATTGTAAAAAGGTGCTAAATACATGGTATAAAGTGGCTCTTCTGGATACCTGATTTTGATGAAATCCTCGACCTTGGGTCTAAAAATCTGTTATGCTTGCCACTAAACCACAGGTGACCCGTTATATTATTCTTTACAGAAGCTTTAAAACTAAATATTATAGTTATATTTAAAGTTTATCAGGACTATTTTCAGGTCGTGTATGTCCATTCAGAACTAATGACCAGACAGTACTTTCACAGAGTAACATTGTAACTAATACGTAAAATACTCAACAGTTTCATTATATGTGGAATAATCAGGAGTTAGTCTTTTTCTAAATATTTTTAATTTCGCCGACGTTTCGGCTCAAGCTTGAGAGCCATCACCAGGGCATTACTGATCCATGTCCATGCATAAACTGAATAAACTCATAGTTTCTACAGTCGACTATATATCCTCAATATAACTCAATCGTTTCCATTATGATAGTACTTTGAGGAATGTAGAAGGAAAGTAGGGAGGTGTGGCAGCGCAAATCCTCCACATTCTATACATTTATAGTAACTTTATTGTATTTAATTATTCCTGTAATAAAATTTTAATGTTAAAATGGTAATGCCAAGCCTGTACGAAGTCAGGTGAAAATATTTTATTATATGTTATAGGTGAAATGATCAGGAATCAGTCATTTTTTTTCTTCTTTTTTTTAATTTTGCCAACGTTTTGGCTCAATCTTGTGAGCCATCATCAGAGCATTACTGAGCCATGTCCAAGCATAAACATATGTCAGTTTATGCTTGGACATGGCTCAGTAATGCTCTGATGATGGCTCACAAGCTTGAGCCGAAAATTTGGCAAAATTAAAAAAAAAATTTTTTAAAAATGACTGATTTCTGATCATTCCACCTATAATAGTTTCCACAGTCGACTATACATCCTCAATATAATTTTATTATATGCTGAAAGTGTGATACTTAATGAATACTATCACAATGAAGACATTATTGTCGTATAAACAATAATAATTATCGTGATAGTATAACTATTCAGTCAGCTGATTATGAGCTGGATTTGTCTTTTTGGACTCTTTGATGTTTGTCAGCTAAAAATCTAGTGCGGGCAACACACGACTTTGACTTACCTCCATTATTTATATCAATTCAAGAATTTTGAAACAAATTTATAAGCGAAAATAAATTGTTAAAGAATTATTTAAATTGGATTTGAATAGAAACGTGTGTTTTTATTATATAATCTATTATATTATTATCTACGACAATCAGTTAGTTTTATCGGCTTTTCATCACTCTCCGTTAACTTTTACAATAGTGTGTATGAGATGAAATTTTTTTCTAAAATCTATAGCATTCCAACGGTATGTTATACATGTATATTCATGTTCTTCAGTTCAAAAACAAAAAATTGCATTAAAAAAAATATATTTTTGCAGTTTTCTCGTTTAGTTGAATAGCAAATTCGTTCAACTTGAATACTAAGCTATTATTTATCAATGCTAATAAGATGATGTACCTCATTTCTTGAATTCTACATCTAAAATAATCAGTTAGTTTTATCGGCTGTTCATCATCCTTTATTAATTTTTACAAGCTTGTTAATAAGATTATATTTTTTCTAAAATCTTTAGCTTTCCAACGGTATATTATACATGTATATTGCTGTTCTTATGTTAAAAATGAAAAAATGGCATTAAAAATATATGTTTTCAGTTTTCTCCTTTAGCTGTTTATCAAATTCGCTCTACTTGCTCATTTAGCTGTTAATTATCAATGCTGACAAGATAATATGGTTCTTCTTATAGAGTCTAGAAAATTAAAGTTACTTTAGGGGAAGATAATTTAAAATATCGGCATTTAAGCCCTGTCAGACTATTTTAATCAGAATGAAACCTACGCCATATTATAAAGCCCATTAAAGTTTAAATCAACATAGCGAGTTTAATCAAAATCGTGGGAACCGTTTTTGAGAAAAATCTTAAAAAGGTGCAAAATACATGGTATATTTTTGCGCAAGACTTGCCACACACACACACACACACACACACACACAGACATTTTTTCGGGAGCTGGTCATTTAAACTCAGGAGACCTTAAAACGTGTATTTCCGTCAAAAACTGGAATTCGAAAATTAGGTAAGTGAAAGTAATAAATAAAAATCTGGTGCGGGCAACACACGACTTTCACTTACCTCCATTTTTAAAATCAATGAAAGAATTTTCAAATACAGTTAAAGATAAAAATACGTAAAATTATTAAAGAATTAATTAAATTGAATTTATTTAGAAACATGTGTTTTATTAAATATATATTATATTATTATTTAAAATAAGCAGTTAGATTTATCTTCTTTTCATCACTCTCTATTATCTTTTAAAAGCTTGAGTATAAGATAATATTTTTTCTAAAGTCTTTAGCTTTCCAACGGTATATTATACTTATGTTCAAAAACAAAAAATTGTATTGAAAAAATATTTTTTCTGTTTTCTCCTTTAATTGAGTATCAAATTCATTCAATTTATATATTTATCTGTTTTTCATCAGTGGTAACAAGATAATATAGTTATTTTTATAGAATCAATAAAATTAAAGGTACTTTAGAAAAAGAAAATTTAAAATATCGGCATTTAAGCCCTGTCAGACCATTTTAATCCGAATGAAACCTAAATTATATTAAAGCCAATTAAATTTTACATCGATATAGCGAGTTTAATCAAAATCGTCTAAACCGTTTTTGAGAAAATCATAAAAAGGTGCAATATGCATGGTATAAAGTGACTCTTCTGGTTAGCCGGTTTTGATGAAAACGTTTTTGTAACATTTCGGGTGTATAATTGTCTTAAATATGAAATTTCAGTTTCATAGGACTTATCGTTTTCGCCCGGGAGTTACCACACACGAACACAGACCTTTTTGCGGGACTTGGTTATTTGGACTCAGGGGATCCTAAAATGTGTATTTCCGTTTAAAACTGAAATTCGAAAATTTTCACGATCGCAATACTTCCCCTTACTATAGTAAGTGAAAGTAAAAATTAATAAAAAAATCTGATTATCGTTTAGATTATGGGTAGTTGCCCTAGGTCGTGCACACCCATTCATAAAATAGGATCCATTCATTGATAGAGATGCCTATAGGGCAAGTATGTTAAGTGACATGTGGGTGTATTACTATCAATGGGTTAAATAAGAACAGTTGGTCAAGTAAACAATAAGTGTATCACTGGTTATAGTGACTTCAGGACAGTAGAGAGGAATATATATATTCTACAGTTTTATTTAATTATGTAATTGTTTATAATTAATATCACAATAATTATAGGAGGATCATCTATCATACTATAAATAATTAAGAATGAAGTGACTGTGTGTATATATGAGAGAAGTTGGTTCAGGTTGCAGTCAATTTAACACACAATTAAGCGTAAACTTAATTTATTGGTGCCGACGTTTCGTCCTAAAAATAGGCCTTCTTCAGGGTGGTTGTGTGAGCAACGGTTTGGCTGACGCCTTCTCAGCTCACACAACCAACCTGAAGAAGACCCTATAACTTAGGCCGAAACGTCAGCACCAATAAATTAAGTTTACGCTTAATTATGTGTTAAATTGACTGCACCCCCCACCAACTTCTCTCATATAAATTATTAAGTAAGTAAGGTATGATAGTGTAGTAAGTTCTGTCAGGACAGCTACTTTCGTACACATTATTACCATGATAGTATCAATTTCACCATTAAAACTAATATAGTGTGTTTATATTGTTTTTTTAGTCCTTATTTCATTTATTAAATATTACTTTGAATGCGGGCTTAAAAGGGTAAATAATGGTTGATAGTCAAGTCTGATAGTGTGGTTTTCAATAGATGTTCAAAAAATAGGGACATTCCTATCATATTAAGGATAATCTATCAAGGTATAAATCACTATCAAGCCTTACTGATGAAAGTAGATTCAGGAAATCGGAAAAAAAAGCCACTGCAAACGATTTTCTTTTTCTTGCTTTGTTTATAGGCTGATAGTAATTTATTTATTTTAAATATTACTTGTAATAATATAAAATATGTTAACATGTATCATAAACATTATTTTAAGCTTACCAAACTGAAAATTATATGTTTAAAAAAAAGTTGCATATTTAAGATAAGAAGGTTTATATTTGAGTCTAATCGTGTGATTGTTTATAAATAACATCCAATAAAGATATCCATATACACGTATATGTTATCTTCTGTTATTGTGTAACTTTCTGAAAATCCAGTATTTTAAAGCCTGCATGTCTACTCAGCATCTAAACACCTTGAAAATTGCTTTACTGGTAGCTTGAAGGTTTGTCTTATCTTATGGAGCTGTTTGGGGCCTGCTTGTAGGGGAATTGGAGATAGTAAACAAAGGGAAAGAGCAGTATCTAAGTGGAGAATGTAGTGAGGTGAGATTGTCACAGGTACTGTGTTCATTTAGGAATAACACTGGACTAATACTGCCTGATACTCTATCTACTATATCTAAAAAGAGTAGAGAAGGGGGCTCAATACGCTATCTTGTGGCACACCCGGGTTTTGAGGAAAGAAGGGAGAAGTGGAAGAATTAATGGAAATACAGAAGAAGAGAGATTGTAGAATCTGAAATTTTAAGTATTGGGTTGTTTCACATGAAATGTCCATTTTTATAGTTTCTGAAATATATAAAGGATTTTGCAGGTGTCTGTTGTTTCCTTCCGAATGTTTACATATTTAAAGTAAACAGTTACTAATCCTCTACCTTTGTATTATAAACATTAGCTTCCCAATCAATAACCCACTTTCTGGTATAGCTCAAAATGATGAACATGGAAACACGCGATTTTCGAGTAATATTTTTGTACGAGTTTAAACTCGGCCATTCAGCAGCTGAGGCCGCTAGAAATATTTGCAAGGCGTTTGGGGAAGGGAGTGTTAATGAACGGACCATTCGCCGTTGGTTTGCTGAGTTTTCAGCTGGGAATACCGACTTGGAAAACTTGCCCCGAGGAAGACTAAACTTGCTCCGTCCGTAATAGACAACGATGTCCTCAAACATACAGTAGAAGGAAACCTCTACCAAACAGTCAAAGGACTCTCATCACAACTAAATGCAAGTGCATCTACCGTTTCCAGACATTTAAAGTGCATTGGGAAAGTAAAAAAAAGTTCGATACATGTGAACCTCATGATCTCACTGAGCGGCAGCAAGACCCCATGTTTAAAAACATACCGTGCAAAAATAGAAAGAACTGGGCTACGAACAGCAACAAAGGAAAACTGTTTAAAAATGAAGATCAAGTGAAAAGTGCTTTTTCAGATTTTGTTTCACTTCAAAGTTTGTTCATTCAGAGTTTTTCAGTTCGGGGATAAAAAAGTTGGTGTCACGTTGGGAAAAATGTGTAGAAAAAGAAGGTAAATACTTCGAATTATTCGAAAATTATCTTTTTTTCATATCGTATTTTTAATAAAAATCCTTTACCTTGAAAACGGACATTTCATGTGACACAACCCATATCTATCTACAATATCTAAAGAGAGTAGAAAAGAGGGCTTAATACGCTATCTTGTGGCACACCTGGGTTTTGAGGAAAGAAGGGAGAAGTGAAAGAATCAATGGGAATACAGAAGAACCTGTCGAGAAAGAGTGATTGGGGAATCGGAAATTTAAGTAGAAGGCGTTTTATTTAACTTGAAAAAAAAAGACCTTATTATAAGGATTTTTGTAGTGGAAACTGATTGTGAGGTAGTCTATAAATACTATCACAATGAGGACATTACTACCGAATAAACAATGATAATTACCACGACAGTGCAAGTACCATCGCGTGTTTTTAGCCATTCAAGAGCACTTCTCTTATCTTATTGGGCACTTTGAAGTTCGATAGTCAGCTAAAGAAAGAAAGAGTGAAAAAAAAACTCTTCCTATCACTGCGACTACTCTTTGTTGTCTTAGGTTGTGTGTTTCCATTCGAAGATAGTGATCGTTGATGGACATCATACTAGTCTATTAAGGTGAGGGTGTGTTGTGTCAAAGGGTTAATATGAACAGTCAACAAAACCATTGAAGAGGATTACGTGGTGATAGTACTTTCATGGCAGTAGAAACTGAATGTGACAGTGCAAAATGTCATTTGTTTTACATGCTCATAATAACTTAGTCGTATGATTTTATATGAAACCTTAATAAAACACTGCATAAATAGGTTTCTGAGTGTGAAGTAACATGATGTAAGTAATTTGTTACATAATAATCTACATAACATGTAGGGCAATTACTACTGATAATCACGGGATCACTTGTAGCTGGGTGGCTAGCATAACAGCCTCCTATGCCAAAGGTCACGGGTTTAAACCCGCAGGTGGCCTTCGGATTTTTTAATATGAGTAAAAAACCCTTAGTTATGCCGTCTTTCGGAGGGGACGTTAAAAGGTAGTCCCGAGTCTGTGCAATGTCAGGTACTCGTTAAAGATCCCTATCTTAATAAAACCTGGATAGACAAAATTTAGGACTCCAGCATCGTCCGATTAGCCATAGTAACATAAAGTGACGTTAAATAAATAAACATATATAGCCATATTATTTAATCTAAATCAAATGTTTTCAACGAAACTAAATAATTTTTTTATTTAAATTAACTTAAACCTTTCTAACTTTAAATTTATTAAATAGAACTTAAATTGACTTTAACAGCGGAGGTAAGTGAAAGTCGTGTTTTGCCCGCACCAGATTTTTTAAATTTTAATTTTATATTTCTCCATGTACTGCCCTCACAAACTACGCAGATGACACTTGTGTGTTATCGGTAAATAATGACCCATCTCTTGCTTCCAAAACCCTTCAGTCTCACATTTCTTCCATTGAAGAATGGTGTCAAAAGTGGAGAATTCAAATCAAACCTACTAAATCCCATCAAATTACCTTCACCCTTCGTCGAAAACCTATGTCCGCCTGTCCCACATATTCCTTTAACAATATTCCACTCACCTCAGTTGAACAGATCCGGTACCTAGGACTCCATCTAGACAAACGTCTTACTTGGAATCCTCACACTAGACTGAAACAGCTCGTAGATACCGCTTACTACAACACTTACTTGACAAACGATCAAAACTTTCCACATACTACAAAAAATTAATTTATATTACCATCATTAGGCCTATTTGGACATATGGGATTGAGTTATGGGGATCCACCAATTCCTCCCGCATCCAATCCTTGCAATCCGAAATCCTCCGAAAGATCCTAATCGCTCCTTACTTTGTCTCCAATAAAATAGTTCATCAAGACCTAAATATCCCATCAGTCGCAGATCTAGCCCGA
This sequence comes from Piezodorus guildinii, assembly GCA_023052935.1. Taxonomy (NCBI): domain Eukaryota; kingdom Metazoa; phylum Arthropoda; class Insecta; order Hemiptera; family Pentatomidae; genus Piezodorus; species Piezodorus guildinii. The sequence goes on from CM041294.1 coordinate 174,285,612, forward strand.
ACTAGATATTCCTCCTTTTATTCCAAATTACCCGTCCACTCCAACCCACGTGTCCGCAAACTCTCATCTCCTAATTCTGATCATCTTCCTAGGCGGCTGAAAAAACGATGGCCTCGAGACCTACTTAGCTGAATAAACTTTGAAGTGCTACCACTGGTAATTTCTTCACATATTCACATATCACGCCCACTTGAACTATTAGCACATTTACTTAATGTATTTTATTGTATAATACACTTGTAAATTTCTTTTAAATACAAAAAAAAAAAAAATTAAATTTAAAATTGCCAGGATCCCGTACAGAAATAATAAATAAATAAATAATAATAGGCTTAGCGAACCCGAAGGTTCGATGCCGATACCACCAAATTCCGCCTACACAGACTCGTCCAATGTTCACCATTCAAGCCTAAGCTCCCGAGATCAGCCTTAACGCAATCCTCCCATCTCCGCTTCGGCCTACCTTTCGGACGCCTACCAGTCGGATCAGCAAATACCAACTTTCTCGGAATCCGCTCGTCATCGAGCCCAACAACTTTACCTTCCCATTTGAGTCTCCGCGATGCAATCAGCTCAATTATATTCACAGGATGCAAGTTCCGCAATTCCGCGTTGTGCAACCTTCTAAACTCCCCAGTGGCCTTATCTCTCTTCGGGCCAAATATTTTACGCAATACCTTATTTTCGAAAACCTTAAGCCGTTGTTCATCCTTTAAAGTAAGGGCCACGTTTCACATCCGTAAAGAACCGTTGGAAGAATAATAGTTTTATAAATTCTAATCTAATCTAAGTTTTACAGCGTACAGAAATACATAAAAAAAAATATATTTGTTATATGCGTGGCAATAAGTATTTATTATTATTATTATTACTAAATCATTGTGTTCTTCGAGGTTTTTATTTAAAATTATATTTAATGGTTTAATTAGTTCTATTAGAAATATCATTAGTAGTTTTCGATAAGGACACTATCGTCTCGTAAACAAAGGACACTTTTCGTTATCTGCCCGTTTCCCTTTCCAAATACTTTCCCGAAACTACTATCAAGTTGTATCAGCCCCTTTAAAGACCGCTTGTCTTATCTTATTTGGCACTTCGTTGTCTCGTAGTAGTCAGCTCAAGAAACAACGTAAAAGAAAGGATGAAAAAAAAAAAAGCTTCCTATCTTTTGAGTTTAAAGCTAGTTGTCGTAGGTCGTGTAGACCCATTCATGTTATATGATCCATTGATAGAGTGCCTATAGAGCCAGTATGTTAAGTGACATGTGGGTGGGTGCCGTTTAATAACTCACAACTGTCCTGTTACCAGTCTGTCGTGGCATATTAATTTATTTTTTATCTATTTAACGTCATTTTATGCTACAGTGGGATTCCTAAATTTTGTCTATCCAGGTTTAATCAGGATAGGGATTTTAAACGAGTACCTCACATCGCACTGACCCGGAACTACAATCTTTACTTAGATTTTTTTTGTTGGCTATACGGGAGTTTCATTATTTTATTTAACGTCACTTTATGCTACTATGGCTAATCGGACGATGCTACAGTGGGAGTCCTAAATTTTGCCTATCCAGGTTTAATTAGGATTGGGATCTTTAACGAGTACCTGACATCGCACAGGCACGGGACCACCTTTTAACGTCCTCTCCGAAGGACGGCATAACTAAGGCGTTTTTACTCCCATTAAAAAATCCTAGGACCACCTACGGTGTTGAACCTGACTGTTATGCTAACCACTATGCTACAGGTGATCCCGTGATTACCAATAGTAATTTTTTAGATGGAGTCCTAGGTACCGGATCTGTTCAACTGAGGTGAGTGGAATATTGTTAAAGGAAAATAGTGGGACAGGCGGACATGGATTTTCGACGAAGGGTGAAGATAATTTGATGGGATTTAGTGGGGTTGATTTTGATTCTCCACTTTTGACACATTCCTCAAACACATTCAATGGAAGACATGTGAGATTGATGGGTTTTGGAAGCAACAAATGGGTTATTTTTTACCGATAACACACAAGTGTCATCTGCGTAGTTTGTGAGGACAGTATCAGGAGAAATATAAATATAAAATTAAAAAAATCTGGTGCGGGCAAAACACGACTTTCACTTACCTCCGCCGTTAAAGTCAATTTAAGATCTATTAAATAAATTCAAAGTTAGAAAGGTTTAAGTTAATTTAAATAAAAGGTTTATTTAGTTTCGTTAAAAACATGTGATTTGGATTACATAATATGGCTATATTATTATTATTATATATGATTATAAGTTTGTTTGTTTGTTTATTTATTTATTTATTTATTTTACGTCACTTTATGCTACTATGGCTAATCGGACGATGCTATAGTGGGAGTCCTAAATTTTGCCTATCCAGGTTTTATTAGGATAGGGATCTTTAACGAGTACCTGACATCGCACAGGCTCGGGACCACCTTTGAACGTCTACTCCGAAGGACGGCATAACTAATTATTTTTTACTCCCATTAAAAAAAATTTAGGACCACTTGCGGGTTTGAACCCGTGACCTTTAGCATAGAAGGCTGTTATGGTAACCACCCAGCTCCAAATGATCCCTTTATACGGGAGTTTCTTGGGCCTGGGGAGAGGGCGGGGGATTAATGTCAAGTTAAAAGCCCCCTCGCAACGAGACGCGAATTCGTAACTATTTACTTTTAAGACTCCGGACATCTGGTACCATGGGCCAAGCGTTAACCGACTGAGCTATTCCGCCCATCTCAAAACAAAAGCCGGGTTTGAACATAGGACCTTCGGCATAGAAGTTTATTATGCTAGCCACTACACCACAGGTGATCCTGTTGAAAATGGATCATTGTCACCATGCTTTATTAGGATAGAGATACTTACGAGTGCCTGACATGGTACAGGTTCGGGGTCACCATTTTACATTCTCTCCGCAGGATAACAAAGGATTTTTTACTACCTTTAATAAATCCTTAGATTTAGCCAGTTTTTAACTAGCGACCTTGGACGCAAAAGGATGATGTGCTAGCCGCTATACCACAGGTGACCCCTTTAAGGAATGTTATAGTACTTTAAATTAAGCATCTTTGTTTTTATTTTATTTTTTTGTAAGGTTAAACCTTTTTTATTATAGGTAAAAATAATCAGGGGTCAGTCGTGTGAAAAATATTTTAATTTGCCGAAGTTTCGGCTCAAACATGTTAGCCACATCAGGGCTGCAAACATAAGAACAACAAAAGAGTTACATATCTATAAAGTATGACAGCGACCTTGGGCATAGAAGGCTGTTACGCTAGCCACTACGCCACAGGTGATCCTTTAATTTCTAATCGATAGTTATACAATGAGATTGACTAGCATATAGTAATATTTAATAATAATTTTCTTTGTTTCCTAAAATATTTATACCTAACCCTGAACCTTATCCAGTAAAGAACTTACCTAGTATTTTATGTTAAGTTTATTTTATTATTTTTTTTTTTTAACTTTATTTAAATGGGATCACTTGTAGCTGGGTGGCTAGCATAACAGCCTCCCATGCTAAAGGTGACGGGTTCAAACCCGCAGGTGGTCCTAGGATTTTTTAATGGGAGTAAAAAATCCTTAGTCACGCCGTCCTTCGGAGGGAACGTTAAAAGGTGGTCCCGAGCCTGTGCGATGTCAGGTACTCGTTAAAGATCCCTATCCTAATAAAACCTGGATAGGCAAAATTTAGGACTCCCACTGTAGCATCGTCCGATTAGCCATAGTAGCATAAAGTGACGTTAAATAAATAAACAACAACTTTATTTAAATCAAAATACATGTATTTTACAGTGAAAGTCGAAGTCATTATTTCACTAAGGCGAGCCCGGGTGTAGGAAAGGAGTTTACCTGCTGCAATACAATAAAAGTACAATAACACACAGTAACACAGTACACAGTATGATACAATACATTTTTTTTATAAAGAAACAGTAAAATAACGCACAGTAAGAAAAAATATAATACTTAAAGAATATAAAATACAATAATAAAGAAACATTAACACAGTACACAGTATAAAGCAGTAATTGACTAAACCAAAAGCAATAAAGAATACAAATTCATATATACAAGATATAAAATTAAGGCACGCAAATACAAAATTGAATTATATAATACCTAATTAATACAAAACAAAAGTATAAGAAACAGTACACAGTATGAAGCAGTAATTGACTAAGCCAAAAGCAATAAAGAATACAAATCTGTACTAATATTATAAAGCTGAAGAGTTTGTTTGTTTGTTTGAACGTGCTAATCTCATAAACTACTGGTTCTAATTGAAAAATTCTTTTTGTGTTGGATAGTCCATTTATCGAGGAAGGTTATATATAGGCTATATAACAACACGCTGCGACCAATAGGAGTGAAGAATCAGTGGAAAATCTGGGAAAAACACATGGAAAATTTGGGAGAAAAAAAAACCTCGCTTCCCAATGATTCCAAATGATTTACCTTTTATTTTTAAATAATTCAGTTTCCAGTTAATTTATATACGCCACTGCAATGATATCAATAGACTGCACGGAGGCGTTCGACTCAGTGTCCCATAGTCTACTATGTAAGACACTGCAGGACAATGAGTTTCCGGAGCAGCTCTACACCCTCTTGCGTTCATTTCTCCAGGAGCGTAAGATAGAAGTGCTAGTTGGCGGAGCCTTCTCCGAGGAAATCGACCTCACCTGTGGAGTTCCTCAAGGGTCTGTGCTATCACCAGTACTATTCTCTATATACACAGCTGAAATTGTTGGAGCAAAATACAAAACAGCTACTGTAGCGGCCTACGCCGATGACATAGCGATTTACAGTAGCTCGATGAACGCAGAGACAGCTCTACATCAGGTGGAGTTGGCTTGTAATGAGATAACAAAAAAGCTGGAGAGATTAAATATTACAGTTAATCCCAAGAAGACCGACTGTATTATTTTTTCTTTCCAGAAGAATAAGCGCCGTCTACCGAAGACCTACGAGGTAGCGGGAATCAAAAACAAGCCGGCCAATAGAATCGTTTACCTGGGCATCACCCTTGACAGACACCTCAAATTGTCTAATCACTGCCTCAAAAAGATTAGCTCGGCTAGGACCAAGTCCTATCGACTAAATCATTTACTAACGTCACCGAATCTATCCCTCCGCCTGAAAATATTAATATATAAATCATTAATTAGACCGGCCCTCCTATACGGAGCACCGATGCTAACTAATATACCACCAACTATAGCAAAAAAGCTCCAGCAGTTTCAAAATGGAGTGCTCAGACGAATAGTGAGGCATACTTCTCTACAGAGGACGAAGACAGACCAAATACACGACACCTTCGAACTTCCGACCGTGACAGAGTTCATCTCTCGGAGACATATCAAATTCTTTGATAGTCTCCGGTACTGCACGAACCCACTGTTTAAACACACTGACTCCGACAGGACGGCCACAGCGCTGGCAAGACTATGTACGGACCCTCAGACTAGACTGAGAAACCATAACGACTAACTGACTCAGAAAGACTAGTGATCCCCATCGCTCCCATAATACCGACAATTTTGTATCCTCTCTCCCCTCTTATAATGCATGTAATGCAGAAAAAGAGATCCCATATTCCTTCCTCTATTTGATTTTCAACCCCCAACTCCCATGGGGCTTAGAAAAAAAAAAAAAAAAAAAAAAAAAAAAAAAAAAAAAAAAAAAAAAAAAAAAAAGTTAATTTATATTGCAAAATTCAATATAAATGGATCATATCATGGACTATATCCATGGAGTATATCATGGACTGTATATACCATTGCTGCTGTATATACACACAATGTTTTTTGTATTTATTTTGTAAATAAAGTTGGAGGATAAGAAAAAAAACAAAAAAAAAACAGTTAATTTATATTTTTTCATTTAAACACGTAGGAATAGATTTACGTCAAGATCGGGTTGCGGAGAAAATCAGTATGTTCTACTGCCACAAGAAAATAAAACTAAAAATGTCATTTACGCGGAAGTACTTTAAAATATATTATTTTAAAAACTTGTTAATAGCAATCATAATAACAGAAATTGATGCAGACGAAGTCGCTTTAGAATATATCAAAGAAAAGGTGACATGTACTAAGAAGGTTTAAATTTGAGTGATAAAATTCCGGTTCTGGGATACGCCGATGATTTGGTACTGCTAAAGGAAGACACGGAAACTAAACAACTAAATACAAGTCCGTTAATAAAAACCGATAAAGAAATAGGACTCGAAATAAATACCGAAAAGACAAAATAAATTATTTGTAGCAGAGACAGTGGCGATTAAAGTGATATTGATATTTCAGGGTATACTTTTGAACATGTAGAGAAATTTAAGTATTTAGGTTGAATAATAACGAAAAAAAAAATCCAGGGGGAAATAAAGTCCTGGTTAAACGCTGGAAATGCGTGTTATAATTCAGTTGCGAAATTACTTAGCTTCTGTCTAAAAACTTAAAGGTTAGAATTTATAAAAATGTTATTCTTCCGACGGTGAAACGTGGCCGCTTACTTTGAAGGACGGACAACGGCTAAAGGTTTTAGAAAATAAGGTACTAAAATATTTGGTGCGAAGAGAGATGAGGCTACTGGGGAGTACTTAACGTCACTTTTATACTAATATGGCTAATCGTATGATGACTAATTTTTTCCTCTCCAAGTTTAGTTAGGGAAGAGATCTTTAACGAGTTCATGTAATCGCAAAGGCTTGGGACCACCATTTTACGTCCCCTTCGAAGGAGGGCATAACTAAGGTTGTTTTTTTCTCTCATTAAAAAATCTTAAGGGCACCTGGCTGGTCACTACATACAGGTGACCGACCCTTTTAAGCATTAAGCATTTTATATCTGTTTCGAGTGTAGGTTCCTATGAAAATATATTTATTTATTTTTAAAAATGGTTTGTGACGATTATTTTTACATATTAAGTGATTATGGGTATAACCACTTCTACTGGTTTGCTATTGTAAATTTGACAGGAAGAAGTCAAGATCGGGCTTTAAATGATAACAAAGAGTAGCTGATAGTTGATATTTATTATAGCCAATCTTACCATAAACGCATATAAATTAATACGAAATGCAATATTCGCAAGCAAAGCTGCGTGACACAGCTAGTTCATATATACAAGATATAAAATTTATTCAAATAAATACAAGATTGAATTACATAATATGTAATTATAAAGATCATAACATAGTACAACTTGAGAAACAGTAATTGATTTTACAACCCAATATTAAAAAATGTTTATCTAGGAACTACGAAGGATCTTTGTTCACAATACATAGTACGGAAAGCACTATTTCAAAGCCAACGACCTCTCAAGGTGGTGAATGGACTTTTGGGGTAACCACTTTATCAAGGGACGCAATTAATAGAATTAATAATAAAACTTTCCTAGCCGGGTTTGAACCTCGGACCAACAATAGCCTAGTATTACCTCCATTAGAACCATTTTATAGTTGAGAATTATTATAATGATAATTATAATTGATAATTCTAATCAAAGTTAATTATATAAAGGTTAATGTAATCCTTAACTAATTGTAATTGTTATTATATGTTTGAATTGATTCTTGTTTTATTGCTTTTGTTAATTTTTAAAGATATAATTTTTTGTTATGACTTCCTTTCAATTACAAAGCTATCAACTTAATGTAAAAAATTAAACAACTCATGATATTGATTAGATTTTTTTATGTCTAATAAAAGTTCAAGTCTTAATTATTGTAATTTGTAATATTTAAACATTTAAGTGCGATTTCTGAGTAGTTCATTCACAAGAATTTATCGAAATTGAATGGGCTTTAATATCATGTTGATTCTATTTTGATTGAAATACTTTGGCAGGGCTTAAATGTTGATTTTTGGAATTTTCTTCCTCTAATGTACCTTTAATTTTGTAGATTAAAAAATTACCATATCATCTTATTAGGAATGATAAAAAGTGGATAAATGTAGCAGTTAAATGAATTTGATCACCAACTAAAGGGAATAGAAGCGAAAATATTTATTTAATGAAATATTTAGTTTTTTTAACATAAGAACAGATACCTATATGTATAATATACCGTTGGAAAGCTAAAGATTTTAGAAAAAATATTGTCTTATATAAAAAGTTCTAAAAGGTAATTATTATAGACAACTATGACAAAAAAATAATAATTTAAGTAACAATTTGATATATTATTTAATCTAAATCATATTTATCCAATGAAGCTGAATAAACGATATATTTAAATTAAGTTTCAACTTCTATAATTTAAGTTTATTAAATAGTTCTTACATTGACCTTACAAGCCGAGGTAAGTTAATGTCGTGTGTTGCCCGCACCAGATTTTTTTTAAGGTAACCATGAGTGTGGCGTGAGTGGCCTATCCTTAATCTCGTGACGATAACTTCTCTTCTTGAACCTCGGATTGAGCTTTGCCAAACTTTGATTTCCTTTTTAGCGCGTTTCAATTAGTTACCCTCCTTGAATGTTTCTCAAAGCTCTTCTCACACCTTCCTAGCTAGAAACTTTAGGTGATTAGTAACGTCTGATGGGAATATAAATATGGATTCCCTCCAATCTTCCTGCTATGTCCTTGAGTGAAGGGATCCAAAATAACTAATATCACCAATAACCAGTAACCAGTTGTTACGTTCTTGCCTTGATTTTTCATAATTCTGGAATACGCTTCCGATTTTGGAGAACATATAGCTTTTTTCAGTCAAATTCATAATTTTTTTAGTCAAATTCAAATTCATAATTTTTTCAGTCAATTTCCTAATTTCTTATACCAATTTTATACAGTCAATTTAATAAGGTTTTGCTACCAAGAACATAACATTTTTATTAAATCTTGTTGTTTATCAATAACGTCACTTTATGTTACTGTGTTTAATCCGACGGTGCAACGGGAGTCTCAAGTTTTGCATATCCAGGTTTACTTAAGATAGGGATCTTTTACGAGTTCCACTTTTTAAATCTTTTAACAGTCACCCGTGGCGCACAAATTTAGGGTGATCTGCTGGTTTTGGACTTGCGACCTTAAGCATAGAAGGCTGTTATGCTAGCCACTACTCCACAGGTGGCCCACAATGCATTCAACAAGATATTTGAATCTGCCGGTTTGAACCCGTGACCTTGGACATATTAGTCCTTAAAACCTTTTAGAATGCATAGAGGTTCACCTGCGGAGTAGTGGCTAGCCATAACAGCTCTCTATGTTTAAGGTCGCAAGTTGAAAACCAGCAAATGGCCCTTTATTTGCTTTTAGGGAGTAAAAATTCATGGTTATTTCGTCCTTTAAATGAGGCTGTTATGCTAGCCACTACTCCACAGGTGACCCTGGATGCATTCAGCAAGGTGTTAAAGATTAATCTGCCCAAGGTCACGGGTTCAAACCCGGCAGATTCAAACCTTGTTGAATGCATTAAGTAAACCTGGATAGGCAAAACATAAGACTCCCGTTGCACCGTCGGATTAAGCACAGTAACATTAAGTGACGTTAAATTGATAAACAACAACAAGATTTAATAAAAATGTTATGTTCTTGGCAGCAAAACCTTATTAAATTGACTGTATAAAATGGGTACAAGAAATTAGGAAATTGACTGAAAAAATTATGAATTTGACTGAAAAAAGCTATATATGTATAATATACCGTTTGAAAGCTAAAACATTTAGAAAAAATATTATCTAGAATACAAAGTTGTTATAGGTAATGTAAAGCGACAAATAGTGTATACACTTATTACTGATAATTATACGTAACAATTTGATGTTGCTATATTATTTAATTTAAATCATACGTTTCCAACGAAACTAAATAAACTTTTTATTTAAATTAAGTCAAACATTTTTAAATTTAAATTTATTTTATAGTCCTTAAATTGATTTTAACAGCCGAGGTAAGTGAAAATTGTGAGTTGTTTGCACCAGATTTTGTTGTTAAAAACACATCGGTCAATCATGATCCAACTATTGCCTCTCAAACTCCACAATCCCACATCAGAGACCTTGGTGTATCGTGTCAGAATTGGAGAATCAAAATAAATCCCACCAACTCCTTGCCTATGACATCCAGCTCTTCAGTGTCCTTTAATAATATTTCGCTTGTTCCTGTTAACAGAAGGCTACCTAGGACTCCTACTTGACAAAGATCTGGAAACACCAGAATGAAACGACAAGAAACAGCTCGAAGCTTTCGGTTACTTCAACATTTACTAGACAGACGCTCTAACATTTCACTTAACTACATAAGACTCATCTACATGACTATTATAAGGCCAATCTGGACTTATAATGTTGAGCTTCGTGGCTTTACTAAACCATCAAATGTTTCATATTGAGGATGTATCATAGGTGGAATAATCAGGAGTCTGTCATATTTTAAATCGGTTTATCGCATTCCCTGCTCTTCCCCAAATTGCAATTCCTGTTACATAGGACCAAAAACTATCTCAAAAAAAGAATTTATCAGCACCAATACACAATATCTACCCGTAAACCATTTTCCTCAAAATTATCCGAACACGCTATATCCCTTGACCATCATTTTGATTTTGATAATCCTGAAATCCTAGCCATCGTACCTAACTACAAAAGCGACTCTTCTCCGAAGCTATACACATCCATATTTAAAAAGATCGAGTACCCGTCAATCATAAAACTGACAAAGAAATAATCTCTCCCTCGTATGCCAACATTTTCCGTCTCCTTAAGTTATAACTTTCTTACTTCATTGTATAATTTATATTTTATTAACTGTATATTTTTCTTGTTCTGATGTTTGTAGCGCGGATGATGGCTCACAACCTTGAGCCGAGATGACGGCAAAATTAAAAATATTTATAAAAAAATAGACTCCTGATTATTCCACCTGTAATTCTTCTCTTTAGTACGTAAGATTACAGGAACAATATTACGTACCGAATTGTTACTAAATCATTATAAATCTATAAACTTACATTTTTACTTTCACTTACTATATATAGTATGGGAAAGTATTGCGATCGTGAAAGTTTTCGAATTCCAGTTTTCAAAGGAAATACACGTTTTAGGGTCCCCTGAGTCCAAATAACCAAGTCCCGCAAAAAGGTCTGTGTGTGTGTGTGTGTGTGGTAACTCCCGGGCGGAAACGGTAAGTCCTATGAAACTGAAATTTCATATTTAAGACAACTATACGCCCGAGACGTGACAGAACTTTTTTCATCAAAATGAGCTTACCAGAAGAGGCACTTTATACCATGCATTTTGCACCTTTTTCGATTTTCTCGAAAACGGTTCCGACGATTTTGATTAAACTCGCTATATCGATGTAAAATGTAATGGGCTTTAATATCATGTAGGTTTTATTTAGATAAAAATGGTCTGACAGGGCTTAAATGCCGATATTTTCGATATTTTAACGCTGATGAAAAACAGGTAAATATATAAATTGAATAAATTCGATACCCAACTAAAGGAGAAAACAGAAAAAATATTTTTTTTAATGCTATTTTTCGTTTTTGAACATAAGTGCAGTAATATACATGTATGATATACCGTTGGAAAGCTAAAGATTTTAGAAAAAATATTATCTCATACACAAGCTTTTAAAAGTTAATAGAGAGTGATAAAATTAACATAAAACTAACTGATTATTTTAGATAATAAAATAAAAGATTTTTTAATAAAACACATGTTTCTATATAAATTAAATTTAAATAATTCCTAAATAGTTTCACGTATTTTTAACTCTAACTGTATTTGAAAATTCTTTCATTGATTTTACAAATCGAGGTAAGTGAAAGTCTGTGTTGCCCGCACCAGATTTTTATTAATTATTTCAAGTTTAATACTATTTCATTAAAACGGATGTTTCACTATAAACTAAATCGGATTCCTATGGAAACTTGTATCTCATCGTTAATACGACTATATATGATATTATCATAATATCTCTACTATTTCTAAACCGATTTTAATGATTTTTTCGTTTGTAGGAAATTTAATCCTCTATCAAATAGTACTTAAAATATTTAATTATTTTAAAAAATAACTGAGTTATAGGCGTATTTATAGGTAAAATTGTATTTTTTTCCTTTTTTTATGATTATTCGTGGTTTCTTGGTTAAAAAACTCTTATAAACATTAATGACAACTCATTTAAATTGCACCCGACTGAAGCAGTACTAGTAAATAAATAGATAAAAAATGTTCCAATGAGGAGAGTTTATTCGTTCTTGAGTCCTCCAATCACGGTACAGGTTTTTATGTTACTACCTGCTAGTTCCGAGTACCAGAACTTGGGACATGGCGTCCGGGATTTTGCCCAAGCTGAAACCGTGCCTCCATGTCCTGCGAAGGTAGGACTTGGGTTGAAACAAAGAAAGGCACGCAGGGGTACACACTTCAGTACTATAATACTATTTTTTTGGAAGTATAGTCGACTGATGAAATTATTATAAATAGAAATATTCAGGAGTCTGTCTTGTGAAAAATATTTTTAATTTTCCGGATCATACATCTGAGCCATCATCAGGGCTGCAAACATCAGAACAAAAGAGATACATTACAATACAAAATAAAAATGAAGAATTACGAAAATGATGACAATTACAAAATAAAAAATCTGGTGCGGGACAAGACACGACTTTCACTTACCTCCATTTTTAAAATCAATGAAAGAATTTTCAAATACAGTCAGAGATAAAAATACGTGAAATTATTAAGGAATTAATCAAATTGAAATTTATATAGAAACATGTGTTTTATTAAAAAATCTATTATATTATTATCTTAAATAATCAGTTAGTTTTATGTTCTTTTCATCACTCTCCATTAACTTCTAAAAGCTTGTGTATGAGATGATTTTTTTTCTAAAATTTTAGCTTTCCAACGTATATCATACATGTATATTACTGCTCTTATGTTCAAAAACGAAAAATTGCATTAAAAAAATATTTTTTTGTTTTCTTCTTTAGTTGGTTATCGAATTTATTCAATTTATATATTTACCTGTTTTTCATCAGCGTTAACGAGATAATATAGTTATTTTTATTGAATCTACAAAATTAAAGGTACTTTAGGGGAAGAAATATCGGCATTCAAGCCCTGTCAGACCATTTTTATCCAAATAAAACGTACATGATATTAAGCCCTTTAAATTTTACATCGATATAGCGAGTTCAATCAAAATCGTCGGAACAGTTTTCGATAAAATCGAAAAAAGATGCAAAATGCATGGTATAAAGTGCCTCTTCTGGTAAGCTCATTTTGATGAAAAAAGTTTTGTCACGTCTCGGGCGTATAGTTGTCTTAAATATGAAATTTCAGTTTCATAGGACTTACCGTTTCCGCCCGGGAGTTACCACACACACAACACACACACACACAGACCTTTTTGCGGGATTTGGTTATTTGGACTCAGGAGACCCTAAAACGTGTATTTCCTTTGAAAACTGGAATTCAAAAATTTTCACGATCGCAATACTTTCCCTTACTATATATAGTAAGTGAAAGTAAAAACGGAAAAAATATAACGAAATGGTTTTATTATTTCCAAATAACTACATATATTAGGGCATAACTGTTTAAATAGCTGTTGATAGGCAATTAACTAATATTAAAAAATTTAAAGGAAAATGGCGTATCACTACTTCGAATTTTAAAACGCTGTATCTCCGCTAGTTCTGAACCAATTTCAATAATTCTCTTTTCGCTTTGTACGAAATTTTATTCTCAGCCGAATAAGAATTCACGAATCCGTTCGGCAAACACACTATATTTATTCGTTATTCGCATTTTACGTATCTTGAAACGTAAACCCTCGAATTTTGAGTTTGTTTGTTTATTCATTTAACGTCACTTTTATGCGACTATAGCTAATCGGACGATGCTACAGTGGGAGTGCTAAATTTTACCTATCCAGATTTTATTAGGATAGGGATCTTTAACGAGTACCTGACATCGCACAGGCTCGGGACCACCTTTTAACGTCCCCTCCGAAGGACGGCGTAACTAAGGATTTTTTACTCCCATTAAAAAATCCTAGGACCACCTGCGGGTTTGAATCCGTGACCTTTGGGATGGGAGGCTGTTACGCTAGCCACCCAGCTACAAGTGATCCCTAAATTTTGAGTGGTTATAATTTTATATTTTTTTTTTTTGTCGATAACAAATTTGATTATTTTCTTCCTCCAATAATAACCTTGTTTTAAGAGGATTAAATCTATAATGATTTTATATATTCATTAATTTGACCGATCATTTTTTTATTTATTTTTTCATGTTCTATGTATCTTGAAACGTAAGCCTTCAAATTTTGAGTGGGGTTAATTCTTTTTTTTTTGTCGATTACAAAGATTCACTATTGAAAATAATAAACCAAAATAATAATAATACTAGACCCTACCGAATCCGAAGGTTCAATGCCGATACCACCAAACTTCGCCTGCACAGACTCGTCCAATGTTCACCGTTCAAGCCCAAGCCCCCGAGATCAGCCTTAATGCAATCCCCCATCGACGCTTCGGCCTACCTTTCGGACGCCTACCAGTCCTTTCTCGGAATCCTGTTCCTCACCGAGCCCAACAACTTTACGCGCCCATTTGAGTCTCCGCGATGCTATCAACTCAATTATATTCACGCAGTACGAACTCCGCAATTCCGCGTTGTGCAACCTTCTAAACTCCCCAGTGGCCTCATCTCTCTTCGAACCAAATATTTTACACAATACCTTATTTTCAAAAACCTTAAGCCGTAGTTCATCCTTCAAAGTAAGCGGCCACGTTTCACATCCGTAAAGAACCGTCGGAAGAATAATAGTTTTATAAATTCTAACCTTTAAGTTTTTAGATAGAAGCCACGAGCTAAGTAACTTAGCAACTGAATAATAACTGGCATTTCCCACCTTTAAGCGGGACTTTATTTCTTCCTGGATTTAATTTTTTCTTGTTATCATTGATCCTAAGTACTTGAATTTCTCTACGTGTTCAAAAGTATGCCTTGAAATATTGATATCATCAAGATCGCCACCATTTCTGCTACTGATCATATATTTCGTCTTATCGGTATTTAATTTGAGTCCTATTTCTTTACCGGTTTTTATTAAAACACTTGTATTTAGTTGTATGTGTCTTCACCTAGCAGTACCAAATCATCGGCATACCCCAAAACCGGAATCTTGTCACACATATTTAAGCCTTTCTCGGTACACAACACCTTTTCTATGACATATTCTAAAGCTATATTAAGTAAAAATTTAATTAAAAAACTTTGTAACTTTGTATATGTTAACTTATTTATGTTATATGTTAAAAAAACCTAAAACTTATATGTTATAAGTTTTATAAACTTATAACGTATAAGTTAACAAACTTTGTATATGAGATAATATTATTTATAAAATCCTCAGGTTTCCAGCGGTATATTATACATCAATGTTATTGTTCTAATGTCTTAACAACAAAAAAGTACATTACAGAACTATTATTGCTCATTTCTCCGTTAGTTGTTATTCACATTCGTTCAAATGTTATATTTGGTCGCTTTTTATCAATCCTAATAAGATGATTATTTTCGAAAACCTTAAGCTATTGTTCATCCTTCAAAGTAATAAACCAAAATAAAACAATACAAATATATTTTTTTGTTCTTTACCCCTCTATTTCCAAATTTTAATTTCATACATATCATCATATTATTATTAATAGTATTTATAATATTATCTTTGTATATTTGTAGTGTTTCATTTTGGTTCATTATTTTCAATAAGGAAACTTCATAATCGACAGAAAAAAATACCCCCTTTAAAAATTTAAGGGCTTACGTTTCAAGACACGTAGAACCCGAAAAACAAATAAATAAAAAATCGTTTGCCCGCCGTCTGCCGTACGTTGTCCGCTACTTTCCTCCGAAACTATTGGACCAACTTTTTTTTAATTCGCCACAAAAATACCAGAGTATCTAAAGATGATCTTAACGCCTAGACATTGATATAAGCTGGTTATTTTTAAAAAGTGATTTAATTCAATAACTTAGTTCATTTTGAAGGCAGAGAGAAAATTTATTAGAGTTTTTTTACCAGGAAAATTAGAAAAAAAAAATTGATCTTATATGGTTAAGCCGCAACTTCTAAGAGATGTGATTCCCTGATACTTTGGTTATCATTGATGGTAGGGAAACAATGTTCTTGAATTAGGATATTTTATTTGAATTATTTGAGTGAAAATCGAAAAGAAAGAAAAATAAATAGTAAAGAAGTCGTGCATAACCGCTTTTGGTTTATTATTTTCAAAAATAAAACTATGTAATCGACCAAAAGAAAAATTATCCCCTCTCAAAAATTGAGGGCTTACGTTTCAAGATACTTCTTATCCCAAAAAGGAATACAAAAAAAAATCCTTCTGGATATAATTAGTTGACCGTTGAGAATTACTGAAGGAATTAGTCCGGGTGGCGGTCATTAAATGAAACAACTGAATAGTTTCAACTATTTTATTGCCTGCCAACGTTTCGACCCCCATTGTGGGCCATCATCAGGGCGTCTGGTAGGCGAGTGGAAACTGACAACAGTGGAAACAGTTTCCACTCGCCTACCAGACGCCCTGATGATGACCCACAATGGGGGTCGAAACGTTGGCAAACAATAAAATAGTTGAAACTATTCAGTTGTTTCATTTAATGACCGCCACCCGGACTAATTCCTTTCAGAAAAAAAAAAATCCGTATGCCAGAATATTTTAATTTTGCCGATGTTTCAGCTCAGGCATGTGAGGCATCATATCAAGGATATGAGCCTATGTTTAAGCAGAAAATACGGCAAAATTAAAATATTGTTAACCATACTAATTTTCTACATTATTTCCACCAATTACGATACAGGATTTTTATAAAAGTAATAGTTGGTGTTATCCGAATTTTTTTTTTTTTTAAATGTGTCTAACCCCTCCCCCGCTAACTCTCACAAGAATTTGCTTTCATGGATTTTCTTCTATATCTTCTCTCGCCGTGTATATTGGCCTTTAGGTACAGCTTTGTCTAAAACCTCGACGCCATGGCCCAGGTACTGCGTTTCGGAAATAGTCGACCAGGTAATATCAACTGCACCGCGTTTAGGGACCTGAGGTACAAATGGCTTCTTCCTCCTCAAGGGAGAAGGTCATTTCAAAAATCCGAGTTATTTGAAAAAGCTTGACTTAGTCATCAGGATTTAGAAACTTCCAAAATGTGCATTTACTTTAAAAAGTCAAATTTAAAATTGTTCTTTTTTTATTTATTCGGATATATTACAGTTTGTCGCAATGGAATATAATAATATTGCTACATGATAACATTCATGCAATATTTACAATATAAACAAAATAAAAGTCAAATTACATAAAATGAAACTAAAATTAATTAAAGGTATATAATAACAAAATTTATAAATTAAATAAATACTAGGTTAACAAATAAACAAACAAAACATGAGCACACCCATACTTATATACAATATTTACAATTTGTTGGGGAACCACCGTCGGAGTCCGCCTCCCTCACCCCCACTTGTGGAGGACTAGCAGAATCCGGGAGATCCCAGCGCTTCCCTCTTAACCACATCACTGGTCAGAGCCAGCGGAAGCTGAGTGAGGGCGCCATAGCCACAAACACACCGCACATGAGAGGAGAATCTGACCAGTGTCAGAAGTCCAGAAAAGATATTTACAACATGTCTCGGGGCCACTGCCGTTTTCACCTTCTAGGAGGGTTGTATGGATGAGTGGAGCTGGATAGGGATTGTGCTAAAGGATTAGGATGATGAATGAGGTTCTGATGGAATCAGGTCTGAAATAAATGGAACATTAAGGTCGTGATGCAAGGTATAGTTGGTGACATAATAAGGAGCATTTACTATTGTTCGGAGGACTTTGGATTGAAAGGATTGAATGCGTTTGATGTTAGAACGTTTACCAAACACGCAAAGACATAGTAAGGACGTAGTAATATGGACTAGGCACCTCTTAAAGGTACATTTCCTTTGAAACATCAAATTTAATTTAAACAATTTTGTTTCCGATCGTAATACCTCTTCTTTCAATGTAAAAAAATGTTGATCTGTTCGACCTCACTTGCTGTTGAGTGATGTTGACTCATATACCTGGCTGAAACGTTGGCAAAAATAAAAAAATTCGACTTTTTCCCGATGACGTCGTAAATACACTAGTTATTTTTTGCAATAGAGCACACTGATATTTCAAACTACATTTCGGTTTTGCTGACTTAATTAAGATACTTGAACTTGGGACTTTCTATCGATCTATTGGTTAATAAGTTATAGAATGAGACTTAACTAATAAATAATATAGAGTAATTATTAATAACTTCCTTTTCCATAATCGAAGGCTGTCATAAACCAGCTACCTAGAAAGGACGGACCCAGTACCGACAAAGGACACATACCTGTACTTAGGACCCAACACCTGGAGACACTTGCTATATATACCTTTTGATCCTCAAAACTCATCACTCTAGTTGTAACATTTACCTGTGTCACACTCATAGAAGGAGACCTCGGAATGTACACTTGTAGTCACCCTAACTCCTCAGCACATTTTATTGTATTCTGAATATCTATTTTGTTCTGATAATAAAAGCAGTATTTTAATATCCTCACTGTGTGTGATTCATTAACTATAGAATACTGTCAGCGAAAGGCTAAAGCATAAATATGCGGTTAAAATTAAATATACAGCTGAGACTAAATGTCTTGGCTATGTTTGCTGATGAACTTGTATTGCATCTGTAGGCAATCAATCTTCCAGGTTTGGTATGCCAACTTAATGCCAAGGCAATGCTAATAGGCTTATTTGCAACTAATGTAAAAATAATACTTAATAACATGTTACGCGTAGAAAAATATAGTAGTCAATGCACTTACCTAGAAGGATTTGAAAAGAGCCTTTCTCCTACGTAACTCTATATACAGGTGAATTCTGATGGAAAAGAAATGAGTCAAAGAAAGGGTCATCTATGGTACGGTGGTTCAAACCTGGCAGGTGGCTATAGGATTTTTTAAAGGGAGTAAAAATCCTTGGTTAGGATCTCTATCATAATTTAACCTGGAGAGGTTAAAATTAGGACATTCTCAGTAGCTTTTCCGATTAGCTATAGTAGCATAATTTTATTGATTGAAAATATTAAACTTCGTACGTGCTATATTTTATATGAAGGTAAAAAGGACAAACAAATATTATCACATACATTTTGGTTTATTTGTTTCAATAATGAACCTTTGTAAACGACTAAAAAAAAAAATAATAATAATAAAAATACAATCAATAAAATAAAATAAAAAATACCCTCCTCAAAATTTAAGGGCTTACGTTTTAACTTATGTAGAATCTGAATAACGAATAAGAAAAAAAATATTTTTCTGCTGTACGCCTACAAATGTCTACATTTTTTTTAATATATAAAAAAAAAAAAAAAAAAAAAAACCTGTACCACTACAACCCATGAAGAGGTTTGGGTTCAGTACATATAGAGATTCGTAATGTTTCTAGGCCAACGGCCGTGCAATAAGGTGATTCGGCCGAGATCACGCTCAACCGCCAGGTATTTTCCCTATTTTGGGTACTATAGAGGCTGGGTGTGCCCCAGGAGGGTCTCCATACCCCAAGATAGCTCCCCGACTGAAATAACAGAATAAATAATATTTCTGCCACAGCCGGGATTCGAACCTAGGACCTGTAGCACAGTAGACTAGCGCTCTACCCACTAGACCACGCCGCTCCTAGCATAAATGAATAAACAAACCAACAAAATTACTTGGAATATCATATTGGCGTTTGCACTTTTAAAGTTACTTTTCGAAAGGGTTGGTCCGTTTTAAGAATGTAATTTTTACTTTCACTTACATGTATATGAAATATATAGTAAGGGAAAGTATTGCAATCGTAAAAATGTTCGAATTCTATTGGGTTGTTTCACAAGAAATGTCCGTTTTTATAGTTTCTGAAATACATACAGGATTTTGCAGGTCTCTGTTGTTTTCTTCCGAATGTTTACATATTTAAAGTAAACAGTTACTAATCCTCTACCTTTGTATTATAAACATTAGCTTCCCAATCAAATATGAACATGGAAACACGCGATTTTCGAGTAATATTTTTGTACGAGTTTAAACTCGGTCATTCAGCAGCTGAGGCCGCTAGAAATATTTGCAAGGCGTTTGGGGAAGGGAGTGTTAATGAAAGGACCATTCGCCGTTGGTTCGCTAAGTTTTCAGCTGGGAATACCGACTTGGAAAACTTGCCTCCGTCCGTAATAGACAACGATGTCCTCAAACATACAGTAGAAGGAAACCCCTACCAAAGAGTCAAAGGACTCTCAGCACAACTAAATGCAAGTGCATCTACTGTTTCCAGACATTTAAAGTGTATTGGGAAAGTAAAAAAGCTCGATACATGGGTACCTCATGATCTCATTGAGCGGCAGCAATTGAAACGCCTTGAGACCTGTGTAAATTGTAAATTGAAAGAACTGGACTACGAAGTTCTTCCGCACCCACCATATTCTCCTTACCTGTCTCCAACAGATTACCACCTGTTCAGGAATTTAGACAACTTCGTCAAAGGAAAACGTTTTGAAAATGATGATCAAGTGAAAAGTGCGTTTTCAGATTTTGTTTCACTTCAAATACCAGAGTTTCTCAGTTCGGGGATAAAAAAGTTGGTGTCACGTTGGGAAAAATGTGTAGAAAAAGAAAGTAAATACTTCGAATAAAATTATCTTGTTTTCATATCGTATTTTTAATAAAAATCCTTTACCTTGAAAACGGACATTTCAGGTGACACAACCCAATATCTTCAATTTTGTAGATAAAAAAAAAAAAACCATATCATCTTATTAGGATTGATAAAAAGCGACTGAATATAACATTTGAACGAATTTAAATAACAACTAACGGAGAAATGAGCAATAATATTTTTTTAATGTACTTTTTTGTTTTCTTTGGAAATAAGAACAATAACATTGATGTATAATATACCGCTGGAAAGCTAAGGATTTTAGGAATAATATTATCTCATATACAAAGTTTTAAGTTTGTTAACATATAAGTTTATAAAACTTATAACATATGTTTTAAGTTTGTTAACATATAACATAATTAAGTTAACATATACAAGGTTACAAAGTTTTTTTAATTAAATTTTTATTTAACATAGCTTTAGAATATGTCATTGAAAAGGTGTTGTGTACCGAGAAAGGTTTAAATATGGGTGACAAGATTCCGGTTTTGGGGTATGCCGATGATCTGATACTGCTAGAAAAAGACACGGAAACCATACAACTAAATACAAGTGTGTTAATAAAAACAGGTAACGAAATAGGACTCGAATTAAATACCGATAAGACGAAATATATGATTAGTAGAACAAACGGTGGCAATCTTGATGATATTAATATATAAGGGCATACTTTTGAACACGTAGAGAAATTCAAGTACTCGGGATCAATGATAACAAGAAAAAATGAAATCCAGGAAGAAATAAAGTCTCGGTTAAAGGTGGAAATGCGAGTTATTATTCAGTTGCTAAGTTACTTAGCTCGCGGCTTCTATCTAAAAACTAAAAGGTTAGAATTTATAAAACTATTATTCTTCCGACGGTTCTTTACGGATGTGAAACTTACTTTGAAGGATGAACAACGGCTTAAGGCTTTCGAAAATAAGCTACTGCGTAAAATATTTGGTTCGAAGAGAGATGAGGCCACTGGGGAGTTAAGAAGATTGCACAACGCGGAATTGCGGAACTTGTAACCTGTGAATATAATTGAGTTGATAGCATTGCGGAGAGTCAAATAGACGCTTAAAGTGGTTGTTGGGATCGGTGAGGAACGGATTCCAAGAAAAATGGTACTCGCTGAACCGAAAGGTAGGCCGAAGCGTCGATGGGAGGATTGCGTTAAGGCTGATCTCGGTAGCTTGGACTTGAACGGTGAACATTGGACGAGTCTGTGTACGCAGACTTTGGTGGTATCGGCATCGAACCTTCGGGTTCGATAGGCCTCTTCTTATTTATTTATACAAAGTTTTAAAACGTAATTCAGGAATACAAAAAGGCGTGAACTTGGATGATTATTGTAGATAATAACTTCAATTGTTAGATCATTGAATCTGAAACCGCTGTTTCCATTTAACCTCATTATAATTCTGTAAATTAATTTGAAAATTCTTAAATTGATTTTAACAATCTTGGTAAGCGTAAGTCGTATTTCGCGCACTAAGTTTTCATACAAGATTTAGTAGAATAAAATGCTTGAAATTCGATCGATCCACATTCTCGTGTTCTTACATTCTTTTTGTGTTCTCGATGCGCAAAACTATGCTTTACTTTCCAATAAAACTCTCAATCTGATTTACATGGACAGCTGCAAATAATATATACAGTTAAATTCGCCAGTATGTTATCTATAATTGTATTTTTCCACGACACATTCTGTTTGCCAAATAGAAGGAACCAATGAGAAGCGATATTTCGCGAGTGTCACAACATCCAATATTGGCTAAGTAAATACCAGTCAAGGATGAGCTCTTAGAAATGGCATACCTTGAAGGATTTAAAGTCATCCTTTCCTCTTCATGGCTCCATATCCACGTGAATAATGAAGGGAAGAAATGTGAAAAAGAAATTGGAGGGTTACCTGTGGTGTGGTGGTTAGCATAACAGCCTTTTATGTTCAAGGTCGCGGGTTCAAAACGCTTTATTTATTTTAGTCCTTATCCCATCCGAATCCCTCCAGAAACTTATTCATCACCCTAAAATCCTTTGGTCCAGTGGTTCCTCTCAACCTATTCATGCAATTATTTCAATGCCAATAACTCCTTAAATTGAAAAAATCTGGTGCGGACAACACACGAATTTCACTTTCCACGACTGTTAATTCAATTTAAAAACTATTAAATATACTTCAATTTGGACAATAATTTAAGTTGGTTTTTAAAAAACGTGTATTAATTTTCGTTGGAAACATGTGATTTAGATTAAATAATATAACTGTATTAAATTGTTAATCAGTAAAAGTTTATTCGCTATTTGTCACTTTAAACTATCTTTAACAAATATCTGTATCAGATATTTTTTCTAAAAATTTTCTCTTTCCAACGGTATTTTCAAAAAATTATTGTCAACATACCCAAAACTACTTTTTTAAAAATAGGTTTACTCTTTCTTCCTTCATTTAATCATCAAATTCGTCCAACTTGTACATTTAGCCGTCCTCCGTCAATGACATTAAGATAATATTGTTTTAATAATGAACAAAATTAAAGGTAGTTAAGAGGAAGAAAATTTAAAATATCGGCATTTAAGCCCTGTCAGACTATTTCAATCAGAAATTAAACCTACATTATATTAAAGCCCATTAAATTTTACATCCATATGGCGAGTTTAATCGAAATCAAAATAGCTGATTTTGATAAATAAGCTGATGGAACATCTCTGGCGTATAGTTGTCTGAAATATGAAATTTCAGTTTCGTACGACTTTTCGTTTTAGTGCTAGACCTACCACACACACAGACACACACACACACACACACACACAGACATTTTTGCGGGACTTGGTTATTTGGACTCAGGGGACCCTAAAAGGTGTATTTCCGTTGAAAACTGGAAATCGAAAATTTTCACGATCAGAATACTTTCCCTCACTGTATATTTCATATAAACACTCACTCTAAAAAGTATCCATACAGCATGCTTTTATTTTGCATAGGTATTTATTTTCAACTTAACAATTTCCTAATGTACAAATTATTAATACTTATATTACATAAAAAAATATATTTATTTATTTTCATTTCATCATTAATATAAAACGAGGTAGAATTCATTTTATAATGACAGGTCAAAAAAGTTTTCATACTTTTCCAATATTAATCCTATTTGTTGTACCAAGACCGTCTTTCCAGTGTTATATGTTTGAATTTTATCTCTATAATCACATTTTTGTTGAGTATTAACTTTACTTAGGCCTGGTAAATTGATTTATTTTCAATATGCGCGTTTCACGTGATTTGAGAGTGCTCATGGTACGCAGGGGTTAGCTCTAGGAAAAATTGCATATCTGTTGAATAAGTCACATGCTACTGTACAGAATGGACTACAAAGACATAGAGAAGTAAAATATTTGGAGGAAAGACCACGTGATGGAAAACAGGAGACTGGAGAAGTGAGCCATTCTTGCATATGTCATGCAAATCCTCACACCACCGACACCTCAATGACCGTCAGAATAAATAGGGTCTATGGGATTTAAATCCACCCACAAACAGTCAAAAATATTCTAAGAAGGGTAAGATACAGCGGTCGAGTCGCAAGAAGAAAGCCGTTCTTCATTAAGTTAAACCAGAAGAAGCGGCTATAATTTGCTAGTGCGTTTGTAAATAAACCCAACAAAATCTGGAAACGGGTCATATTCTGTTAGGAATCTAAATTTAATATTTTTGGGCCAGATGGAAAGTCAAAAGTCTGGAGAAAAGCTTTCAAAACTAAGAATTTATTTATGGGTGTATGGAAACTTTTTTGAGTAAGTTTAGTTAAGTGTATGTAAAAACCTAAATTCTAAATATTTGATATATCTTTAGACGTATAGTTGATGCGAAATGACACCACCTAAACGCTATATTCTAGCAATGACCAACTTGAGTAATGGAAATGAAGAAAAAAGAACCAGACTCTAGGAGTTTACTTCAGTCCGTTACTTCATCAAATAACCATAAACAAATTTAATGTTGTTCATTATCTTATGCGGCACATCTGTCTATTAAGTTCATTATTTTCGAAATGATACAGAATGACAGATTTTAAAATTATTATTGTATAGCGGCAGTCACTTGTCAGTGATCACAAGCTATTAATTATATCATAGAGTTTTTGCAAGATTCTACTCTCGTGTGCGATGTGTTTGAGGCTCGCCAGCTTTACTCCAAAGCTTATTAAATACTTGATAACTTATTTAATAACGATTATCCCCATAGAATGAGCCGTTTCTATGATAATAGACATAATTATGTTAGAAAAGAGTGATTTCTCGTTTTTCGCAAAATTATTATTTTTTTAAAATACTTCTATATCGATGAATATTGAACATACAAATGTCTTTTACCACTCAAATGTAAGCTCATTAACGACTTGATAATTTACTTTATAATGATTGTCCTCATAGAATGAGCCGTTTCCTATGATAGTAACCATAATTATGTTAGAAACGAGTGATTTCTCGTTTTTGAATGGCCGCCATTTTGAAATCCACCCGTTTTTAGTTGGCAGACCTGTATTTTTTGCTTTACTATGATAGATGCTTTGCATAAAACATACTGCAAATTTTGGTGAAATGGGTTGCAATTTTCGTTGCAGACTATTTTAATCTGAATGAAACCTACATCATATCAAAGCCAATCAAATTTTACATCGATATATAGAGTTTAATCAAAATCGTTCAAGAAAATCGAAAAAAAGTGCAAAATGCATAGTATAAAGTGGCTCTTCTGGTAAGCTCATTTTGATGAAAAAAGTTTTGTAACGTCTCGGGCGTATATTTGTCTTAAATATGAAATTTCAGTTTCATAGGATAAGTGAAAATGGTAAGCCATTTCCGCCGGGAGTTACCACACACACGGACCTTTTTGCGGGACTTATTGCGGGTTATTTGGACTCAGGGGACCCTAAAACGTGTATTTCCGTTGAAAACTGGAATTCGAAAATTTTCACGATCGCAATACTTTCCCTTACTATATATGGTAAGTGAAAGTAAAAATAATGAAATAATAGCAAAAAACAATGTCGAATCTGCCTGTAAAATCTATTTCATAGAGGAGACCCATCAATTCATCTATGTTTTCCCAAAGCAGTAGCGACATTGCTTGGTATTCCCTTTCTGCTCAACTGTCTGATGTAGAAGGGACAGTTTTCGAAAATATGAGCAATTGTCGAGGTATCCCTACAATACTACGAGGTATGGGAGGTAGGGGTGGGAATAATCGAATGACGATTATCAGATCATTCGATTATTTGAATCATTCGAATTAATCGATTATCGGAATAATCGGTTTGAAGAAACGAATGATCATTCGAACTGAATTATTTAACGATAATCGAGGGATTATAAGGAGCTCGGACAATCGAACATTTTTTTTTTTTATTAAATCATAAATTATATCGGTATTTGGCCCTAGGCTCAGCCAGCTCAGGAATCATAAAGAGAGGAATTGTGCCATATTGTCTTTCAGAGTGCATATTAATCATTCGATTATTTAAACCATCCAAGTCCGACCATTCGATTATGCCTACCCCTAATGGGAGGTATATCTTCATCTTATGAATATATATTGATGTTTGTTCATTTAACGTTACTTTATGCTACTATGGCTAATCGGACGATGCTACAGCCGGAGTCCTAAATTTTGCCTTGGCAGGTTTAATTAGTATATAGATCTTAAACGGTACCTGACATCGCACAGGGTCGGGACCACCGTTTAACATCCCCTCCAAAGGACGGCATAACTAAGGATTATTTACTTCCATTAAAAAATCCTAGGACCACCTGTGGGTTTGAACCCGTGACCTTCGGCATAAGAGGCTGTTATGCTAGCCACCCTGCTACAGGTGATCCCTCTTATGAATCAATCAATCTTATGAATACAGTTACGCATTAGGGCTCACTAAGTGTTCATTTATAAAATTCTCTAACATATATTTTTTATTTAATTTCCTATTCAGGTAGCTAGCTATCTCACTATGATTAGAAGAATCATACGCTGTTTTAATTAAGGTCAATTCAATTCTAGGTATCACCATTGCAAAAGAACAAAACATATTATTTCTTAATGTAAATATAGATATTGCATTGTTTGTTTGTAATCAATTATTGAAATTTACAACTTGTCATAGATGTAGATTAAGTATATAGTACACAGCCTCCAAGATAAATATGTATATACCTGCGACATAGAGATCTAAATAAGACGAATATTAAATATTTAATCCAACAAAGAGTAAAGTCCCAAAAAATGGAGAAAAAAAAATTGTCTTGTTCAAAATGCTATTGGATTTTCTGGAAAATAATACAGAATTTTAGGTTTTTCATTAAATAACCCTCTGAATAATAAACTGTTTATGTTTACTGGATTATTTATTTGTAGAATGTAAACACTTATTCAGTCTTTACGAAGATGTTGAAGCATGATTTTAAGAGTTTAAATTCTACCAGAACGGGTACCAGACGACATCAACGAAGTATGGGGAGAGAGCAGTATTTAATGGAAAACGATATA
Organism: Piezodorus guildinii; assembly: GCA_023052935.1. Classification (NCBI taxonomy): domain Eukaryota; kingdom Metazoa; phylum Arthropoda; class Insecta; order Hemiptera; family Pentatomidae; genus Piezodorus; species Piezodorus guildinii. The sequence continues at coordinate 174,312,904 of CM041294.1, forward strand.
TCACTCTACCATAAAACCGCTTGTTCTATGAGGATAATAGTTATTAAGTAAATCATCAAGTATTTAATAAGCTTTCGTTTGAGTGGTAAAAGACATTTGTTTGTTCAATATTCAACGATATAGAGGTATTAAGCAAAAATAATTTTGCAGAAAACGAGATATCACTCTTTTCTAACATTACTATGGTTACTGTCACGGAAACGCTATTCCTGTGCGGATAATCGTTATCACAATTAACATAGAAAATTAAATCACCTTTAATTTGAGCTGCAAACACGTCTTTATGATAGTTATATAAGTATGATTGTTACAAAAATCCAGAAACCGTAAACTTTTTTTTTTTTTAATTTGGTAAATATGATGGAAACGACTGTTTCTAAAAATATAATGGTTATAAACTACATTACGATATTATGGTTATAAACTATATAAAATTAGCTTTAATTTGAGTAGCATCGAAATCAGTAAGTCTAATACTCACCTACATAATGTCATTGCAATTGTCCCTAAAAACGCACTTTTCACTTGATCATCATTTTCAAAAAGTTTTCCTTTTACGAAGTCGTGTTTCCATGTTCATATTTGGAGATATGCTAAAAAGTGGGTAATTGATTGGGAAGCTAATGTTTATAATACAAAGGTAGAGGATTAGTAACTGTTTACTCTAAATATGTAAATATTCGAAAGAAAACAACAGAGACCTGCAAAATCCTTAATGTATTTCAGGAACTATAAAAACGGACATTTCATGTGAAACAACCCAATATTATGAGGTAAAAAGAAAAATCATGGTCAAATGGGTCAGAATTTTGTCTTTTCCGCCATGTTGTAATCCAGCCGTTTTGATTTGGCTGATGTGTGTTTTGCTTTAACATGATAGATGCATTGTATAAAACATACTAAACATTTTGGTAAGATGGGTTGCATTTTTCGTTGCTGGCTTAAGGACTAAAAGAAAAGGCTGTGTCGACTAGCCTAGATATGTAGTCACGTGGTCGCTGGACAAAGCGCGGTTACATCGACGTGCCCTAACCCACTCGGCCACCCCTAGACACCAGTTACCTTGGATATACCTAGGATCTTCTCCAGTTCGAAAAAGAACCCTTACTTGGCTAGACTCAGGGCAAAGTGACAGTATTCCGACTAAAGTTCTTCCCCTCATAAACTATCCTGAGACTAATATCAGTTTTCAAATGACAACTATTTCCTTTACAAGCCCTCTGCTACCTTCCTAAATAACCTAGGGCCGCGCAACACGGCGAGAGTAGTGGAAAATAAAATGTGTAATGGCTAGATGAGTTGTCGGCGATAGTGAATTATCATACACTTTCTACGTATTATATATATATATATATATATATATATATATATATATATATATATATATATATATATATAATATATACACACACAATGGCCGTATTTTCTGTATACTTTATCATTTTATTTATTTTTTGTCACGAAAAGGCCTTTAAGACCACGCGAATATCATTGTTTTTTTTTTCTTTCTTCGTTTTCGCCTTTCTCTCCTCCCAGTACCTTCTCATCATTTCTGCGTGTTTTTGCTTCCCTTCCTCCTACCACGCAGTACCTTTCCGTTTTTCTTTATTTCCCGTAAGAACCAAGGTCTCTTTCTATTTCTTTGTATATTGCTCTCTGTCCAGGCAGTGCTTGTCCGTTAATGTGTCCTCTCTCATTTGCCTTATGTATCCTCCGGCGCTCTTATATTCCCGGATTCGGTCAAATATCCTCTTGTTCAGTCTCCCTTGGTCTATTCTTACCATGTGCCCAAAGAATCTCAGTCTTCTGATTCTTATCTCGGTTTCCAGGTCTTTTATCCTTTTTTTTTAGATTTCCTGGTTAGTTCACAACCTATAGCCTTTTATTATAAATAATTTTTAATTTCTTAAAATGGAGTTTCTATATTTAAAAAACATGTTTTCATAATGAGTATATTACAATTGTTTCGAGATATATATAAATATATAAGTAATCATATACGGTGTCTATGGGATCTTAGAGCAGATATGCAAGGATTGTTCAACTGAAAAATAGTAAACTTATATCTATTATAGTTACTCTTAGCTAAGCAATACAATATATTATTTCTATATAGATAGTGTTTGAAAAAAATATTTAACTATTTAATCGATTTTGTCCAATCCAAACTAAAATTCTACGTACACCCATGGGGAGATGTGACTAATGTTCTCACATTTTAAAATTCAAAAAACATAATATTGGGAAATATTTAAAAAAAAAAGAAGGTTACATAACAATCAAGAAGGCTGTAAAGATGTTGGCGAATAATGGCCGATGCTTTGCCAGGTTTAAATGACCACAAAGACGGAGCGGAAACATGATTCAGCCATAACTTCCGGTTCTAGTGTCGCAGGTGTTACCCATTTCATCTTCTTATTCTTCGTCTTGTTTTCTTTTAACATCTTCAAAACTTAAGCAGTATAACACTTTTTTTGGGGGTTATATATATATATATATATATATATATATATATATATATAATAAAGTGCTTAATTACGTCATCTTTGTAGGTTGGACTTGATTCATTGGATTCATCGTCCAAACCACTATTAGGAATAATTTTTTGTTATATTATATTCAATATGTTTGAAATCACGAAAAAAACAAAACAAAAGACTTCCTCCTTTAAATTCGCGGACTTAAGTTTCAAGATACATAGAACCCGAATAACGAGCAGATTATTAGTTGGTTTTATTTGATTAGAACTAAATTCTCTACGCAACCCAGGAGGGTCTCCAGAACAAATAATATTCTGCCACAGCTGGGATTCGAACCCAGGACCCGTAGAACAGTAGACTAGTGCTCTATCCAGTAGATCACGCCCCTCCCTATATATCTATATATACTAGCTGTACATCGCGGCTTTGCACGCGACTATTTCATCTTTTTTTTGCTGCGAATTAAGAAAGTTTTTTATAACAACTGTGTTAGGTGAGGTTATACAATATAAATATACCTGAGATAGTAGTGAGTTAAACTTTTAACTATGTCTATGTACGATAAATAAATGATTACTGTTGATTGATATTAATTTTATTCAGTTTAATCTACAATAACATATTAGTAGCAAGTAGCCAAACTCTTGATTATCTAATACTGACATTTTTGCTTTAAAACATTATCATTCTATACCATCCTAACTTCTATGTAACATAAATCGTATTTTTTCCACTCGGGGGTGTACTCTTCCAACTGAATAAGCTCGAATTGTTTTTTTGGATCCAGAACTATGTTCTATTATTTTTTCAAACTTAAACCTTTTTTCAGCCTATTGATCATTTTAAAAAACCCAATAACAATGGAACATATGGATTGGATAAAAACCTCCACACGAAACATGGCTATGAAACAAAATATACCTAAATACATTTGTTATAAGTATTTTAGTATCTATGCTATCACTGATCAGATTTTACTTCCAGGTGGTTAGATATATGCTTGTCATTCAAATGAGTACTTATAGTTTTTAAGGATGCGTATATTTTTTGAATTATTCGAAAACCAATTTTGTTTTATGATTTAGAAAAATATTTTTTTAAATCACTTAGACGACGAATTTCCCCAACCCTTATTGCACATCTAGACGGTAAGAGATCTCCAGGAGAAATTTCAACTTCACAACCATAGTCATTTTTGAGAAACTGCGATGACCAGAAAATTTCTTTTATAAATATAAAAATCATAAATGTTTTTGGTACGATATAAAGATAGAGAAATCTGACCCCTATTCCACCACTAATATTCGAAGTATATTTTAAATTAGTCACTTTTTTTCCTCTTTCGTAGTTATATTTTGGGGAAAGAAGTGATTTCCATTTTCCTCTATATGCATCGCATATCAATATTTTATCAAAAGATAATACACACAATATAAAAAGACTCGTGGACCTTGGTTAAGCAAAGCTTTGACTAAGCGAGACTTGATTCAAGCAGCGCGCTAAATGAGACGCTATTCAATGCGGGGACTTTCACAAAGTGAATGTGAGATAATGAATAAAACATGGTCGGGTGCAGCACAATAGCCATCTTATTCAATACAACACTTGTTTAAATATGTCGGCGAAAAACAATTTTGAAACTGCAACGACAAAATACGGGTTCGGATTTAAGGTCTAAGGTGTTAGCAGCTAACCTCTATAACTACAGTGAAAATACTAAATAAAAAATCTGGTGCGGGCAACACACGACTTTCACTTACCTCCATTTTTTAAATCGATTAAAGAATTTTCAAATACAGTTAGAGATAAAAATGAGTGAAAATAATAAAGAATTAATTAAATTGAATTTCTAAAGTAATGTGTGTTTTATTAAAAAATCGATTATATGATTATCTAAAATAATCAGTTAGTTTTATCTTCTTTTCATCACTCTCTATCAACTTTTAAAAGCTTGAGTATAAGATAATATTTTTTATAAAATCTTTAGCTTTCCAACGGCATATCATACATGTATATAACTGCTATTATGTTCAAAAACGAAAAATTACATTAAAATTTTTTTTTTCTGTTTTCTCCTTTAGTTGGGTATCGAATTCTTTCAATTTATATATTTACCAGTTTTTCATCAGTGGTAACAAGATACTATAGTTATTTTTATAGAATCAACAAAATTAAGGTACTTTAGAAGAAGAAAATATCGGCATTTAAGAACTGTCAGACTATTTTAATTAGAATAAAACCTATAATAAAAAATAAAGAATAAAAATTATACATCGATATAGCGAGTTTAATCAAAATCGTCGGAACCGTTTTTGAGAAAATCAAAAAAAAAGGTGCAATATGCATAGTATAAAGTGGCTCTTCTGGTTAGCTGGTTTTGGTGAAAAAGTTTTTATAACATCTCGGGTGTATAATTGTCTTAAATATGAAATTTCAGTTTCATAGGATTTTTCGTTTCCGCTCGGGAGTTACCACACTCACACACACACATCATTTTGCGGGACTTATTTTGGTTATTTGGACTCAGGGGACCCTAAAACGCGAATTTCTGTTGAAAATTGGAATTCGAAAATTTTCACTATCGCAATACTTTTCCTTACTATATATAGTAAGTGAAAGTAAAAATAATAATTAAAACAGTAAAATATGTCCTTTGAAATAGTAAAATTAGTCCATCTCGTTCGTAATGTCTTGACAATGCTCAGTAATGCTCTGTGGATGGCTCACAAGTTTGAGCTGAAACGTCGGCAAAATGAAAATATTCAAAAAAACGACTGACTCGTAGAAAAGATCGCTACCTACGTTTTTCATAGACATACATGGTAGAGTTTACATCCCGTGTGAGGGATAATTCCTCCTGAATTAAAAGAATTCCCCGTATTTGGTCAGTATCCAAAATCATCACCTTGGGCGAAGATGTTAAATCAAGATGTTTACTGTTGTACGCGGAATGTTGGCATTTTGATTTGAGAATGCCTTTCACAAAAGTAAATAAATTATCTCCACAAAGCCATGAGATGTTCCTAGCGGTCCAAATTATATGAAAAAAAGTGGTGTCACCTGATACCGAGAAGGACGTCCACTTATGTCACGGCCTGGTTGTCTTATTTTTGTACTTACCGGTTTTTAAATTTACCGAAATGTCATTCAAGAGGAGTATAAAACCCAACTGAATAAGTCGCGGATTATCTACATTTAGAAAAGAGGGAATACGGCGAAATCTCTTTTGAGCTGACAGTCACAGTTCCTATGACCTACTCATCGAATTGCTACCCTAAAAAAAACCCGCCGAAGCATAGTAACCCTAAAGCAATACTCGCAAACTCCTTGTTTCACCCCTCTTTTTTTTTCTCCACTTTGACTACAGTTGTGTTGTGTACAGCGGACTTTCAGGCGAGCTCTAAGCAAAACCCAAGCGTATTATGAACTGTGCAATACGGTTTGTATTCGGGATCACCAGAGACACGCATATAACTCAGTATTACGCCGAGTTAAGGTGGCTTTATCCTCGTTACAGATGCCAGTATTTCCTCGCTTCCTTCTTCTATAAGGTTATCAGAACTCATCGTCCCAGCTACACCTTCCAATCCCTTCAACTCAAATCATAAATTAAGTCCCATTCAACCAGATCCCGGCTTTCTGACCTCTACCCTCCTCCTCACCGTACTGCTGCCTTTGACAAGTCCTTTCTAGCCAAAGCAACCTCTCTTTGGAATTCTATCTCTCCTGAGATCCGTCATGTAAGATCTGATTCCTCCTCTCCGACCGTCACAAATCGCTCCTTTTCAATCCCCTTCTCCTTTCCCAGTCAAACAGACTACAGACCTCAAACTGTAGATGCTAGGAAATGTCAATTTTGGCACGTTTATATTACTCGTATTATAATTATCACAAATGAAGTAGCTATTTCTGATTATTTATTTCATTCTAAGAGTCTGATTTGAAAAATTTACATATTTTATAATAATAATAATAATAAACCCGAAGGTTCGATGCCGTTACAACTAGGGATTGCAATCCGGAAAACCGGATCCGGTAATCCGGCGGATCCGGCATCATTATACGTTAACCGGATCCGATTATAGCAATTTTTGGCCGAAAATAGTGCAGTTTAATAAAAAAAAGTACTTTAAATGCGTTACATTTGGTGTACATGTATGGTGGTGTCGTTCGACGCCAGATTACATCACGTCATCAGTTCAGTCCAGCATCATTCGTTCGCCTTTCACGAGACAGTACATGTGCTTTTGTTTTGTCGGTGCTTCACCTAAATGTAAGTTAACAGATATTATTATCTTGGATATACGCGAACTATAGCATCCTAAAAGTTGTCTGTAGAGGAACTTCTGAAACAACTCTAACTTTTTTTTAGAGAAATTGCTCACTCAAGTGCTGACTCATTCAAGTGTACTGAATTATATGATAAACTGCTTACAAATCTATTGAAATCTAGGAAGACTGAGCCACGTTACTGCTCACGTCTTCCTATACTTCAATTTCTCAGATAGCTCAATTAATTTATTAAGTTACTTTATAAAATCCTATATAATTATCCTTGTGTAATTAACTCAGATGGGAATTGTGATAACAATAATTTTAAATTATTTGAGAATTCTAACAATTACAAAAACCTCTTACATTAATGATGGGCACAATCATATTTTGATGAATATGTCTGATGAATGGCATAATTATCACTATAATGAGTTTGTAATATGAGTATAAATCTTTAAATTATTCTACTGACAATAATTGTTTTTTAAATAGTACGTAAGTACTAATAACTTTATATATATTATCAAAAATCAATTTTGATTTTGGAAAAAGGGTGGTAGAAAACAAATAGTCTTTATTTTCAGCAAATTGTAATCAATAGCCGACTGTTTTAATAGCCATTAAAATTTTACTAGTTACCTAAACTACTAAACATTAATTTTTTTGTTCCATATCTAATCCTAACATAACTTTTATTTTATAAACTTCCTGTTATGAGTAAAATTATAACCTGATTTAGTCATACCATCCGGATCCGGCCGGATCCGTCCGGATTGATGAAATTTGATTTGAAATGACACCGGATTGCAATCCCTAGTTACAACCAAATTCCGCCTACACAGACTCCTCCAATGACCACCGTTCAGGCCCAAGCTCCTGAGATCAGCCTTAACGCAATCCTCCCATCGACGCTTCGTCATACCTTCGGACGCCAACCAGTCGGATCAGCGAATACCATCTTTCTTGGAATCCGTTCCTCACCGGGCCCAACAACTTTACTCGCCCATTTAATTCTCCGCGATGCTATCCACTCAATTATATTCCGCGTTGTGCAACCTTCTAAACTCCCCAGTGGCCTCATCTCTCTTCGGGCCAAATATTTTCGAAAACCTTGAGCCGTTGTTCATCCTTCAAAGTGAACGGCCACGTTTCACACCCGTAAAGGACCGTCAGAAGAATTATAAGTAATTTAGCAACTGAATAATAACACGCATTTCCCATCTTTAACCGCGACTTTATTTCTTCCTGGATTTCATTTTTTCTTGTTATCATTGAACCTAAATACTTCAATTTCTCTACCTTTTCAAAATTATGCCCTGATATATCAATATCACCAAGATATTGATATCTTATAACCTCAAATAATTATTTTAGTTTAGCTATTTGTTGTTTAAAGCCATGACCACATTGTTCCGGTCATCAATTCCGTATTTTTATTTTATTCTTTAGGGACTTAGAGTCCCAGGATAATAAAGAAGTTTTTCATTTCATTACTAATGATAGTATTTTAGGTCACAGTCAACAACATACTTGATTTAGTATTGTTTGTTTATTTATTTAACATCACTTTATGCTACTATTGCTAATCGGACGATGCTACAATGGGTGTCCTAAATTTCGCCTATCCAGGTTTTATTAGGATAGGGGTTTTTAACGAGTACCTGACATCGCACAGGCTCGGGACCACCTTTTAATGTCCCCTCCGTAGGACGGCATATCTAAGGAATTTTTACTCCCATTAAAAAATCCTAGGACCACCAACGGGTTTGAACTCGTGACCTTTGGCATAGGAGGCTGTTATGCCACCCAGCTCCAAGTGATTACAATAGTAGAAAACTTATTTTATTTGTGCCTACATTTTAGGCCTTCTTCAGAGCGATTGAAAGAGGGAATGTTGATTGCTGTGATCTCCTTCCTTCAATAGCCCTGAACAAGGCCTGAAATTTAGACCAAAACGTAGGCAAAAATAAATTAAATTTACACTTAATTAATTTTTTTTTTTACTGCACCAGGAACCAACTTCTCTCCAATATAAACACACCTTTCCTGAAGGTATACGCAGTATCACATGGTATGAATCATGTACCATATGCGTTTTAAACTAAACTTACAGAAGGCTATTACCACTCAAATTGGATCTAGTTAAATATCAATTATAATCTTTGAAAGATCATTTTATTAATGAATTTTTTTTTAAATTTCCGGTCACATTAATCTTATGGGAATTAGAATAAAGAAAGAATATATGAATCTTTTTATTATTTATAACCTTATATAGGTCAACTTTTTTAATTTTCGGTTCACCATACCTAATTAACAATAAAATAAAATACAGTGAAGTGAGAATGGTTGACTGTGTGAGTAAGTTAGTTCAGGGTGCAGTCAAAATAACACATAATTAAGATATAAACTTAATAAACTGGTGCCCACGTTTCGGCCTAAATTATAGACATTCTTCAGGGCGCTTTGAAGGAGAACGTCAGGACAATGAAGCAATAATATCATAATATGAGAGATCGTGGCTGAGTGGCTAGCGCGCTAGTCTGTCACACTTAAGTTGTGAGTTCGAATCCCAATCCCATTGGGGCTTTTATATTGATGTAATTAAACGGGGATTCACTCACAGCCTCTACCCCGGGTATGTGAGACCAGTCAGCCAAATGGTGGCCGATCACAAAATTAGGCGTAGGGAGTGATGACCCTACCCTACAAATTGCATCGAGAAACGTGAGTGTAATCTCCTGCACGGCCTGTCGCGCCACTGAAGGGCTATCAATATTCTTTTTAATCCTTCAAATTTCCATGTCTTAATGCGCAAGATTAAATTTAAGGCAGTATATTCTTAAATAATATGATTTAAATGGGTTATTGTGTTAATAGTCTGAGTAATATTGAAATGTGGGCTGATTGAAGAAAAATATTTGATTTTGTTGAATTGTCTGTGTTAGTTTACAATCAAGGAGGCATTGTTTAGTGTTTATCAAGAGTAATGAAATTATAATTTAGTAGGTTTCAGCTTCGTAACTAATTTATATATAATTTAATTATAGTCGGAAGAAAAATTTCACTGATATTCAGTTTAGAGAAAAAACAAAATTACTAGGTTTCTAGTTTTTTTTTCTATCCAAAAATGTTTTGTTTAATAATTTAACGCCACTTTATGCTACTATGGGAAACCGGATGATGCTATAGTGAGGGTCTTAAATTTGGGGTATACAGGTTTAATTTAAGATTTAACGGGTATTTAACGAGTACCCGACATCGCACAGGCTCAGGACCACCAATTTACTTTAGCAACATAATTAAGGATATTTTATTTCCTTTAAAAAATTCCTAGGACCACCTACGGGTGAACCCACGACCTTGGGCAAAGGCTGTTATGCTAGTCACTAAACTACAGGTGACCCCTGTGATTTTTTTAAATACAAATTTTAGTACCGTGTAATTTCTTAAAATGGTGTTTCTAAATTTAAAAAAATGGTGCGGGCAACACAACACACGACTTTCACTTACCTCCATTTTTAAAATCAATAAAAGAATTTTCAAAAACAGTTAGAGATAAAAATACGTGGAACTATTAAGGAATTAATTAAATTGAATTTATATAGAAACATTTAACCTCTATGTTTGAAAAGCCTTTATGTTCAAATAAATATAGAAACATGTGTTTTATTAAAACATCTATTATATTATTATCTAAAATAATCAGTTAGTTTTATCGGCTTTTCATCACTCTCTCTATCGTCTTAAATATGAAATTTCAGTTTCATAGGACTTACCGTTCCGCCCGGGAGTTACCAGAGACACACACACAGACCTCTTTGCGGGACTTGGTTATTTGGACTCAGGGGACCCTAAAACGTGTATTTCCGTTGAAAACTGGAATTCGAAAATTTTCACGATCGCAATACTTAATTCAGGATTAAAAAAAAAAAAAATATTTGATGTTAGTATCCGGCTTTATCAATAAAACAAGTATACCTTCTCTCTCTCCCACTACTTTCATGAACTCTCGTAAGCACTAGCTTTCACGTATTTTCACCTAATAAGCGGCATAATGTTCTGATTCTCAGATTCTCTTTTCGGCCTGATCAGGGCCTGTTGCAGCGGATAAAGTAAACTGCGAATATCCTACCTTATCTAGGTATAATACTCCTGTGCTGAAGAAATGGTGAAGTCCTAAAAATTTAGTGGTATCGTGATTTCAAAAATAAAATAAATGACTACCGTTTCTTATTTTACATTTATTTATTGATTTTCTTACGATAATTCTATACAAAGCAATGATAAGCATATAATTATATCTTTCATTTTAATTTCTAAAAACGTTATTAAAAAACGCAAAACTAACAATAAACATCTCGCCCATTTGTTGTCTATTTATTGAACGTCAGTTTATGCTACTATGGCTAATCGGACGATGCTACAGTGGCAGTCCTAAACTTTCTCTGTCAAGGTTTTATTAGGATAGGGATCTTCAACAAGTAACCACACAAAAGCTTGGAACCACCATTCTCGTCTCCTCCGAAGGACGGTATAACTAAGGATTTTTTACTTTTAAAAAACCTATTGCCAACTGCCAAGTTTGAATTTACAATCTTGGGTATTAAAGGTCGTTATAATATTAAAAACTTAATAATATTGGGTCGTTTCACATGAAATGTCCGTTTTTATATTTTCTGAAATACATAAAGGATTTTGCAGGTCTCTGTCATTTTCTTCCCAATGTTTATATATTTAAAGTAAACTGTTAAAGTACTAATCCTCTACCTTTGTATAATAAACATTAGCTTCCCAATCAAGTACTCACTTTTTAGTATACCACTAAATATGAACATGGAAACACGCGATTTTCGAGTAATATTTTTGTACGAGTTTAAACTCGGCCATTCAGCAGCTGAGGCCGCTAGAAATATTTGCAAGGCGTTTGGGAAAGGGAGGGTTAATGAACCGTCCATTCGCCGTTGGTTTGCTAAGTTTTCAGCTGGGGATACCGACTTGGAAAACTTGCCCCGAGGAAGACCTCCGTCCGTAATAGACAACGATGTCCTCAAACATACAGTAGAAGGAAACCCAGTTAAAGGACTCTCAGCACAACTAAATGCAAATGCATCTACCGTTTCCAGACATTTAAAGTGTATTGGGAAAATAAAAAAGCTTGATACATGGGTACCTCCTGATCTCACTGAGCGGCAGCAAGACCCCATGTTTCAAAAAAATACCGTGCAAAAATTGAAAGAACTGGGCTACGAAGTTCTTCCACACACACCATATTCTCCCGACTTGTCGCCGACAAATTACCACTTGTTCAGGAATTTAGACAACTTCGTCAAAGGAAAACTTTTTGAAAATGATGATCAAGTGAAAAGTGCGTTTTCAGATTTTGTTTCACTTCAAAGCTCAGAGTTTTTCAGTTCGGGGATAAAAAAAGTTGGTGTCACGTTGGGAAAAATGTGTAGAAAAAGAAAGTAAAATACTTGGAATAAAATATCTTGTTTTCATATCGTATTTTTAATAAAAATCCTTTACCTTGAAAACGGACATTTCATGTGACACAACCCAATAGCTACCAATGGGAGTCCTAAAGTCCAGGTTTAATTATGAATAAAGAGTAAAGAACACCTCTCATGCTCGGAACCATTATTTTACATCCCCTCCGCGGACGGCATGAAACAGAATTTTTTACTTCTCTTTAAAAACCCCAAGGCCATTTGCCGGGTTTGAGCTCGCGAGCTTACGCATGGAAGGCTGTTATGCTAGCCACTATACCACAGAAGACCTAAGTTACCTGAATATTTAGATCTTACAACACAGTAAAATCAGCTTGAGATTGCCTGAGATCTCTAAATACAGGATCTTGAACTATTTGGGGCTTCATTCTCCACTCATGAGCGACCAACTGGAAAGTTAGCGAGTAGATATGGATATAATATTGTAGGCTCCTTTCTGCTTCGTCATTAGGACTAAAAGAATATAGGGTAGGCTTTCAATCGGAAAACTTACTTCAGCCTGTGCCAGAAAAAAAAAAAAAAAAATTTTTATTTATATTTTATTGAATTTTACAACTGTATATTAACATAAATACGATAAATAAAAGTGTTGAATTAGAATAAAGGGCGTGAAAGGACTTCTGAAGAAACTACCTAGCGGTAGAACTTCGATGTTTATTTATGTAAGTAGAAACCCAAGGCATCTTCTTTTAATCGCCTAGGAGGGTTGTAAGGAATATGTGAGGTTGATAGGTTGCGGACAAGAGGGTTTATATGGGCTGAGAGTTTGGAATTAAAATTGATATAACTGGTACGAGAAAGGTCTGCTAGAAATGAGATATTAAGGTCGTTATCGATGATTTTATTTGTGACGAAGTAAGGAGCATTTAGGATTTTGGATTGTATGCGGGAGGAATGTAGAGCTGAAAACATCTGGTGCGGGCAACACACGACTTTCACTTACCTCCATTTTTAAAATCAATGAAAGAATTTTCAAATACAGTTAGAGATGAAAATACTGAAACTATTAAGGAATTAATCAAATTGAATTTATATAGAAACATGTGTTTTATTAAAAAATCAATTATATTATTATCTTAAATAATCAGTAAGCTTTATCTTCTTTTCATCACTCTCCAATAACTTTTAAAAGCTTGTGTATGAGATGATATTTTTTCTAAAATCTTTAGCTTACCAACGGTATATCATACATGTATATTACTGCTCTTATGTTCAAAAACGAAAAATTGCATTAAAAAAATATTTTTTCTGTTTTCTCCTTTAGTTGGGTATCAAATTTATTCAATTTATATATTTACCAGTTTTTCATCAGCGTTAACAATATAATCTATTTATTATTATTGAATCTACAAAATTAAAGGTACTTTAGGGAAGAAAATTTAAAATATCGGCATTTAAGCCCTGTCAGACCATTTTTATCTAAATAAAACCTACATGATATTAAAGCCCACTAAACTTTACATCAATAAAGCGAGCCGTTTTTGAGAAAATTGTAAAATTCATTGAATAAAGTAGCATGTTGGCCGATTTTAGTGAAATATATAAAATTTCCAGTCCTCGACGGAGCAAACCACTTACGGAACGTGATTTCTACTAAGGCACCATCGCCTTACACACAATAACCGTTTATACAGCGGATTTTTTTCTTCGGACATAAAAAAAATCATTGAATGAGAAAATGAATTTTTTTCTCTTCCATTTTGAGCAAGCAAAATACCGCTTAAAGACAAGGGATCTCGGTTGAAACCGATAGATAGAAGCACCTTAACTAATCCTTTTTTATTACTTTCACTTACTATATATAGTAAGGGGAGTATTGCGATCGTGAAAATTTTCGAATTCCAGTTTTCAACGGAAATACACGTTTTAGGGTCCCCTGAGTCCAAATAACCAAGTCCAAAAAGGTCTGTGTGTGTGTGTGTGGTAACTCCCGGGCGGAAACGGTAAGTCCTATGAAACTGAAATTTCATATTTAAGACAACTATACGCCCGAGACGTGACAAAACATTTTTTCATCAAAATGAGCCTACCAGAAGAGGCACTTTATACCATGCATTTTGCACCTTTTTTCGATTTTCTCAAAAACGGTTCCGACGATTTTGATTAAACTCGCTATATCGATGTAAAATTTAATGGGCTTTAATATCATGTAGGTTTATTACGATTGAAATGGTCTGACAGGGCTTAAATGCCGATATTTTAAATTTTCTTTCTCCAAAGTACCTTTAATTTTGTAGATTCAATAATAATAACTAGATTATCTTGTTAACGCTGATGAAACACTGGTAAATATATAAATTGAATAAATTCGATACTCAACTAAAGGAGAAAACAGAAAAAATATTTTTTTTAAGGCAATTTTTCGTTTTTGAACATAAGAGCAGTAATATACATGTATGACATACCGTTGGAAAGCTAAAGATTTTAGAAAAAATGTCATCTCATACACAAGCTTTTAAAAGTTAATAGAGAGTGATGAAATGAACATAAAACTAACTGATTATTTTACATAATAATATTTTATTTATTTATTTACAATCGTTTATGTTTGACTTTAATGTCATTTGCTATCTGCAAAAAAAAAAAATTTGCAATAAGCAAATATGATGACTTCCGAAAGTCGGTTAAAGCAAGGCATCTCTAGGCCACCGCCTCAAAAGTCGTCGGGGTGGGTTGTACGGGTTCGTGTAGGATTTAAGTGTTTGGGCCGATGGGTTCATGTTGTAAGTCAGTTTGTCATGAAATCTTTTATAATATTCTGTGGCTGTGTCTGAAACTGTGAGTATGTCCAAGTCCTTGTGAAGTAATTCGTTGGTTACATAAAACGGTGCATCCACGATTTTTCGCAATATTTTCGATTGAAACATAATAATATAATAGATTTTTTAATCAAACACATGTTTCTATATAAATTCTATTTGATTAATTCCTTAATAATTTCACGTATTTTTATCTCTAACTCTATTTGAAAATTCTTTCATTGATTTTAAAAATTTTTTTTTTTTTTTTTTTTTCCTTTTTATTGAGAAATATTACAATTTGTTGCATAATGAACAGTAGTAATAGAGATGTAGTACACATTCATACAATATATACAGCCAATAATGATAAAGTCAATTTACATAAAATCGGAAATAAATAAATTCAAATATATACAAAAAAAAAAGCAACAAGAAACAAATCAAAACAACAACCTGTAGTAGAGATAAATACAAGTTGGGAAATAAATAAAAATCATACAAGCATACTTAACTATATACAATATATACAATCAGCCAAAGGAACCCTAGACTCGGCTGCTCCCCCCACAAGTGGGGGGAGAAGCGGAATCCAAGAGATCCCAGCGCCTCCCACTCAGCGCTTCACTGGTGTATGCCAGTGGAGGCCGAGCCAGAGCGGAATAGCCACAAACATACAGTACATGAGTGGAGGATCTGACCAGTGTCATAACTCCAGATAGATGTTTACAAAACGTCGCGGGGCCACTGCCGTTTCAATCTTCGAGGAGGATTGTAGGGATGGGTGAAGCTGGAAAGCGATTGAGCAAGAGGATTAGGATGATGAAGAAGGTTCTGATGGAATTTGGAGAATTTGGATGGTACCAGATCTAAAATAAATGGAATATTAAGGTCATGGTGTAGGGTACAGTTGGTAACGTAATAAGGAGCATTAACTATTGTTCGGAGGACTTTGGATTGGAAGGATTGGATACGTTTGATGTTAGAATGTTTAGTTGTCCCCCATAGTTCAAGTCCGTAGGTCCATATAGGTTTCAGTACTGTCTTATATATTAGTAATTTGTTGTCGACTGTAAGATGAGATTATCTGTTTAGTAATTTGTATAACCGGCCGAATCTGCGGTTGAGTTCTATCCTTTTAAGTCTCGTATGTGGGTTCCACGTCAGTCTTTTGTCTAGTAAAAAGCCAAGGTACCGGACTGTGTCTGAGGAAGGAAGCGGTATGGAATTGAATTTAACTGTTGGACAGGATTTACGTCGAAGGGTGAAGGTGACGTGTGTACATTTGCTTTCGTTCACCTTAATTCGCCAAGCCTTACACCAGTCTTCGACAAGGGAAAGGTGCCTTTGGAGATTTAGAGATGCTACTTCAGGATCGGAATTGGATGATAAAATGGCTGTGTCGTCAGCAAATGTTGCCAGAAAGGTATCGGGATCGGTAGGGATATCGGCAGTGTAGAGGATGTAGAGGACGGGTCCTAAGACGCTGCCTTGAGGAACACCGGCCTCAACAGTATAATGTTTGGAAAATTCGGAACCACAGCGAACTCGGAAGGAGCGGTTTGATAAATAGGATCGGAGGATTAGGTATAAGGATTGAGGTAAATGGGTTTTGAGCTTAAAGAGCAATCCCGGGTGCCACACCCGGTCAAAAGCTTGAGCTATGTCCAGAAAGGCACCCGAACAATACTCCTTGCACTCAAGGGCAGAGGAAATGTGATCCACAACTCGGAGTCCTTGCTGAACTGTGGAATGTTGAGAACGAAATCCAAACTGATGCGAAGGAAAATTTTTAAATTTATCTAGGATTCGTTTTAGTAGGAGCTTTTCGAAAATTTTTGAGAGGATCGGAAGTAGGCTAATAGGTCTGTAAGATGACGTGCTGTTGGAAGGTTTGCCTGGTTTCAGGAAAAGGATGATAGTTGAATGTTTCCATAAGAGAGGAAAATAGGTAGTGCGTAGGATACTGTTATAAAGATATGTAAGGAATGTAATGGCTTTCTGTGGAAGTTGTCTTAAGATCTGTGGCGTGAGGAGATCATATCCAGGGGATTTACGGAGAGGAAGCTTTTTAAGAAGATATTTGACCTCAGAGGGATTAACTGCTTTAGGAGGTAAGGAGAGTGGTATTGGCGAAGTAAGGAACTGTTCAACTGTTGAAGTATGGTTTGGATTCAACTCAGGATGAGGAGTGAAAACTTTGGAAAGGTGCTGTGCAAATTCCTGGGCCTTATCCTTGTCAGAAGCAGCCCAGGAACAAATCACCGCGCAGGAGAGGATGGGAAATCGTGTGAGTATTCAGGATTCTCTTTCGTGACATTCCACAGGGAATTGTCACGAGTCGAGAGAGAGGAGAGGTAGGAATTGTAGGATTGGGAACGAAAGTCGCCAACTCCCGCTTTAATTTTCTACAATAAAAGTTATAAGAGCGGCGATCTTCTGGGTGGCGGGTGCGTTGCCATAATGCTCTGGCTCGGCGTTTGGTGTTGATGAGGTCTGTCAGGTGTTGTGGTAAATGGCATTTGTAAGGAATAATTTGGGATTGTTTAGGAAAGGAGGCAGTCCAGGCAGCTTGTTGAATAAAGGGTTGTAAAGGAATATACGGCATCATCAAGGGTTGTAAAGGATATACGGCATCATCAAGGTCAGAAGGGGTTTTGAGAGTTACTCTGAGGTCGATATCATTGGTGAGGATTTCGCGGAAGAGGTTCCAGTTGATGGGGCCTCTGATGAATGACGGTGGGAAAGGTTTCGGAATAGGAGTCATGGATACATTTAGGATTAATGGACTATGATCAGAGGATAGTTCATCAAGGCGAGTTACGGAATAGTTCAGGGAGCCTAATCCGCTGTGGATGAAGAAGTCGAGGATGTCTGGATTACGGTTAGGATCTGTTGGCCAGTAGGTAGGGGAATCGGGAGGTAGGAGATTAAGGCGTCTGGAGTTGAGTGCAGACTGCAATGTCCGTCCACGAGTATTTGTGGTTCAGCAACCCCATTGTTGGTGCTTCGCGTTTAAGTCTGCACCCAGAATAAAGTGATTCCCCAATGAGTTGAGAAAGGAACCAAATTGGGTAATAGAAATAGAATTTTTAGGAGGGCAATATGCTGATGCGATGACTAGCGGAAAGGAAAAGGTCTTGATTGTAATAGAGGTGGCTTGTAGGAAATCGTGGGCGGGAAGTGGGTGTAAGTGATGGGAGAGGGATCGGTTGACAATGACAGCAGTACCGGCATGGGCTTTGCCGTCTGGATGGTCTGTCCGGTATGTTGTGTATTCAGGTATTTTGAAGTACTGTTTAGTGGTTAGTCTAGTTTCAGTAATGAGTGCAACGTCAACTTTTTTGTCTTGGAGTAAGGCTGTAAGTTCGTCAGTGTGAGTTCTAACACCATTCGCATTCCATAGAGAATAGATAAGGAGTTAGTTGAGGTCATTTATGGATTTTTTAAGTTAGGAATAAGATTTGATACAAGATTCGTGAGGATTGTTATTAGGGGCATGACAAGGGATTTGATTTCGGAAATGAAGGATGTCATCAAACTGGTAAGATCTGTGGCATTTGAAGGAGGGGGAATATGAGAGATTTTGTTGTGGATGAGGATTTTTAGGACTGATTACGTTTTGAGGAAGAGGTATTTGTGGGAAAGGATTGAGGATATTGAGGTACATTTTGTAGTTCCGGCAGGGCCTCGCTTCAGTTCATTGGTTCCCACCTCCAAGTAAGTGGGCAAATGATACATTGGCATCGATTAATTTTGAGGGTTCTCTTCTAGTTCTAGCCTGTCTTGTTGTTTCATCCAGTACTTGGGGTTTTTGATACCTGGTCCTTAGCTCCTTATAGATTTGGCATCCTTTGTAGTTGGCCGGGTGGTCCTTGAGGCAATGAGCACATACAGCGGGTGTTGACTTCGGTTTTGTACATTCCACAGACTTGTGCTGTTCACCGCATTTCACGCAGCGTGGTATGTGGTGACAGTAACTTCTGGTATGACCATACGCCTGACAATTGTAACACTGAACAATTTCTCTCTTTGTATAAGGTTTTTCGACTCTTACACTTGTATAATACAGTCTTTTCAGATCATAAATTTTTTCTACTCCTTCTAATGGTTCCAAGTCAGCGAAGAATAGAGGCAGTTGAACTCTATCTTTTATGACATTAGTGACTTGTCGCACTTTGTAACCCATCTCCATGAGTTCTTCTTTGATAGCGTCAACTGGTGTTGAAGGGTGTAGATTTCTGATCACAACTCTAAGAGCTCTCTCTTGCCGTAGCTGATAAGTGTGAAAATCCGCTTTAGTTTCAGTTAGGTATTTCACAATTTTTCTATATGCCTCGGCGGTGGTCGGTGATATTTGGTGTCATTGATTCTACTCATACAGTAGTAGCTGGTGGATTCGGTAATCTTGTTTAATTGCGCACATAAAAAACTGGAAATTTTTAATATTTTTTGACAAATATCGGTGGAGCCGTGGTTCACTGGGTGTAGGAGCAGATTCCCATGTTTTTCTTTTTCATTATGTAGGATTGAAAAGGATTTGGGGTGAAAAACGGAGATTCGTCAGTCCCTCCCCTGTGACGATGGGGCCAGGGTGTGGTTCAGATTCCTGTATTAAACCTGAAGGGGTTGCTTGTTGATTTAATTTTTTATTAGTATCACGGCGGGGTCTTTGTTTTATGGGAGACGTGATTGAACCACTAGATCTAGATCTTTTAGTTGATGCTTTGGAGGACACACTTGGTGAAAATATCGCATTTCCCTGTGAAAAGGTAAAAAGAAAATAACTAGATGTTGGTAATAAAACAAAAACTAAAGAAAAGATAACCAATCCCGGCCTTGCCGAGCTATTGGCAATCAGCTGATGTGAAGAGGTTACCCAGCAATTCACTTACACCGTAATTTAACTTTTTTCCCAAAAATTTTTAAGGGTTTTTTTCCCCTTGTCGGGTTGGGGGTTTTTGGAGATTTAGAGATGCTACTTCAGGATCGGAATTGGATGATAAAATGGCTGTGTCGTCAGCAAATGTTGCCAGAAAGGTATCGGGATCGGTAGGGATATCGGCAGTGTAGAGGATGTAGAGGACGGGTCCTAAGACGCTGCCTTGAGGAACACCGGCCTCAACAGTATAATGTTTGGAAAATTCGGAACCACAGCGAACTCGGAAGGAGCGGTTTGATAAATAGGATCGGAGGATTAGGTATAAGGATTGAGGTAAATGGGTTTTGAGCTTAAAGAGCAATCCCGGGTGCCACACCCGGTCAAAAGCTTGAGCTATGTCCAGAAAGGCACCCGAACAATACTCCTTGCACTCAAGGGCAGAGGAAATGTGATCCACAACTCGGAGTCCTTGCTGAACTGTGGAATGTTGAGAACGAAATCCAAACTGATGCGAAGGAAAATTTTTAAATTTATCTAGGATTCGTTTTAGTAGGAGCTTTTCGAAAATTTTTGAGAGGATCGGAAGTAGGCTAATAGGTCTGTAAGATGACGTGCTGTTGGAAGGTTTGCCTGGTTTCAGGAAAAGGATGATAGTTGAATGTTTCCATAAGAGAGGAAAATAGGTAGTGCGTAGGATACTGTTATAAAGATATGTAAGGAATGTAATGGCTTTCTGTGGAAGTTGTCTTAAGATCTGTGGCGTGAGGAGATCATATCCAGGGGATTTACGGAGAGGAAGCTTTTTAAGAAGATATTTGACCTCAGAGGGATTAACTGCTTTAGGAGGTAAGGAGAGTGGTATTGGCGAAGTAAGGAACTGTTCAACTGTTGAAGTATGGTTTGGATTCAACTCAGGATGAGGAGTGAAAACTTTGGAAAGGTGCTGTGCAAATTCCTGGGCCTTATCCTTGTCAGAAGCAGCCCAGGAACTATCACCGCGCAGGAGAGGATGGGAAATCGTGTGAGTATTCAGGATTCTCTTCGTGACATTCCACAGGGAATTGTCACGAGTCGAGAGAGAGGAGAGGTAGGAATTGTAGGATTGGGAACGAAAGGTCGCCAACTCCCGCTTTAATTTTCTACAATAAAAGTTATAAGAGCGGCGATCTTCTGGGTGGCGGGTGCGTTGCCATAATGCTCTGGCTCGGCGTTTGGTGTTGATGAGGTCTGTCAGGTGTTGTGGTAAATGGCATTTGTAAGGAATAATTTGGGATTGTTTAGGAAAGGAGGCAGTCCAGGCAGCTTGTTGAATCAAGGTTGTAAAGGAATATACGGCATCATCAAGGTTGTAAAGGAATATACGGCATCATCAAGGTCAGAAGGGGTTTTGAGAGTTACTCTGAGGTCGATATCATTGGTGAGGATTTCGCGGAAGAGGTTCCAGTTGATGGGGCCTCTGATGAATGACGGTGGGAAAGGTTTCGGAATAGGAGTCATGGATACATTTAGGATTAATGGACTATGATCAGAGGATAGTTCATCAAGGCGAGTTACGGAATAGTTCAGGGAGCCTAATCCGCTGTGGATGAAGAAGTCGAGGATGTCTGGATTACGGTTAGGATCTGTTGGCCAGTAGGTAGGGGAATCGGGAGGTAGGAGATTAAGGCGTCTGGAGTTGAGTGCAGACTGCAATGTCCGTCCACGAGTATTTGTGGTTCAGCAACCCCATTGTTGGTGCTTCGCGTTTAAGTCTGCACCCAGAATAAAGTGATTCCCCAATGAGTTGAGAAAGGAACCAAATTGGGTAATAGAAATAGAATTTTTAGGAGGGCAATATGCTGATGCGATGACTAGCGGAAAGGAAAAGGTCTTGATTGTAATAGAGGTGGCTTGTAGGAAATCGTGGGCGGGAAGTGGGTGTAAGTGATGGGAGAGGGATCGGTTGACAATGACAGCAGTACCGGCATGGGCTTTGCCGTCTGGATGGTCTGTCCGGTATGTTGTGTATTCAGGTATTTTGAAGTACTGTTTAGTGGTTAGTCTAGTTTCAGTAATGAGTGCAACGTCAACTTTTTTGTCTTGGAGTAAGGCTGTAAGTTCGTCAGTGTGAGTTCTAACACCATTCGCATTCCATAGGAGAATAGATAAGGAGTTAGTTGAGGTCATTTATGGATTTTTTAAGTTAGGAATAAGATTTGATACAAGATTCGTGAGGATTGTTATTAGGGGCATGACAAGGGATTTGATTTCGGAAATGAAGGATGTCATCAAACTGGTAAGATCTGTGGCATTTGAAGGAGGGGGAATATGAGAGATTTGTTGTGGATGAGGATTTTTAGGACTGATTACGTTTTGAGGAAGAGGTATTTGTGGAATGGATTGAGGATATTGAGGTACATTTTGTAGTTCCGGCAGGGCCTCGGCTTCAGTTCATTGGTTCCCACCTCCAAGTAAGTGGGCAAATGATACATTGGCATCGATTAATTTTGAGGGTTCTCTTCTAGTTCTAGCCTGTCTTGTTGTTTCATCCAGTACTTGGGGTTTTTGATACCTGGTCCTTAGCTCCTTATAGATTTGGCATCCTTTGTAGTTGGCCGGGTGGTCCTTGAGGCAATGAGCACATACAGCGGGTGTTGACTTCGGTTTTGTACATTCCACAGACTTGTGCTGTTCACCGCATTTCACGCAGCGTGGTATGTGGTGACAGTAACTTCTGGTATGACCATACGCCTGACAATTGTAACACTGAACAATTTCTCTCTTTGTATAAGGTTTTTCGACTCTTACACTTGTATAATACAGTCTTTTCAGATCATAAATTTTTTCTACTCCTTCTAATGGTTCCAAGTCAGCGAAGAATAGAGGCAGTTGAACTCTATCTTTTATGACATTAGTGACTTGTCGCACTTTGTAACCCATCTCCATGAGTTCTTCTTTGATAGCGTCAACTGGTGTTGAAGGGTGTAGATTTCTGATCACAACTCTAAGAGCTCTCTCTTGCCGTAGCTGATAAGTGTGAAAATCCGCTTTAGTTTCAGTTAGGTATTTCACAATTTTTCTATATGCCTCGGCGGTGGTCGGTGATATTTTGGTGTCATTGATTCTACTCATACAGTAGTAGCTGGTGGATTCGGTAATCTTGTTTAATTGCGCACATAACAACTGGAAATTT
Organism: Piezodorus guildinii; assembly: GCA_023052935.1. Lineage (NCBI taxonomy): Eukaryota > Metazoa > Arthropoda > Insecta > Hemiptera > Pentatomidae > Piezodorus > Piezodorus guildinii. The sequence continues at coordinate 174,335,961 of CM041294.1, forward strand.
TTAATATTTTTGACAAATATCGGTGGAGGCCGTGGTTCACTGGGTGTAGGAGCAGATTCCATGTTTTCTTTTTCATTATGTAGGATTTGAAAAGGATTTGGGGTGAAAAACGGAGATTCGTCAGTCATCCCCTGTGACGATGTGCCAGGCTGTGGTTCAGATTCTGTATTAGAACCTGAAGGGGTTGCTTGTTGATTTAATTTTTTATTAGTATCACGGCGGGGTCTTTGTTTTATGGGAGACGTGATTGAACCACTAGATCTAGATCTTTTAGTTGATGCTTTGGAGGACATCACTTGGTGAAAATATCGCATTTCATGTGAAGAAGGTAATAAGAAAATAACTAGATGTTGGTAATAAAACAATAACTAAAGAAAAGATAACCAATCCCGGCCTTGCCGAGCTATTGGCAATCAGCTGATGTGAAGAGGTTACCCAGCATTCACTTTACACCGTAAATTGTAACAAAACTTACTGTTGTTTGCTCCAATATTTACTGCTGTTGTTATCCTGTAGTCTGGTGATGTTTTCAAGATTGCACTGAAGAGAATTCAAACTGAAAAAGCATGAAATCCAAGAGCCGATTTGAAAGATGACTGCTATACACATGCGCATGCGCAGAACTCATGATTTTAAAAATAGAGGTAAGTGAAAGTCGTGTGTTGCCCGCACCAGATTTTTTAATATGTGTTATTGACCAAACGCTTCAACCTTCCACTTAATTACTAAGACTTATTTATATGATCATCATCAGACCAATATGGACTTACGGAGTAGAGCTACGGGGCTCTACTAAACCGTTTAATTGTTCTCGTATCCAATCATTACAATCCAAAATCTTTCGAAAAATCCTCAACACTGCTTACTTTGTCACCAACAAACTCATCCATAAAGACCTCAATGTTCCATATGTTACTGAATTAGCCCGAAGCAGGTATCAATTGTTTCATGACAAACTCCACTCCCACTCTAACCCACTAGTTTCAATCCTTGCTTCCTCTTCCATTCCAGATAATCCGCCGAGGCGTCTGAAAAAAAGATGGCCTCAAGACCTTCTAGTTTAGAAAATTTTTAGAGTGCTTTCAAAGCTTAGCATCTCTACGTGTATTTCATGTCAGTTTACTATATCCATCACATTCGTAAAATCCTTAACGCTCCTTACTTTGTCACCAACAAACTCATCCATAAAGACCACAATGTTCCATATGTTACTGAATTAGCCCGAACCAGATATCAATCATTCCACGGATGACTCCATTCTCATTCTAATCCACTAGTTTCTATCCTAGCCTCCTCCTATATTCCTGATAATCCTCCGAGGCGTCTGAAAAGAAGATGGTCCCGAGACCTTTTAGTTTAGAATATTCTTAGAGTGGGCTGGGCATTTGATGCGAATAAAGGACCCCAGGTGGAGCAAGGCAATTACCGAATGGACACCTCTCGGGAAGCAACGTAAGAAAGGAGGGCAACTCAAGAGAAGGTCGGACGAAATTAAGAAACAAGAATGAATATCTTGGCAAAGGTAAACAGAAGATCGAAAATATTGGGAATTAAAATACCACGATATTGAAAAACCAGCGGCGAACTCATAAGGTACGGCCGGTCACCGATCAAGACTATTCCTCCTTCAGGAGAGACCTACACATTAGTAGAAAACCGTTTTATTTTTATTTATACAAACATAAAAATATTTATTTAATCAAGTTTTTTATTTTTGCAATTTTATTAAAAAATATGTTAGTAAATTTTATTTAAAAAGTTGTATACAATATTTGGTCACATTGTTTCTTTTTACTTACATCAATTATTAAAAGTGTTTTAAAATAAAAATAAATATATATATAAACTTTATGTACCAACAAAAATTGTAAATATGTGTAAATAAAGGCTTATCATATCTTATTCTTAGAGTGCCTTCAAAGGAAAGCGCCTCTACGTGCATTTCATGTCAGTTTACCATGCCCATCACATTTCCTTGATTTATAGAATAATAATAATAATAATAATAGGCTTAGCGAACCCGAAGGTTCGATGCCGATACCACCAAATTCCGCCTACACAGACTCGTCCAATGTACACCATTCCAGCCCAAGCCCCCGAGATCAGCCTTAACGCAATCCTCCCATCTCCGCTTCGGCCTACCTTTCGGACGCCTACCAGTCGGATCAGCAAATACCAACTTTCTCGGAATCCGCTCGTCATCGAGCCCAACAACTTTACTCGCCCATTTGAGTCTCCGCGATGCAATCAGCTCAATTATATTCACAGGCTGCAAGTTCCGCAATTCCGCGTTGTGCAACCTTCTAAACTCCCCAGTGGCCTCATCTCTATTTGGACCAAATATTTTACGCAATACCTTATTTTCGAAAACCTTAAGCCGTTGTTCATCCTTCAAAGTAAGCGGCCACGTTTCACATCCGTAAAGAACCGTTGGAAGAATAATAGTTTTATAAATTCTAATCTTTATGTTTTTAGATAGAAGCCGCGAACTAAGTAACTTAGCAACTGAATAATAACATGCATTTCCCACCTTTAACCGGGACTTTATTTCTTCCTGGATTTCATTTTTTCTAGTTATAATTGAACCTAAATAATTGAATTTCTCTACGTGTTCAAAAGTATGACCTGATACATCAATATCACCAAGATCGACACCGTTTCTTCTAATAATCATGTACTTCGTCTTATCGGTATTTAATTCGAGTCCTATTTCTTTACCGGTTTTTATTAACACACTTGTATTTAGTTGTATGGTTTCTGTGTCTTCACCTAGCAGTACCAGATCATCGGCATACTCCAAAACCGGAATCTTGTCACCCACATTTAAGCCTTTCTCGGTACACATCACCTTTTCTATGACATATTCTAAAGCTAAATTAAATACCACAGGTGAAAGGGAGTCACCCTGTTTCAAACCCGATAGCACCTCAAATCTCTCGGAGTAATTATGACAGATTCTAACTTTATGGAATGGTTCGACAAACACATCTCTACTAGGTTTACTAACTTTCTAGGTATTTCCTGTTCAATCATGATATTATATAGCTTCTGGCGGTCTATTGAATTGGTCTATAGAATACAGTTGGAAATATCAATAAATATGTTTTTAAAAATTTTATGATTTTATAAACACAAAATTGAAATATTTAAAAACGCTACTAACTTTTTTTACAACTAATTATTACTTTTTTTTAGTAGTAGTCAAATGGACTTAACCTCTTTAGTTTTCTTCTATCAATCAGCCATTGAAGAATGGTGTCAAAACTGGAGAATCAAAATAAATCCTAACAAATCCCATCAAATCACCTTCACTCTACAACTATAAGCCTATGACTTCCTGCCCACAGTATCCTTTAACGATATCCTACTTACTCCTGTTGAACAGATCCGGTACTTAGGACTCCACCTCGACAAACGCCTAACATGGAATCCTCATACTAGCGACGACAGAAACGCTCGTAGTCAGAACTAAACTGACAACGCCTAACATGGAATCCTCATACTAGACTTAAACGACAGAAACTGCTCGTAGATACAGATTACTGCAACACTTACTTGACAAACGCCTAACATGGAATCCTCATACTAGACTGAAACGACAGGAAACTGCTCGTAGATACAGATTACTACACAACTGTTACTTGACAAACGCTCAAAACTTCCTACTTACTACAAAAAACTCATTTATATCACAATTATCAGGCCTATTTGGACCTTTGGCATTGAGCTATGGGGGTCTACTAAACCATCGAATTCTTCTCGCATCCAATCCTTGCAGTCCAAAATCCTTCGTAAAATCCTCAATGTTCCTTACTTTGTTACTAATAAAACCATCCACAAAGACCTAAATATCCCATTAGTTGAAGACTTGGCCCGTTACAGATATACCTCTTTTCATTCCAAACTTCCTGCCCACTCAAACCCGCTTATCCATGACCTCTCCTCCATATCTATTCCCGACAACCCAACGAGCTACAGTGGTGAGAGGTCTCTCTGAAAAGTGGGATTGGAGTAACGGTTAATGTATTCCCTGAATATATAACGAGTTGTTTTCCAGTTCTTCTCGACAAACGCCTAACATGGAATCCTCATACTAGACTGAAACGACAGGAAACTGCTCGTAGATACAGATTACTACAACACTTACTCGACAAACGCTCAACACTTCCTACTTACTACAAAAACTCATTTATATAACAATTATCAGGCCTATTTGGACCTATGGCATTGAGCTATGGGGGTCTACTAAACCATCAAATTCCTCTCGCATCCAATCCTTGCAGTCCAAAATCCTCAATGCTCCTTACTTTGTTACTAATAAAATCATCCATAAAGACCTAAATATCCCATTAGTTGAAGACTTGGCCGTTACAGATATATCTCTTTTCATTCCAAACTCCCTGCCCACTCAGACCCACAATATCCGTGACCTCTCCTCCATATCTATTCCCGACAACCCAACGAGGCGCCTTAAAAGAAGATGGCCAAGAGACCTCCTAACATAAGACATTGGAGTGCCACCAATGGGTAGTTTCTTCTCAGGACTACCATGTATATAAAGCCTATTTACTTGTTGTATTTATTTAATACAGTTGTAAATTTCTTTAAATAAATAAATAAAAAAAGTTTTCTTCAATAAGAAGATTCGATAGATCGATTCGATAAAATCGATAATTACAGGCTACAGCGGTGAGAGGTCTCACATTAGACCTAATTACCTCTAAGAGGCTCATTATGCTGATTTTTTACAGAGAACGACACCTATCGATACCGGCTCCTTGTAACGGTAATGGCGAGAGGAATTTTTAATTTTTTTTTTTTTTTTAATAATGTTTTTAAAAGTGGGATTGGAGTAACGGTTAATGTATTCCCTGAATATATAACGAGTTGTTTTCCAGTTCTTAACATTTGTTCAGGTGCGGCCTTCGTTTGGCAAGGCCGCCGCGAGAGACTTTTTCTCGTTCCGTTTCATCGAAAGTTACTCTTTCAAAGGCGTGCGCTATCGATATTAATTGATTCTAATGTGTATCGATATATATTAATGAAATTTAGCGCCCTCCTGGAGTAAGTCTTTAGTCTGATAACAATTAGGCAATTAATAATTTTAAGATAAGTTTATTCTATATCGAAATCCAACATCATTAAAAACACAATTCCAAAATGCAATTATTTTTATTTAAATTAAAATTTAAAAACAATATTTAATTTACAAAATGATAATAAGAAAAAAAAAACTGCCCACTTTAGGGAATTTTAAAGCAATTTTTATTTGTTAAAAATTATTTTCTTTAGTTTCTTCACACGAATTAAACTTACCTCCGTTTTTATAATAAATTTAGGAATTTTTACTTTCACTTACTATATGCAGTAAGGGGAAGTATTGCGATCGTGAAAATTTTCGAATTCTAGTTTTCAACGGAAATACACATTTTAGGGTCCTCTAATTCCAAATAACCAAGTCCCGCAAAAAGTTCTGTGTGTGTGTGGTAACTCTCGGGCGGAAACGGTAAATCCTATGAAACTAAAATTGCATATTTAAGACAAATATACGCCCGAGACGTTACAAAACGTTTTTCATCGAAAAGAGTTTACCAGAAGAGCCACTTTATACCATGCATTTTGCACCTTTATGGGATTTTCTCAAAAACGGTTCCGACGATTTTGATTAAACTCGCTATATCGATGTAAAATTTAATGGGATTTAATATTATTTAGGTTTCATTCGGATTAAATGGTCTGATAGCGTTTGAATGCCGATATTTTAAGTTTCTTTCTCTAAAGTTCCTTTAATTGTTTGATTCTATAAAATAACTATAGTATCTTGTTACCACTGATGAAAACAGGTAAATATATAAATTGAATAAATTCGATACCCAACTAAAGGAGAAAACTGAAAAAATATTTTTTTAATGCAATGTATTGTTTTTGAACATAAGAGCAGTAATATACATGTATGATATACCGTTGGAAAGCTAAAGATTTTAGAAAAATTATTATTTTATACACAAGCATTTAAAAGTTAATAGAGAGGGATGAAAAGCCGATTAAACTAACTGTTTATTTTAGATAATAATATAATGGATTTTTTAATAAAACACACGTTACTTTAGAAATTCAATTTAATTCTTTATTATTTTCACTCATTTTGTCTTTTAGTGTATTTGAAAATTCTTTAATCGATTTGAAAAATGGAGGTAAGTGAAAGTCGTGTGTTTTTTTTTTTTTTTATAGTTTTATTTATCACTTAAATGTCTATGTTTAATTTGATCCCTCCTGTTTGTTTGTCACCTTGTTAATAAATACTACCAGCTTATCATCTTTACCTGACGCGTAAAGAAAATAATAAAATAGAGATGAGGATTATCTAAATAATATTGAAGAATGTAAACCAAGTTTTACTTTCGTAACAGTATTGATGGCAGAACTAGGTATATTGTGCCGCCCTAAGCGCTATCCTTGACCTAACTACCACCTGGTCTTCGAAAACATTCTTCGAAAAGCAGGTGCTCTTCTCTTAGCAACGTGTCTTCTCCTTTAGTCACTTCCTCTTAATTTTTTTACTACGTCGCAAATTGGTTTGAAAAGCACTTTTTCGGGACAAAAGTTTGCAGTGGTATTTCTACTTTACGTATATTCTTGAAATTTGCCTATATATACACCCATAACTCCGTTATTTTTGAAGATAAACAAAAAATCTGGTGCGGGCAACACACGACTTTCACTTACCTCCATTTTTAAAATCAATGAAAGAATTTTCAAATACAGTTAGAGATAAAAATACGTGAAACTATTAAAGAATTAATTAAATTGAATTTATATAGAAACATATGTTTTATTAAAAAAATCTATTATATTATTATCAAAAAAAATCGGTTAGTTTTATGTTCATTTCATCACTTACTATTAACTTTTAAAAGCTTGTGTATGAGATGATATTTTTTCTAAAATCTTTAGCTTTCCAACGGTATATCATACATGTATATTTCTGCTCTTATGTTCGAAAACAAAAAGTTACATTAAAAAAATATTTTTTCTGTTTTCTCCTTTAGTTGGGTATCGAATTCATTCAGTTTTTATATTTACCTGTTTTTCATCAGTGGTAACAAGATAATATAGTTATTTTTATAGAATCAACAAAATTAAAGGTATTTTGGAGAAAGAAAATTTAAAATATCTGCATTTAAGCCCTATCAGACCATTTTAATCCGACTGAAAACTACATGGTATTAAAGCCCATTAAATTTTACATCGACGATCGATAGTTTAATCAAAATCGTCGGAACCGTTTTCGAAAAAAGGTGCAAAATGCATGGTATAAAGTGCCTCTTCTGGTAAGCTCATTTTGATGAAAAAGGTTTTGTAACGTCTGGGGCGTATTTTCGTCTTAAATATGAAATTTCAGTTTCATAGGGCTTTTCGTTTCCTGTTCGGGAGTTACCACACACACACACACACACACACACACACACACACACAGACATTTTTGCGGGACTTGGTTATTTGGACTCAGAGAACCCTAAAACGTGTATTTCCGTTGAAAACTGGAATTCGAAAATTTTCACGATCGCAATACTTTCCCTTACTATATACAGTAAGTGAAAGTAAAAAGAAAAAGGAAAATAATTGAAATCTTGTAAAGCGATATAAATAAATTAAAAAAAAAAAACAATTAATAAAGATAGAAAAAAAAAAAAAAAAAAAAAAGAAGATCTTTATATTGAAATAACAAATTATGATAGAAAAATCGGATATTATTGAAGATTGAGAAAAATGTTTTAGAATCAGTAAAGCGCTATAAATAAATTTAAACAAATACACGTTTTAGGGTCCCCTAAGTCCAAATAACCAAGTCCCGCAATAAGGTCTGTGTGTGTGCGTGTGGTAACTCCCGGGCGGATACGATAAGTCCTATGAAACTGAAATTTCATATTTAAGACAACTATACGCCCGAGACGAGACAAAACCTTTTTCATCAAAATGAGCTTACTAGAAGAGCCACTTTATACTATGCATTTTGCACCTTTTTTCGATTTTCTTAAAAACGGTTCCGACGATTTTGATTAAACTCGCTATATCGATGTAAAATTTAATGGGCTTTGATTTAATTTAGGTTTCATTCGGATTAAAATAGTCTGACAGGGCTTAAATGCCGATATTTTAAATTTTCGTCCTCTAAAGTACCATTAATTTTGTTGATTCCATAAACATGACTATATTATCTTGTTATTACTGATGAAAAACAGGTAAATATATAAAGTAAATAAATTCGATTGCTGACTAGAGTAAAAAACTTAAATGATATTATTTCAATGCAATTTTTTGTTTTTCTACATAAGAACAGTAATATACATGTGTAATATACCGTTGGAAAGCTAAAGATTTTAGAAAAAAATATTATCCAATACACGAGCTTGTAAAAGTTGATGAAAAGCCGATAAAACTAACTGATTATTTTAGATAATATATTAGATTTTTTAATAAAACACATGTTTCTATAGAAATTCAATTTAATTAATTCTTTAATCGTTTCACTAATTTTTATCTCTAACTTTATTTGAAAATTCTTTTTTGAAACTGAGGTAAGTGAAAGTCGTGTGTTGCCCGCACCAGATTTTTTTACTGTTTATCGCAATACATTGGCTCTATTACATGCTACTGTCTTCTCTTTTTTTCTCCTTGAAATAGTTATTTATTTAAATCTTACACTTACATTAATTTGTTGAATGAATTAAAAAAACACAAAAAACAAAACAATGTTTGTTCTTTTCAAGGAAAACCGTTCACTTCTATTTTCCTCCGATATTTTTTTTCTTTTGCGATTAGGTTTAAAGGAATCGAAAACAAGTAAATAAGATATTGTCATTTAATGATGTCGAGTAATAAAATGAAGTAAATCCCGATTGAACACTTTTAACTTCATCCAACTTTATTACACTCAACAATAAAATGGAACTAGTAACCTTTTGAACGACATTAAGACCCGTTGATTCGGAGTGTGCCTTCTAGATTAGCATGGAGTCCGAGCAATAAGCGATACACAATCTCTCCAGGGTTGAACCTTTCATTCTCCGATGAATAATTCATCAGGTGCTCCCGAAGCCGCCGGTTGAAAAAATGTACCTTTATTAAAACTTAAATACCACCTTGGGTATGTAACATAAATTATATTTGCAATAGCGATATTTCTTCAGGTAAGCTGCTAGAGAAATAATATGGAATCATTTCATCATTATTCTATTGATATTATATCCATTAGTTAATAATGTTATATTTTAAAGATAATTATATATAACAAAACTTTCAAATAATATAAGAAATTTTAATGATTTGTATGATCCAGAAGAGATCCCACCGGTCTTTTTTTGCATTCTTCCTTTGTCTTTCCCCACTTTGACTACGGATGCGAGGTGTACAGCGGACTTTCAGGTGAGCTCGAAGCAAAACTTAAGCGTATTATGAACTGTGCAATACGGTTTGTATTCGGAATCACCAGAGACACGCATATAACCCAGTATTACACCGAGTTAAGGTGGCTTTATCCTCGTTACAGATGCCAGTATTTCCTAGCCTCCTTCCTCTACCAGGTTATCAGAACTCACCGTCCCAGCTATATCTTCCAATCCCTTCAATTTAAATCATCAATTCAGTCCCGTTCTACTAGATCCCGTCTTTCTGACCTCTACCCTCCTCCTCACCGTACTGCTGCCTTTGACAAGTCCTTTCTAGCCAAAGCAACCACACTTTGGAATTCTATTCCTCCTGAGATCCGTCATGCAAGTACTGCTTCCTCCTTCAAATCGCTACTTTTCAACAACCTTCTCCTTACCCAGTCAAACAGACAATAACTTCAAACTGCAGATGCTGTAAATACCAATTATTATTATTATTATTATTATTTTGTGTGTTTGTATTACTCAAATTATCATTGATGAACCAGCTATTTCTGTTTTTTTTTTTTTTTGTTTTTCTTATTCCGAAAGTCTGACTTGTAAAGATGTACATATATTACTACCTTAATTATTTTTAGTTTAGTATTTTGTTATTCTAAATCATGACCACACTGTTCCGGTCATCAATTATGTATTTTATTTTATTCTTAAGGGACTTTAGTCCCAGGATAATAAAGAAGTTTTTTCATTTCATTTCATTTCATTAAGGCTGCCAGTTACTTTAAAGTCGGGATCACTTATAGCTGGGTGGCTAGCATTACTGCCTCCTATGGCAAAGGTATCGGGTTCAAACCCGCAGGTGGTCCTAGGATTTTTTAATGGGAGTAAAAAATCCTTAGTTATGCCGTCCTTCGGAGGGGACGTTAAGAGATGGTCCCGAGCCTGTGCGATGTCATGTCCTCGTTAAAGATCCCTAACCTAATAAAACCTGGATAGGCAAAATTTAGGACTCCCACTGTAGCATCGTCCGATTAGCCACAATAGCATAAAGTGGTGTTAAATGAAGAAACAAACAAACAATCTAATTGCAACCAGGATCTACTGTCATACTACATTGACTGTACTACCAGACCTAATGCTCTCACCGTGTAAACACAAAAATGAACGCCTCATTCTCGAACAGCAACAAACGTTAAATATTGTTTGGTATTTAGCACTTGGACTAGACAAAGCTGGCTATTCCTGTACTTCCTGCTCGCCGCCTTAGCAGAAATAGCTGTAGGTCAGTGAGTTAGCTTCTCAAAGCTATTTCTGTCCCTTCCAGGGCTTGTAGTTCTCTGTTGTGATGAGCTTAGGGCCATGTATGTAGGAGCGAGCCATCCATGTTCTGAGAAGGAACTTGGTTAATGGGAAATTGTGTTGGTTTTGTCATAGAAAGGTAGGTTGAGTCCAAGTCAATAAACGTTCTCAAAGTCAATTACTTTCACTTACCTATTTATGAAATATATAGTAAGGGAAAGTAATGCGATCGTGAAAATTTTCGAATTCCAGTTTTCAACGGAAATACACGTTTTAGGGTCCTCTGAGTCCAAATGACCAAGTCCCGCAAAAAGGACTGTGTGTCCGTGTGGTAACCCCCGCGCGAAAACGAAAAGTCCTTTGAAAATAAAATTCCATATTTAAGACAATTATACGCCCGAGATGTCGCAGCAACTTTTTCACCAAAATTAGATTACCACAAGAGGCACTTTATACCGCGCATTTTGCACTTATTTTTTCGATTTTATCAAAAATGGCTGCAACGATTTTGACTAAACTGACTATATTGATGTTAAATTGGACAGGCTTTAATATCATGTAGGTTTCATTCCGACTAAAATAGTCTGATAGGGCTCAAATAAATGCCAATATTTCAAAATTTCTTCATCTCAAGCACCTTTAATTTTGTAGATTTAAAAACATTAACCATATGGTCTGATTAGCATTGACAAAAAACAGGTAAATCTATAAGTTGAGCGAATTCGATATCCAACTAAAGGAGACAACTACAAAAATATTTTTTAATGCAATTATTTGTTTTTGAAATTTAGAACAGTAATATACATGTATGATTTACCGTTGGAAAGCTAAAGATTTTAGAAAAAATATTATCTTATACATACTATACATAAAAGTTAACGGAGAGTGAAGAAAAGCCGATAAAACAAAATGGTTGTCATATATAATAATATAATAGATTATTTAATAAAACACATGTTTCTACTGAAATCACGTTTAAATAATTCTTTAACAATTCATTTTCGTTTCTAAATTTGTTTAAAAATTCTTAAATTGATATAAATAATGGAAGTAAGTGAAAATCGTGTGTTGCACGCAAAAGATTTTTTTTTTATAAATAAGAAAAATATAAACAAAAGGCAATAATGCCTTTGATAATAATTATTGAAGGTAGAAATGAGATGACTCGTTCAGATTGTCGGAAGACTAAAAGGCTCGGAAAGAAAGGACCGGTTCTTCACCGCAATGCCATTGACTCTCGTGTCAGCCGAAAAGCTCGCTCTGGATTCGTTTTTAAAATACACCATCTAGGGCAAGGATCCACGGGTAGGGTAAATAGGGTGTCTCTTAAATGTCTCGCCATATTGTGAGAGCAGATACTAGACCTTAAGTCAAACAGAAAAGTTCAAAAAACCCATCGTCTGATTGTCAACGGCTAGGAAGAAAAATCGAATTTTGAGCGTTATGTTATTATCCATGGTTTTCATCAGAAAGAACACAAACACATCTACTTGGTGCACAACGTTTCAGTCTCTAGGGATATTTTCAAGTACCTACCATGCATATTTCTCCATATATACTCTTACACCACTTCATCAGCAGTGCCGTCCAAGCTTGTCAATATCTCATCGGAGGTCTAAGTACGACTGGTAAATAGTGCATATAGATAAATATGCATGATGCTTGAAAATGGCCCTTGAGGCCGAAACGTTGTGAGGTCTCAAAGTAAAATAAATCCATAACCTTCTTTTGAAAACGGCTAAATATACATCTTACAATTATATATAAAAAAAAACCTGTACCACTACAACCCATGAAGGGTCTTGGGCTCAGTACATATAGAGATTCGTACTGTTTCTAGGCCAACGGCAGTGCAATGAAGTGATTAGGCCTTAATCACGCTCAGCCGCCAGGTTTTTCCCCAATTAATTTGGGTACCCACTTTATAGAGGCTGGGTCTGCCCCAGGAGGGTCTCCATACCCTAGGGTGGCCCCCCGACTGAATTAACAGAATAAATAATATTCTGCCACAGGCGGGATTCGAACCCAGGACCCGGAGCACAGCAGACTAGTACTCTATCCACTAGACCACGCCGCTCCCGCAAGTATATATATATATATATATATATATATATATATATATATATATATATATATATACCTATAATTTGTTTTGTTTTTGTTTTTTTTACGCAATAAGCATTTTTATATTTTTGGTTAGGTTCAATTTTGGAAACATTTTTTTTATTGAGTTGTGCAATTTCTATGACAACGACTGTACATGTGTGTGTAAACACACACACACATACATATATATATATATATATATATATATATATATATATATATATATATATATATATATATATATATATATATATATATATATATATATATACATATACATATATATATATATATATATATATATCTAGAAGGCACACTCCGAATCAACGGGTCTTAATGTCGTTCAAAAGGTTACTAGTTCCATTTTATTGTTGAGTGTAATAAAGTTGGATGAAGTTAAAAGTGTTCAATCGGGATTTACTTCTTTTTATAACTAATACATAAACGAAATATATAGATGATTGTGCTATATAGAAGACGACGAACTGGTATTATAGACCAGAGCACGTGGATGAACCGGACAGTTCATGCCCATCCTATCTTAGTAAGAGATAATTCATTGATTCTTCTCTCTGTCAAAATATGGCAACCTTTTTCCAGCATCACTAACTTCTCTAATTATATATATATATATATATATATATATATATATATATATATATATATATACACATACAAGTTTTCTACTGTTCTTAGGTTTCAGTCAATAAATAAACAATTTTATTCATGCAATAATCGAGAATTTATTGTACTCATATTCATGCCTTAACAGTGGAAAAACGAAAAAATATAGCTGCACTTTAATTTTAAAAAAACGCTAATAAACCAGATCAAATTGTCCTCACCACACATTTCAGAAAAACGGGGCATAAATTTGAATTTCATTCACCCAAAATTGTACATAATGAAAAAAAAACAGCTTCAAACGAAATGTTAAAGAAATAATAGACAAGTATAAAAATTGCGACACGAATAAAAAGTCTGATGTCTAAAACCTTGCATGCATGCATGTTACTCAAATTTAATAAACACATATATACAAAAAGTCTGATTAATAATAATAATAATGATATCTTTAATGTAAATTGTAATTGGAATATCTATTTAACTACTATAGGTTTATCCATTGTTCAATGTATTACTTTCACTTACTATATATAGTAAGGGGAAGTATTGCGATCGTGAAAATTTTCGAATTCCAGTTTTCAACGGAAATACACGTTTTAGGGTCCCCTGAGTCCAAATAACCAAGTCCCGCAAAAAGGTCTGTGTGTGTGTGGTAACTCCCGGGCGGAAACGGTAAGTCCTATGAAACTGAAATTTCATATTTAAGACAACTATACGCCCGAGACGTGACAAAACTTTTTTCATCAAAATGAGCCTACCATAAGAGGCACTTTATATCATGCATTTTTCACCTTTTTTCGATTTTCTCAAAAACGGTTCGGACGATTTTGATTAAACTCGCTATATCGATGTAAAATTTAATGGGATTTAATATCATGTAGGTTTTATTAAGATAAAAATGGTCTGACAGGGATTAAATGTCGATATTTTAAATTTTCTTTCTCTAAAGTACCTTTAATTTTGTAGATTCAATAATAATTTCTAGATTATCTTGTTAACGCTGATGAAAAACAGGTAAATATATAAATTGAATAAATTCGATACCCAACTAAAGGAGAAAACTGAAAAAATATATTTTGTATGCAATTTTTCATTTTTGAACTTAAGAGCAGTAATATACATGTATGATATACCATTGGAAAGCTAAAGATTTTAGAAAAATTATCATCTCATACACAATCAATTGATACAAGTGATTATTTTAGATAATAAGGTAATCAATTTTTTAATAAAACTTATGTTTTTATAGAAATTCCATTTAATTAATTGTTTAATGATTTCACTCATTTTTATATCTAACTGTATTTGAAAATTCTTTAATTTATTCTAAAAATGGAGGTAAGTGAAAGTCGTGTGTTGCTCGCACCAGATTTTTCTGTTCTATATCTCTAACAATAACATCATATATTAAATATTGTATAAAAATATTAATGTTCTGTTGTTTGTTTTCCATTGTTAAGGCATGATTATGAGAACAATAAATTATCGAAACGTTGCATAAATAAATTTTTTTATATATTGGGTGACACCTATGAACAGTAGAATAGTCGAAAACTAATAAAACAATATATATATATATATATTCCATGATCAACATCCATCATGAGATAGAATATATTGTTCGACTAAAATAAAAAGGATCATTAGCAACGATGTTAATAGCAAGGAAATTTTTCTATTCGGCTAAACAAACAATGGCACAGTAATTTATTAATGCATTCAAATCGCAAACCGAATTCAATGTCATTTTAAATAAACAAACACGTTGCTGGCCTCTTGTTTTTTATCTTATACAATTTTATCAATAGGTTCAAAAATTAACCCACTATTGAATAGTACAATTATTAATTAATATCACACAACGCAATTTTTTAAAATTTATTTATAGTAATTTACAACTGTATAAAAGAACACAATAAGTAAATATGAGGTATAAAACAAAAAAGTCATGAAAATGTCTTGAGAAAGAACTACCCAGATGTAGCACTTCATTAACTATTTTAACTCAGTAGGTCCCGAGGCCACATTCTTTTCATTCGCCTCGGAGGGTTATCAGGGATATCTAAGGAATATAAATTACGGACAAGTGGGATTTGTGTGGGTAGGGAGTTTAGAATGAAAAGAGGAGTATCTATCACGGGCTAGGTCTGCATCAAATGGGATGTTTAGGTCATTATGGAGGAGTTGATTTGTAACAAAATAAGGGGCGTTCAAGATTTTGCGAAGGATTTTGGATTGTAAGGAGTGGATGCGAGCGGAATTAGATGGTTTCGTAGAGCCCCAAAGCTCGATTCCATATGTCCAAATAGGTCTGATAATAGTGATGTAAATGAGTCTTTTGTAATATGCTGGAAGTTTTGAACGATTGTCTAGTAAGTGTTGTAGTAAACGATATCTTCGAGCAGTCTCTTGTCGTTTCAGTCTTGTCCTCACACAAGACTGAAACGACAAGATACACAACGCAATTAAAATGATAATTCCTGGCTAAAAAATAATCCAATATATTGATGAACCTTTTTCTAAGGTACAATTATATGTCAACAACTATCATGCAGCAGTACTGTCGCACTATCAAGGTTGACATGCTAGTTGGCTGGATAGTGTGACATGGTTCTTGGACAGAATTTGCGCCCTATATCATATATTTTAATCGTTTTCGGTAATGAAGTGCATTATCATGTTATCGGATGTGTAGTCTAAGAAAATAATTTAAGCTTTAACCAGTTGTCTTCATATGACTTGTTGTCCAACTCTTTTTCACTCTCTTAGATGTATTGATATAAAAACCTTTAACACGGACTCATAACAGATTGAGATGGGACTAGAATGCAATAAGAAATCGGGTGATGCGAATGCTCTGCGGTTTTTCACTAACTGCTTCCTACCAGTTGGCTAACTCAATATCGCACTCACAACCCGGCGGAAAAGGGTTTCGCACTCACGTTTTTGCTCAGGTATTTCCTGGCATTTCTGCTGCTAACATGCTCTTAAACCTGTTAAGAAACATTTTCCCATATCGTTATATTTATATCAGGCTACTTCCGCCAAGATTTTCAAACGACTTACTGCCTTACTTATACAATGTACATCATAGAACACCTAGATATTCAATATATGAAATTTCACCTTTTCTTCAAAAAGTGAATTGTTAAATTCTCGAAGTCGCACCTTAACAGGGTATACTTACTGGAGACATGGGAGCGTTTCAGGATTCCGTATATGGACTTTATGAAACAAGTCATTATTCTCTTTAGTCAAACCTTTCAGATAACCCCTCCCCCTTCTCCTCCCCCCATAAAAAGGCGACTTGTGTTCCTCCATATTCAAATTGAGTAAAAATTTAAAATAAAACCAGAATTTGATAAATTTTAGGTGGGATGGAATTATGAAATCTTAGGAGTTATTTCAGGATAATGGTGGATTTTCGGGTTATTTCAGAAATATAGTTAATAATGATATAAGGATTGACTGTAGCCATCGTTTTTATTTTTTTTTCGTTTGGCGCGACAACCGTGGAGGCCCTTGGCCGCCAAAATGGTTTATATTCCACGCCGAGATTCTCGATTACAGTTATAGGGTAGGGTAAACACTCAGTGAGCCTATTTTTGTGAGTAGCACCCAATTGGCTGACGGGTTGTACATACCTTATATCAATTAAACTTGTTTCCACAGCAACAGGGGTTAGCATAACAGCCTCCTATGCCCAAGGTCCCGGGTGCAAACCCGCAGGTGGCTCTAGGATTTTTTAATGGAAGTAAAAAATCCTTAGTATTGCCGTCCTGCAGAGGGGACCTTAGAAGGTGGTCCCGAGCCTGTGCGATGTCAGGTACTGGTTTAAGATCCCTATCCTAATAAAACCTGGAAAGGCAAAATTTAGGACTCCCACTGTAACATCGTCCGATTAGCCATAGCAGCATAAAGGGAACGTTAAATAGATAAACAATAAATCCACAGCAACACACATATGAATACGATATGTTTTAATATACAATATATAAAACCTGAATTTCTACAACCAATTTAGGGTAATGGGTTCAGTACATCTCTGCATCGCTCTGTTTGACAGCCAACGGCTGTGTAAGTTAGTGATTAAGACTTGATCCCGCTCAACCGCCAGGTTTTACCCCTCCAATTTCGGGTACCCACTTTATATGTGCCAGATCTGCCCCAGGAGGGTCTCCATACCCCGAGTGTCACTCCAGGGCTGAAATAACAGAATAAATAACATTTTGCTATAGCCGGGATTCGAACCCAGGTCCGGAGAACAGTAGACTAGTGCTCTATCCACTAGACCACGCCGCTCTTTAATATAGCATTTCCAAGTCAATTGTAACCTTTTCCAAGTCAAATGTAACTTTTTCCAAGTCAAATGTAACCTTTTCCAAGTCAAATGTCACCTTTTCCATTTCAAATGTCACCTTTTCCAAGTCAAATGTCACCTTTTCCATTTCAAATGTTACCTTTTCCAAGTCAAATGTCACCTTTTTCTTCACTTCTAGCCTTAAATATTCCGTTTAATTTATTTATTTATTGAAAAATAATTAGTTTAATTAACATTATGACTTTTTTAATAATTTTGGCATATAATAATTGATAATTTTTTTGGGTCTCTTAGATATTTGATACCAAGTTCTGTTTTTTACTAGCTAATATTTAAAAAAATTAATTATCGTCTATTTAGTTTTAAGATAGTTGCTGATTTTGATTTTTTAGAGAGGAGAGGTAGTTTTTTGGAATAATTAATGTGTTTTCGGGTATTATAATTAAATTTTTCGAGCTGTATTTTTTATCGCTCGCGTGGATGTTAACTCGCATTAACTTTTAAAGTTTTTTTATAGATATAGGGATTAATTAATGTGCTTTCGGGTGGTTATGATTACGTTTTTTGAGCTGTATCTTTTATCGCTCATGCGTATTTCAACTCACATTTACTTTTAATGTTTTTTATTGATATAGGGATTAATTAATGTGCTTTCGGGTGGTTATGATTACGTTTTTCTAGCTGTATTTTTCATCGCTCATGCGTATTTCAACTCGCATATACTTTAATGTTTTTTATTGATATAGGGATTAATTATTCTTCTTTCGGGTGGTTATGATTACGTTTTTCGAGCTGTATTTTTTTATCGCTCGCGTGTATGTTAACTCGCATTCAATTGTAATGTTTTTTATTGATATAGGGATTAATTAATCTGTTTTCGGGTGGTTATGATTACGTTTTTTGAGCTGTATCTTTTATCGGTCATGCGTATTTCAACTCACATTTACTTTTAATGTTTTTTATTGATATAGGGATTAATTAATGTGTTTTCGGGTATTATAATTACGTTTTTCGAGCTGTACTTTTTATCGCTCGCGTGCATGTTAACTCGCATTAAATTGTAATGTTTTTTATTGATATAGGGATTAATTAATCTGCTTTCGGGTGGTTATGATTACGTTTTTCGAGCTGTATTTTTCATCGCTCATGCGTATTTCAACTCGCATATACTTTTAATGTTTTTTATTGATATAGGAATTAATTATTGTTCTTTCGGGTGGTTATGATTACGTTTTTCGAGCTGTATTTTTTATCGCTTATGCGTATTTCAATTCGGATTTACTTTTGATATTTTTTATTGTTATAGACGTTTGTAATTATCTTTTCGGGTCTTGTAATTACGTTTTTTAAGATGTTTTTATTGTCGCTTGCTCTCATTTCAACTTGCATTTGCAGTGGTCTTTCTTTGTTTTTGTTTTAGGGGATTCTCATAACGTGTTTTGAACTTTATTCTTTTATGCGCTTGGGAATTTCTACAAACCTTAGGTATTATGTTATAATATGATGTAAAAATTATTTATTGTGTTTTTGCAGGATCTCATTAAATTTTTGATTTGGACGTTACATTGCGATTGCGCATTCTTCTAGATCACTTTTCATTTAAGTTAAAATGTGCAATAGCTATAAATAAATGTCATAAACTCTATTAGTATTCCCGAAAACACTATGAACGATTCCTCTATCGAATATTTATGAAATAGGAACAGTAACTTAAAATGAGTAAAAGCGATAACAAATTCGGTTCAAATAATGTTATCAGAATACCCGAAAATAGAATAAACGATTCCTCAATTATATTATTAAATAATTGTAAGACCAAGTTAGGAAGCGGATCCTTTACAAAAGATTTAGTTGAACAAATTTACTCAGGACGCTAGACAAGGACCTATAACTAATCCGTTTATAAAATAATAATAATAAATAAAAATAAAAGAAAAAGCTAAACGATGTATATTCCAGCAACGTGATAATGAAAACCAAAAACTAAATGAACAATACCAATATCAAAAAAAAAAAAAATATAAAAAATAAAGGCGAGTTGAAATCTGCACGAGTGATAATAAAAAAGCTTTTAAACATTTTCATAACCGCGCGAAAACACAAGGATATATCTCTATAAAAATAAAAAGATTAAAAGTAAATACAAGTTGAAATACGCATAAGCGATAAAACATACAGCTCGAAAAACGTAATCATAACCACCCGAAAGCAGATTAATTAATCCCTATATCAATAAAAAACATTACAATTTAATGCGAGTTAACATGCACGCGAGCGATAAAAAATACAGCTCGAAAAACGTAATTATAATACCCGAAAACACATTAATCAATCCCTATATCAATAAAAAACATTAAAAGTAAATGTGAGTTGAAATACGCATGACCGATAAAAGATACAGTTCAAAAAACGTAATCATAACCACCCGAAAACAGATTAATTAATCCCTATATCAATAAAAAACATTACAATTTAATGCGAGTTAACATCCACGCGAGCGATAAAAAATACAGCTCGAAAAACGTAATTATAATACCCGAAAACACATTAATTAATCCCTATATCAATAAAAAACATTAAAAGTAAATGTGAGTCGAAATACGCATGACCGATAAAAGATACAGCTCAAAAAAACGTAATCATAACCACCCGAAAACAGATTAATTAATCCCTATATCAATAAAAAACATTACAATTGAATGCGAGTTAACATACACGCGAGCGATAAAAAAATACAGCTCGAAAAACGTAATCATAACCACCCGAAAGAAGAATAATTAATCCCTATATCAATAAAAAACATTAAAAGTATATGCGAGTTAAAATACGCATGAGCGATGAAAAATACAGCTAGAAAAACGTAATCATAACCACCCGAAAGCACATTAATTAATCCCTATATCAATAAAAAACATTAAAAGTAAATGTGAGTTGAAATACGCATGAGCGATAAAAGATACAGCTCAAAAAACGTAATCATAACCACCCGAAAGCACATTAATTAATCCCTATATCAATAAAAAAACTTTAAAAGTTAATGCGAGTTAACATCCACGCGAGCGATAAAAAATACAGCTCGAAAAATTTAATTATAATACCCGAAAACACATTAATTATTCCAAAAAACTACCTCTCCTCTCTAAAAAATCAAAATCAGCAACTATCTTAAAACTAAATAGACGATAATTAATTTTTTTAAATATTAGCTAGTAAAAAACAGAACTTGGTATCAAATATCTAAGAGACCCAAAAAAATTATCAATTATTATATGCCAAAATTATTAAAAAAGTCATAATGTTAATTAAACTAATTATTTTTCAATAAATAAATAAATTAAACGGAATATTTAAGGCTAGAAGTGAAGAAAAAGGTGACATTTGACTTGGAAAAGGTAACATTTGAAATGGAAAAGGTGACATTTGACTTGGAAAAGGTGACATTTGAAATGGAAAAGGTGACATTTGACTTGGAAAAGGTTACATTTGACTTGGAAAAGGTTACATTTGACTTGGAAAAGGTTACAATTGACTTGGAAAAAGTTACATTTGACTTGGAAAAGGTTACATTTGACTTGGAAAAGGTTACATTTGACTTGGAAAAGGTTACAATTGACTTGGAAAAAGTTACATTTGACTTGGAAAAGGTTACAATTGACTTGGAAAAAGTTACATTTGACTTGGAAAAGGTTACAATTGACTTGGAAAAAGTTACATTTGACTTGGAAAAGGTGACATTTGACTTGGAAAAGGTTACATTTGACTTGGAAAAGGTTACATTTGACTTGGAAAAGGTTACAATTGACTTGGAAAAGGTTACATTTGACTTGGAAAAGGTGACATTTGACTTGGAAAAGGTGACATTTGAAATGGAAAGGGTTACATTTGACTTGGAAAAGGTTACATTTGACTTGGAAAAAGTGACATTTGAAATGGAAAGGGTTACATTTGACTTGGAAATGCTATATATTTGTTGTAAAGTTAAAATTTGTGGTTTTGAAATTAGATTATGTTTTATGTACTCTCTTATAATTCTTCAGGAGATGTATAATTTGTAGAGTTATTCCAAAAATAATGTTTTAAAGGGCTTTGAAATTGTTTTTTCCCAAACTCTGAAACTCTCTTATTTTCCCGAGACCCAGCGTTATTGCACATAATTAAAGTAGGGGGAACAATAAAGTAAGGGAAAGTAAAGTATTAGGATCGTGAAAATTCGCAAACTTGAATTTTCACCGAAAATACACGTTTTTCAGTCCAAACAACCCAGTCCCTCAAAAAGGTGTGTGTGTGTGTGTGGTAACTCCCGGGCGAAAACGAAAAGTCCTGTGAAATTGAAATTTTATATTTAAGAAAATTTTACGCCCGAGATGTTACAGAAACTTTTTTATCAATATCAGCTGACCGGAAGATGTACTTTATACCATGCATTTTGCACCTTTTTACGATTTTCTCAATAACGATTCCAATTAAACTCTAAATATTGATGTAAAATTTGATACGCTTTAATATCATGTAGGTTTTATTCTGATTGAAATAGTCTGACAAGGCTTAAATGACGATATTTTAAAATTTCTTCCTCTAAAGTACCAATAATTTTATAGCTACTGAAAAAAAAAAAATATAAACTTATTATCAACGAATAAAAAACAGGTAAATAAATAAGTTGAACGAATTCGATCTCCAACTAAAGGAGAAAACTACCAAAATATTTTTTTAATGGAATTTTTCTTTTTTAAAGATAAGAATAGTAATATAGATGTATAATATACCGTTGAAAAGCTAAAGATTTTAGAAAAAATATTATCTGACCTATAAGCTTGTAAGAGTTATTAAAGAGTGAAGAGAAACCTGTAAAACTGATTATTATTTCAGATAAGTTTATAATCGATTTTTAAATAAAACACATGTTTCTATAGAAATTAAATTTTATTAATTTCACTAAAATTTATCAATAACTGTATTTGAAAGTTCTGTAATTGATTTCAATAACGGCGTTAAGTGAAAGTCGTGTGTTGCCCGCACCAGATTTATTTTATAAATATCAATTACATTAAAAAACTCTAAAATATATTAGATTACGTTCCCTATAAGCCGCTGATGGCATAGAGATTAGAATTGTACCAGGGCTCTGGTATGTAGAATTGGAGCTATATCTTCATTGCAACTCGGTGAAAGCATTCTACCATACATCTCTTTCACATTCTTCTATTTACAAAATACTATACAAATCAGTTATTCCCCCGTTAATTACATACGCCTCGCCAGTCTGGAGCTCAACCTGCTTGACTAACTACCAAAAACTTGAAAGAATTCAAAATCTAACAATGCGGATAATTAAAAATTACCCCCGCTACACTAAAATATCATCTATGCTCCAGGACTTGCAGCTTCCAACAATCAAACATTTTGTCCATACTCAAACAGCTTCTTACTTCTGTAAAACACCAGTCTCCAAAAATCCATTAATAAAGGAAATCGGTAACTATAATAAAGCATCTCTAAAACGCTACACTCATAAAAGAACTAAACATGTGTTACTAACTTAAGCTAGTTTGTTTTAATTTCTAATTTTATATTATCAATTATGTTATCTGTTTTTATTAGTAGGTTTTGTATAATTTTTCCTACAACCATATATAATCACAATTTAATTTGACCACTAATTATAGATTGGATAATTAGATTATAACTACCAAATGAACCAAACATTTGCTGATTGTAAGGATGTCTCATCCGAAATCATTTATAAATATTTTGTCAATATGTAAAAATGTAAATAAAGTTTATTTTCTTCTCTCTTCTTTCTATATATATAGCAAGGGAAAGTATTGCGATCCTAAAATTTTTCGAATTCTAGTTTTCATCGGAAATACAAGTTTTAGGGTCCCCTGAATCCAAATGACCAACTCCCACAAAAAGGTCTGTTAGTGGTATGCCTCGTTCGATTATTTGTTTAGAACTGAAAATTCACATTTATCACAACTATACGCCCGAGATGTTACAGCAACTTTTTCACAACACTCGGCTGATCGGAAGGGCTGTATAATATACCATGCATTTTGAACCTTTTTACGATTTTATCTAAAACAGCACTGATGATTTTGATTACACTCGCTTTATCGATGTAAAATTTAACGGGCTTTAACATTGTGTAGGTTTCATTCTGATTGAAATAGTCTGACAGGGCTTAAATGCCTATAGTTTAAATTTTCTTCCTCTAAGTATCTTCAATTTTGTACATTCGAAAAAATTAACAATTTCATGTTAGCATTGACGAAACACGGTTAAAACGACAAGTTGGGCGAATTTGAAAAACAACTAAAAGAGAAAACTAAAAAAATATTTTTTAATGCAATTTTTTTATTTATTTTTTATTTGTTTTTGATCATAAGAGCAGTAATATACATGTATGATATACCGTTGGAAGGCTAAATATTTCAGAAAAAATACTATCTCATACACAAGCTTTTAAAAGTTAATGGAGAGTTTTTACGACTTCTTAACTGTTCAACGACGTTACCCATAATATGTATAATTAATGAACACTGATAATTAAAATTAAATATAATTAAGACTGAAACGCAATATCGGAGTGACTTTCATCGAGACTTGCCCTTCGAGAGATGGCAAACTTCGCAATAAACATGTTAGTGAAGGCAATTACGATAAAGTTCTTGTACTTTTTATTTTTGTTTCAGATGCCAACTTGTTTTGGTGTTTACAGTTCAGGTTTTATTGAGGTATGCAATTTCTGTGCAGTGTGGCGCTAGTGTGGCGCTAGGCATTGCAAAAAAAAATATATATATTCTTTTTTAATAGAAATTACTTACCATTTGTTTACATTTAATTATTTTCCGTAATATTGCCGTATATTTTAATTTAATTTAATGTTTATTAAAACGATTTTTTTTTTTAATCTTTACTTTCCTAAATATGAAATATGAAGCTAAAGAAAGTTTAATTAGTATGTTAATAAGTTTAATGTCACGATATTTTTTGAATAATACGAAATTGTGCTCAACGTATTTAAAAGTAAAATCTGGTGCGGGCAACACACGACTTTCACTTACCTCAACTGTTAAAATCAATTTAAAAACAATTAAGTATACATCAATTTGAAAAATATTTTGGGTTGATTTTATTGGGTTGTGTCACATGAAATGTCCGTTTTCAATGTAAAGGATTTTTATTAAAAATACGATATGAAAACAAGATAATATTATTCGAAGTATTTACCTTCTTTTTCTACACATTTTTCCCAACGTGAAACCAACTTTCTTAACCCCGAACTGAAAAACTCTGAGCTTTGAAGTGAAACAAAATCTGAAAACGCACTTTTCACTTGATGACCATTTTAAAAAAGTTTTCCTTTGACGATGTTATCTAAATTCCTGAACAGGTTGTAATATGTTAGAGACAAGTCGGGATAATATGTGGGTGCGGAAGAACTTCGTAGTCCAGTTCTATCTTTTTTTGCACGGTATGTTTTGAAACATGGGGTCTTGCTGCCGCTGAGTGACGGACGGAGGTCTTCCTGTGAGCAAGTTTCCCAAGTCGGTATCCCCAGCTGAAAACTTAGCAAACCAACGGTGAATGGTCCGTTCATTAACACTCCCTTCCCCAAACGCCTTGCAAATATTTCTAGCGGCCTCAGCTGCAGAATGGTCGAGTTTAAACTCGTACAAAAAGATTACTCGAAAATCGCGTGTTTCCATGTTCAAATTGGAGGTATACTAAAAAGTGGGTAATTTATTGCGAAGCTAATGTTTTAAATACAAAGGTAGAGGATTAGTAACTGTTTACTTTAAATATGTAAACGGCCTTTGACCGAGTCTGGCACCCGGGATTACTTTACAAGCTCCGTCTATTTCTCCTCCTACTTATTTTCTTATTATACAGTCCTACCTCGCTGATAGATCTTTCCAAATAAATCACCACAGCTCCTATTCCTCCCTTTTTTCTCTCTCTGCTGGTGTTCCTCAAGGCAGTATCCTAGGACCCATCCTTTACACAGTCTATACAGCTGATACCCCAATCAATGATGACACTCCAATAGCCCCTGTTGAACAGATTCGATACCCCGGACTCCACCTTGACAAACGTCTGACTTGGAATCCCCATACAAGACTGAAAAGACAAGAAACTGCCCGACGTTTTCGACTACTCCTTACTGGACAAACGCTCTAATCTTCCACTTAATTACAAAAGACTTATTTATATGACCATCATATGACCGACATGGACTTA
Source organism: Piezodorus guildinii (assembly GCA_023052935.1). NCBI lineage: Eukaryota > Metazoa > Arthropoda > Insecta > Hemiptera > Pentatomidae > Piezodorus > Piezodorus guildinii. The sequence continues at coordinate 174,361,947 of CM041294.1, forward strand.
CGGAGTAGAGCTATGGGACTCTACCAAACCATCAAATTCTTCTCGTATCCAATCCTTACAATCCAAAATCCTTCGTAAAATCCTTAACGCTCCTTACTTTGTCACGAATAAGCTCATCCATAAAGACCTTAATATCCCATATGTTACTGAATTAGCCCGAACCAGATATCAATCATTCCATGAAAAACTCCATTTCCACTCTAATCCAATAGTTTATATCCTGTCATCCTCTTCGATTCCTGATAATCCTCTGAGGCGTCTGAAAAGAAGATGGCCTCGAGACCTTCTAGTATAAATATTTTTTTAGAGTGCTGCCGATGGGTGGCATCTGTTCACGTATTTCATGTCAGTTTACTATATCCATCACATTTACTTGTATATAATTATACAGTTGTAAATATCAATAAATAAGCATATAAAAAAATAAAAAAAATATGTAAACAATCGGAAGAAAACAACAAAGACCTGCGTGTGAAAAAACCCAATAATAAAACGTGTATTTATTTTCGTAGGAAACATATGATTTAGATTAAATAATATAACCTAATAAAGATTAAATTGTTAATAAGTAATAAGTTTATTCCCCATTCGTCACTTTGTATTACCTTTTACAACTTTGTGTATGAGATAATTTTTTTTCTAAAAATTTTCTCTTTCCAACGGTATATTATACGTCTATATTAATGTTCTTATTATCAAAAAAACAAAAATAACATTAAAAAATAGTTTTGCTCTTTTATCCTTTAGTTGGTCATCAAATTCGTCCAACTTGTATATTTAGCCGTCCTTCATCAATGTCATTAAGATGATTTGGTTAATCTTTTGGAATGTACAAAATTAAAGGTAGTTAGAGGAAGCTCGATATTTAAGCCCTGTCAGACTATTTCAATCTGAATGAAACCTACATGATATTAAAACCCATTAAATTTAACATCGAAATAATGAATTTAATCAAAATCGTTAGAGTTGTTTTGAAGTAAATCCTAAAAAGGTGCAAAACGCATGGTATAAAGTAGCACTTCCGGTCAGCTGATTTTGATGAAAAAGTTGCTGTAACATCTCGGGCGTATAGTTGTCTTAAATATAAAATTTCAGTTTCGTACGACTTTGCAGTTTCGTGCTAGACTTATCACACACAGAGACCTTTTTGCGGGACTTGGTCATTTGGACTCAGGGGAGCCTAGGACATATATTTCCGTTGAAAGCTTGAATTCTAAAATTTTCACGATCGCAATTCTATCCCTTACTATATATTCCATATATAGGTAATGAAAGTAATTAAGTATTCAGACATTTGTTCCAACTTAACTATTGAACTATCCGAGGTTACTGTGTGAACTAAGAACTAAAGACATGCGCAAACTTTAGAATAACGAATATCCGTGATCATTCAAGGTTCGGGCATGCGCATAAAAGTAATCAGGACTATTCCTGAGAATTAATCTATTATATTGTATCTTGGAGAGACAAAGATGGGAGAGCACAGAGCTAATGATACACCGCCACCTTGATGTATTGGATCGATAGGGATAGAATCGATAGTTAGGATCGATAAATCAAACTCCCGAGTCAGCTGATCCTTATCACTGCCTCCATGAGCACAGTCATTTCGGAACTTAATTATTTTCTCGTTTTCCTTTAGATATCCTTCGGTTAATTCTGTTACAGTTAGAGATTGCAAGGCTGTCTCTATTTTGATTTTACTTTCGCTCACTTATCTATCATTATTTATGTTTGAAATTGCTTTGCTGCACATCTGTTGGATGTGATATATTACTGTGTCGTGATTTTCCTAATCAGTGTCCCGCAAATGAAGTAGTGAAAATTAATTTATTAGATTTCTCTCTGGTATTTTCGTTATAGTCTTCCCTGGGATTGGAATGGGCAAAGGGATGAATAAAGTGAATAAACGAGTTAATTTAGGCGGTTAATTTAGGTGCCAATGAAGGAAACCTGTAATATTTTTCGTCAATGTAAGAATTTAGTGTTGGGGTGTTTATGCAATTGTGAATGGTGTGATTCGAAACATAGTAATGGTGTATGCCGATGACATAGTCCTTATTACTGACTCAAGCGTTAATCTCCAACAAGCCCTAATAGAATGGGAAGCAGAATTAGGACGGAAAGGTATGATTATTAATGCCAGAAAAAGCAAGATCCTACAAGTGGGACGACAAATCCACATTATGTGCAACGACGACGAGCTTGAAGTGGTAAATGAGTTCTCCTACCTTGGAACTGTGGTAAGCGGAAATGGAAAAATACAACCCGAAATATCCCACAGAATAGGAAAATAAAATAATATATACTATTCCATCAGCAACACAGCAGTAGGAAAGAGAGAGGACAAAAAATATGTCAAGCTCCATATATTTAAGGCCTGTTCTACTTTACGGAGCAGAGAGTTTGTTTGTTCTACTGTCGGACAACAAATGGAGCTGTATAACAGCGGCAGAAATGAAATACTTGCGAAGAGTGGCTTCCAAAACCCGCAGGGATAGGATCAGGAATGAAACAATAAGGGAAGAATTACACATTCCTGCAATGAAGGAGACCCTGTAGAAGAGACAGTTAGGATGGTAAGGGCATGTGTGTAGGATGAACCAGGATTGTGAACCACGCAAATTTATGGAGGCAAAACCAGTATGCAATAGACCTAGAGGAAGACCTAGGCTCATCTGCGACGGCTGCATTACCAAGTTGGGGCAAGCGAGAGGCAAGACATTGCAGGAGATGAAGACTCTTGAAAGGCACAAGGAGAAAGCTAAAGAAGTGATTCGAAACATACCATGATGGTAGAATTTCAGATTGAATTTCTTGTGTTTAACTGTTTCGCAAATCCAGAGGTTTCTCCTTTTTTAAACCATTCTCGCAGGTCAAATATTTGATTTTTTAAGGAAATAGAAGCCATATTAAAATCTTTGTGAGATTAAAGTAGTGCTGCGTAGTCAGGTATATTTCTCAATGGCTTCATATCTCTTCGGATGAAACATTTTACAAAAGAAACTTATTCGAGTAAACCATAAGTCGTTTTTCACCATTTAAACTCAGTGGCAATCCTCCACATCTGTAAACCACTAGAGGAATAATAGTTTTGTAAATTCTAACCTTTAAGTTTGATGCCAAAAGTCACGAACTAAATAGTTTCGTTACTGAATGATGATACTTTTATTGAATTTTCCGCTTTATTTTCTTCTGAATTTCGTTTTTTCTAGTTATCAAACAACCTAAACATCTAAATTTATCCACATATTCAAACACATATGCTGATGTATCAATATCACCAAGACTATCACTGTTCCCAGTACTAATCATATGCTATAGTGGTCAAGCTTTCCACTTAACTACAAAATGCTCGTCTACATGACTATCATAAGGCCTAACTGGACTATTTGGCTGCACAAAACCATCGAATCTTCAACGCTCCTTACTTTGTCAGGTATAAATTCGTCCACAAATCCCTTAATGTTCCATATGTTGCTGATCTGGTCCCAACTGGGTACCATTCCTCTTCCATGCCTGATAATCCTCCGATGCATCTGAAAATAACTGAAAGGGAGTCACCTTGTTTCAAAACCGATCAAATAATTGCCTGGTTTTAACTTTATTAAAGATCACCCATACCTGAAATTAAATATCACGAAAACATTCTCCGATTTTATTTTCTCACTTTACATTTGACACTTCAACTATCAACTATTAGATTTCAGTAATAACGTTGAAAGTTGCGACCTCGACAGCCCGGAAAGAGGTATGACCTATTTAACTTCCTCTTCAATACGATCTTGATCGCTTGAATATTACGCTTCATAATATTTCAATATTATTATTTCCTAGAATGTATGTTATTATCCTTCAAGGACTTCAGGTATAAGTTAGCACCTGAGTCACGTATGGATCATATCGACCCACATAGATAATTCTAGCGCCCTCAACTGTCTCAAATGCCAACCTTCAATACTTGTACAGTTCGTTGATAATTAAATTATTATTAAAAAAAAAGAAGGTATCTGTACAACCCATAAAGGGATATTTGCTTCAGTACATACAGAGTGTCTCATAAATATCTAGTCATATTATGAGAGCAGATAATAGACATTAAGTGGAAATCATGACCCATAGTCCGATTCTCAACGGTTAGGGAGGAAAATCTAAAACATAGATGGCCATTGAGGTGTTAGTCTAAGATCAGAACTTGAAAGGATCTGCACCGAGCTGATAATATAATGAAACATATTTTATAACAAATTTAGTATATTAGGAAATATGTTAAGAATGGGTTGCCTAAAAAAATCCTGGACAGACTATTTTTAATAATTTAAAAAAAATATATATTTTTAATTAAATGTTGCAACATCATGATAATGAGAAAACTTTTACCCTGACTTAAAGTATCAAAGGTATAGAATGTGCAGCCGTTGGGTTGCCTAATCTTTTCCTCGACAAACTATCGGTTGTCAGGTAAAAGCGGGTATGTCGATATCAGTTATCTGCACCGGTTTGATAATAATAATAATAATAATAATAGGCTTAGCGAACCCGAAAGCTCGATGCCGATATCACCAAATTCCGCCTACACAGACTCGTCCTATGTTCACCGTTCAAGTCCAAGCCCCCGAGATCAGCCCCAACGCAATCCTCCCATCGACGCCTCGGCCTGCCTTTCGGACGCCTACCAGTCGGTTCAGCGAACACCAACCCTCTCGGAATCCGCTCCTCATCGAGCCAAACAACTTCACTCGCCCATTTGAGTCTCCGAGATGCTATCAAATCTATTATATTCACAGGATACAAGTCCCGTTGTCAACTCAGTTTTCATTCTCCCACCATGCGCCCTGATGATGACCCACAAAGGGGGTCGAAACGTTGGCAAACAATAAAATAGTTGAAACTATTTAGTTGTTTCATTTAATGACCGCCACCCGGACTAATTCCTTACAGTAAAGATTTATTTTATACAATGTATATAACCTCTTTATAGCTTTCTCTCCGACAGCCAATTCAACCATATGTTTTTATCAATTGATAACAATTATCCAAAAATCTATATCATTCTGAGGAAGGTAATAGTTGGTTTGCCAATGCGGCTAAAATAAATTTATAATTAGAACAATAACAGTAAGAAAAATAATGAATAACTACACTGAAGACAATAATTGAAAATTTAGAGAAATTAAATTTATATAAAAATCAATGCTGTATTACATTGGCAAACCAACTTTAGTTAACACCGCTGCTACAGTACAAACAAATAGGATTAATATTGAAAGTGTATGGAAACTTTTTTGATTGTTTGTTTATTAAATTAACGTCACTTTATGCTACTATGGCTAATCGGACTAAATTTTGCCTATCCAGGTTTTATTAGGATAAAAAGGAAACTTTTTTGAGCCATCATTAACAAATGACATTCTGCCTTGTTTTATACTAATGATGAACTTTAAAAAAATGTATTTATTATATAGTAAGGAAATGTATTGCGATCGTGAAAATTTTCGAATTCCAGTTTTCAACGGAAATACGCGTTTTAGGATCCCCTGAGGCCAAATGATCAAGTCCCACAAACTCCCGAGCGGAAACGATAAGTCCTATAAAACTGAAACTAAATACTTAATATTACTATTTACCCGAGTTGTGAACTTTGTCATTAAAATCAGCCAACTATAAGAGCCACTTTATACCACGCATTTTGCACTTTTTTACGATTTTCTCAAAAATGGCTCTAACGATTTTAATTAAACTGTATATATCGAAGTAAAGTTTGGTGGGCTTTATAAGTTATAACATCATATAACTTTTATTTTGATTAAAACAGTCTGATAGGGCTGACATACCAATATTTTGAATTTTCTTCCTCTAAAGTATCTTTTGTTGTGTAGATTTAAAAAAATCAGGCACATCAACTTATTATAATTGATAAATAACAGCTAAATATGCAAGGTGAGCGAATTTGATTAACAACTTAAGGAGAAACGCGCAAACCTATTTTTAAGCATTTTTTTTTTTTTTTTTAACAATATAAGAGAAATATAGATGTATAATAATAATATAATAAGAGATGTATATAAGTTATTTTCCTTTAGTTGGGTATCGAATTCATTCAATTTATATATTTACCTGTTTTTCATCAGCGTTAACAAGATAATATAGTTATTTTTATAGAATCTACAAAATTAAAGGTACTTCAGAGGAAGAAAATTTTAAATATTGGCATTTAAACCCTGTCGAAATATTTTATTCAAAATAAAACCTACACCATGTTAAAGCCTATTAAATTTTACATCGATATAGCGAGTTTAATTAAAATCGTGGGAACCGTTTTCGAGAAAATCGAAAAAAAGTGCAAAATGCATGGTATAAAGAGGCTCTTCTAGTAAGCTCATTTTGATGAAAAAGATTTTGGAACGTCTCGGGCGTATATTTGTCTTAAATAAAGAAATTTCAGTTTCATAGGACTTACCGTTTCCACCAGGGAATTACCACACACACACACACAGACCTTTTTGCAGGACTTGGTTATTTGGACTCAGGGGACCCTAAAATGTGTATTTCCGTTGAAAACTGGAACTCGAAAATTTTCACGATCGCATTTCTTTCCCTTACTATATATAGTAAGTGAAAGTAAATATGATGAAGTGATATAGAAAATCCTGTAATTGAATGTTTATTATAATACGCTGAATGTATGTGAGAGTGTATGATAATTCACTCTCACCAAAGGTCACGATAATTTATCTGCCTGTCCTCTCACCGTGTAGCTCAGCCTGTAGGGAGGATGAAGACAGGCATCGTATAAGGTACATGGTTGTCAGTTGAATATTGATATAGGCGTCCACATAGTTTATGATCGGAAGGAACGGTTGCCGGGGTATGGTCATTGTGTCCTGAGTCCAGGTAAAGGTCAGGTAATGGTCAGGTAAGCAGGGTTGATAAGATCCTAGGTGCCCGGTCTCTAGGCCAGTAGAGGTAGCCATGTCCTTTCTAATAAGGGAGAATACAAATATTTTAGAAGATCAAAAGAGTTCTAAGGCAGGCAAAGTCACGACTGTAGTCTAAGTACTTTGGTACCCACTTTATAAAGGCTAGATGAGCCCTAGGAAGGTTTTCATACCCCAGAGAAATAAACACGTTTTAGGGTCCCCTAAGTCCAAACGACCAAGTCCTGCAAAAAGGTCTGTGTTGTAAGTCTAGTACGAAACTGAAATTTCATATTTAAGAAAACTATGCGAAAATTTACACCATTTTTTTTTCACTAAAATCGGCTAACCAGAAGAGCCACTTTATACCATGCATTTTGCACCTTTTTACAATTTTCTCAAAAACGGCCCTAACGATTTTGATTAAACTCTCTATATCGATGTAAAATTCAATAGGCTTTAATATCACGTAGGTTTCATTCTGATTAAAATAGTCTGAGAAGGCTTAAATGCCGATATTTTAAAAATTCTTCTCCTAAAGTACCTTTAATGTTGTAGATTCAATAATAATAACTATATCATCTTGTTAACGCTGATGAAAAACAGGTAAATATATAAATTAATGAATTCGATATCCAACTAAAGAAAACAGAAAAAATATTTTTTTAATGCAATTTTTAGTATATATATATATATATATATATATATATATATATATATATATATATATATATATATGTATGATATACCGTTAAAAAGCTAAACATTTTAGAAAAAAATATTATCTCATGCACAAGCTTTTAAAAGTTAATAGAGAGTGATGAAATGGACATAAAACTAACTGATTATTTTAGATAATAATATAATAAATATTTTTAATAAAACACATGTTTCTAAAGAAATTCTAATTAATTAATTATTTAATGGTTTAACTTATTTTTATCTCTAACTGTAAGAGATGTTTATCTCTTGAAAATTCTTTAATTGACGGCGGTAAGAGAAAGTCGTGTGTTGCCCACACCAGATTTTTTTATTCTAAGTTGAAGTCGCCATTCTCGTTAAATGGATTTTTAACGATTGACATATCTTGTAACTAGGATACGATTCAAAAGGGAAGAGAACCACCATTTTTGGCTTGTTTTTCCGTTTAAAAGAATACGAATCGAAGTAATCTGTGATAACTAGGATTAGCACACTAAACTAAAAATGTTTTTACTATCGCAACGCTCTTCCCCATGCAAGAATGAAACCCATTGAAAATCAGAACTTCATTCCAATTAAAATATAATGTATTGAATTAACAAGACCCCATGTTTCAAAACATACCGTGCAAAAATTGAAAGAACTGGGCTACGAAGTTCTTCCGGACCCACCATATTCTCCCGACTTGTCTCCAACAGATTACCACCTGTTCAGGAATTTAGATAACATCGTCAAAGGAAAACTTTTTGAAAATGATGATCAAGTGAAAAGTGCGTTTTCAGATTTTATTTCACTTCAAAGCTCAGAGTTTTTCAGTTCGGGAATAAAAAAGTTGTGTCACGTTGGGAAAAATGTGTAGAAAAAGAAGGTAAATACTTCGCATAAAATTATCTTGTTTTCATATCGTATTTTTAATAAACATCCTTTACCTTGAAAACGGAGATTTCATGTGACACAACCCAATATTTCGTACAGTCCTAAATTCCTGTTGAACCGACCTGATTTAATATGAAATGGACCATAATTTTGCGAAGGCGAAACCACACCTTTAGAAAACTCCTGCTATTAAAAGACGGCAGGATTTATTATTGATGCACCTTTCATGCACTGCGAAAGTGGTAAAGTAAATTATAAAAGTGGGTACGGGCACCCATATACCGAAGTAGCAACACTTAATAGATATTACTAAATGTGATATATATCGACTATTGTAATATTGATAGCTTGTGGTTATTGTGTGGTCAATATTTCGTAAAGTGCTGTGAAGTAATGACTTGGCATCGCTTCACATTTCGAGTGTCGTAACTTATTCAACGGACTTTTGAAATGAAGTACCGAGGCTCTCAACTGGTATTATTATTCTATATTATGCCTTTATATTGTTACTTTCACTCTACAATATAGAATATTAAGGACATATCTGGTACGTGCAAAACACGGCTTTAAATTACCTTTGAAGAAAATCCAATGCGAGCAGACCACTTTCACTAACCTCGTTTGTTAAAATCGATTTAAAAACTTTCAAATGAAGTTTTGTTTTTGTTTTTTTTTAATACATATTTATAGATATTTATAACTGTATAATTATATACAACAAGTAAATGTGATGGATATAGTAATCTAACATGAAATACATGAAGAGATGACACCCATCGGCAGCAATCTGAAAATATTTTAAACAAGAAGGTCTCGGGGCATCTTCTTTTCAGACGCCTCGGAGGATTATCAGGAATCGAAGAGGATGATAGGATAGAAACTACTGGATTAGAGTGGAAATGGAGTTTTTCATGGAATGATTGATATCTGGTTCGGGCTAATTCAGTAACATATGGGATATTAAGGTCTTTATGGATGAGCTTATTCGTGACAAAGTAAGGAGCGTTAAGGATTTTACGAAGGATTTTGGATTGTAAGGATTGGTTACGAAAAGAATTTGATGGTTTGGTAGAGCCCCATAGCTCTACTCCGTAAGTCCATATCGGTCTTATGATGGTCATATAAATAAGTCTTTTGTAAGTAAGTGGAAGATTGGAGCGTTTGTCCAGTAAGCGTTGGAGTAGTCGAAAACGTCGGGCAGTTTCTTGTCTTTTCAGTCTTGTATGGGGGTTCCAAGTCAGACGTTTGTCAAGGTGGAGTCCGAGGTATCGAATCTGTTCAACAGGGGCTAGTGGAATGTCATTAAAGGATACTGTGGGGCAGGAAGTCATTGGTTTACGGCGTAGGGTAAAGGTTATTTGGTGGGATTTGTTAGAATTAATTTTAATCCTCCATTTCTGACACCATACTTCAAGGTCTCGGATGTGGGATTGAAGAGTGTGGGAGGCAGTAAATGTATCACTATCTACCGATACTACACACGTGTCATCAGCATAAGTAGAAAGGAAAGTGTTAGGATGGGTTGGGATATCAGCTGTATAGACTGTATAAAGGACAGGCCCTAGGATGCTGCCTTGGGGAACACCAGCAGATTGAGAAAAAAGGGAGGAATAGGAGCTGTGGTGATTTATTTGGAAAGATCTATCAGCAAGGTAGGACTGTATAATAAGAAAATAAGTAGGAGGGAGAAATAGGCGGAGCTTGTAAAGCAATCCCGGGTGCCAGACTCGGTCAAAGGCCTGTTCTACGTCGAGAAAGGCTCCCGTGCAGTACATCGCGCTCCAACGCAGAGGAGACAACGTCCACCACACGATGACATTGCTGGATAGTGGAGTGAGATGTACGGAAACCGAATTGATGATCTGGAATAATATGATGGGAATCAAGGATTGGGTAGATTCGTTTCAGAAGGAGTTTTTCCAGAATTTTTCCCATAATACATAAAAGAGATATGGGACGGTAGGAAGATGGATTTTCAGGTGACTTTTTGGGCTTAGGGATCATTTTTACTATGGACAATTTCCAGGAGGCAGGAAAATAAGTAGTACGGAGAACGGCATTTAGATGTAGGTGAGGAATAGAATGGCTTTTTGAGGGAGATGTTTCAAGATATGGGAAGTGATTTTGTCATGGCCAGGAGCTTTTCGAGCGAGTAATCTATGAATGATATTGGATATTTCTGAAGGATGGAAAGCTTTAGGTGGAAGGGTCATTTGGAGGGGAATAATTAGGTCTTCTTCTATCATGGATATAAGTATTGTAAAGATGTTGTCCGATATCTGGGCTTTCTCTCGTCAGATCTTGTCCAGGTTTTGTTTTCAGTCAGGAGTGGATGGTTAAAGTCTTTGAACTTAAGAAGTTTTTTTGTGTTTGTCCATAACGATTTGTCTGTTGTAGTAAGATTTTCAGTAAAGTTGAGCAAATTTTGAATTTTGTATGTCTTTATTTCTGATTTGAGTTTGTTAGTTAGTTTGGTATAGTAAGTTTTGTCAGCTGGGTATCGTGTCTTATGCCACTTCGATCTCGCTTTGCGTTTTTCTTTTAATAATAATCGAATATGCTGTGGCAGATCAGTACGTTGAGTGTCATTAATCTAGGTGGTCTTTGTGTTGTCAGTTATACTGCAAGTTATGGAGTCAGTCAGTTTTTTTACAGCTGTATCAATATCATTATTTGTCTTGAGTGGAGTGTTCAAGTCCAATTTGCTTTCCAAGTCCAGTCGAAATACGTCCCAGCTTACTCGTCCTTTGATCAATGTAGGAGGAAGGGGTTTAGGAACAAAACTGGAATGCAAGGAAAGAAAAACCGGGCTATGATCTGAAGAAAGGTCTAAAGTTAAAGTTAAAAGAAAAAATCTGGTGCGGGCAACACGACTTTCACTTACTTCGACTGTTAAAATCAATTCAAGAACTATTAAATATACTTCAATTTGAAAAATATTTTCAGTTAATTTTAATAAAACGTAATTGAATAATATTACTATTCCCTATTATTTGTATTACCTTATACAACTTTGGTTATAAGATAATAACGTCTATATTAATGTTCTTTTTAAAACAAAAATTACATTAAATATAGTTTTACTCTTTTATCCTTTAGTTGGCCATCGAATTCGCTAAACTTGCCTTTTTAGCTGTTATTTATCATTGCTAACAAGATGACGTACCTAATTTTTTGAAATCTACGAAATTAAAGGCACTTTAAGAAAGTTTAAAATATCGGCATTTAAGCCCTGTTAGACTAATTCAATCATAATGAAACCTACATGATATTAAAGTCCATTAAATTTTACATCGATATGGCGAGTTTAGTCAAAATCGTTAGAGCCGTTTTTGAGGAAACCGTAAAAAGGTGCAAAACGGTATAAAGTGGCTCTTCTGGTTTGCTGATTTTAATGAAAAGTTGCTGTATCATCTCGGGCGTACTGTTGTCTTAAATTTGAAATATCAATTTCATAGGTCTTCGCGCTGGACAATAGATTCACTCACAGCCCCTCCCACGGATATGTCAGCCTATTGGTGGCCACTCTAAAAAATTGGCGTAGAGAGTGATTACCCTACCCTAAAAAATTCCATCGAGAAAAATGCATATATTCTCTCAGGAAATTACACCACGCGGCCAAGAGCCTATACGGCCTATTACGCCAAAGGAAAAAAATAAAATAAAAAATGCCTTGCGAGAAAGATTTGTTTGGTTCAGAACCGGAAATTTTGATCTGGAAGACGCAGATCACTCGGGTCGTCCTTCAAATATTAATGATGGCCAAATCCAACAAAAATGATGGAATCTTCCATTCTATGACATTTCAAAAATTACCTGAAAGATGGCAAAATTTAATAGATCGAAATTGGTCACACATATTTCATTAGAAATATTTACAAGAATCTGAAATGTTTATTGAAATCACCAGTAAAAATATGTTCATAAAAAAAAAAAAAAAAAAAATCTTTTTAGCTCTTATTTATCTCACAAGTTTCCAAAATAAGAATTATATTGATGATGTATAGTCGACTGTAGAAACTATTATAGGTGGAATAATCAGGAGTCAGTCATTTTTTTGAAGATTAATCTCTCCCTCGTATGCCAACATCTTCCGTCTCCTTAAATTATAAATTTATTACTTTATTGTACAAATAAATTGCTGGTGTAATTTATATTTTATTTCCTGTATATTTATCTTTTCGTTTATAACACCTCTGGTTTTTGTTTTTTTATTTATTTATTTTATTTTATTTTTTATATTATACCTCATGGATCTTTTACATACCTAAGATTCTAGTGTTTATAATTTTCTGTAAAAATGTTGAGCCTTATTGTACATACGAGTATATTGTTTTGTTTTTTCCATTGTATAATTTTGTAAAGTTTTTTAAAAACAAAGATAAGCTTTAGTATTTACATTTATAGGGAAAAACCTTCAGGGTTTTTACATGAACCCCTCTCCATACTACCTATGTTTATGGTTTTCCTTAGTTTATGCTTGGACATGACTCAGTAATGGTACGTTTGTATATATGTTTTTTTTTTTTACTTCTATATTAAAGTCTAAAGTTTTGTTTTCATGCTTATCATCATCAGATTGTGTATCATATTATCATTATTTGTATATATAATATTTAAGTATGTTGGTATATTTTCTGTTTTATTTCAAATGTTATCATTGTCACTACATTCAAAAGAAAATTTTCATTATCATATTAATATGTATCTCTTTTGTTCTGATGTTTGTAGCCCTGATGATGGCTCACAAGCTTGAGCCGAAACGTTGGCAAAATTAAAAATTTTCAAAAAAATGACTGACTCCTGATTATTCCACCTATAAAAAAAGAATTAGTAGGCAGACCCGTAAACGCATATTCGTGGTCATATTGAACACCGATATCACCTCTATTTGATATTCCATTTACAGGTACGGGAAAGTAAAAGTATTATGATAGTTTAAATTTCAAAAATCAAAACTAGCTCTGGATCCGCCTCTATTGGCTATTCCTCCGAAAACTACCTGAGGATCCGGTATACTATAGCCACTCCGGCAGTAGACGGTAGAGCAGACATTCCTGCAGTGAAAGGTGGAACACCAAGGACCAAGCGATTTTTGCCGCAAGTTCAGCCCCGGCTTGCCCTAGATCCCAAGTCCTTCGATCAAATACATGTTATTATCTCGGCTACTCGTCTCGCGAATAATATTCTCTCTCGTAGCAACTCTTATTGACATTTAGGAGAGCAGGTATTAAACTCGGGTAATTAGTCCGCTGCGACATTTCGCGATTTGGTCATATCCTTCGCGAGGACTCGTATTTCACGGGTCAGGTTTCTTTATGAGTTAGCCAACTTTTGGTATTTAATCTCCGAGACGTGAAGAAAGGTTGCAAATCGCTTTAATCACAACTTCCAATCCGGGAGCGAGCGTGTAAAAAGTGAACTTATCGCGCCAATCGACCTTTTTTGATGAGTAATAAATATGAATAATTGACCGTTAGGAAACTTAGAAAGAAGATTCTCCGGGTAGTGACTTAGAAAAAAATAAATGTTACTTTCACTTATCTATAAAAGAAATATATATTAAGAGAAAGTATTGCGATCGTCAATTTTTTATTTTTTTATTAAGAGATAATACAATCTACCACCTACTGGGGCAATGAGTATTAGAGATAAAATAAATCATCCATACCATATGTACATCATAAAAAAAAATTAAATAAAATAAATAAAAAAATACAAGAATAATTAATAAAGAAGAAAAGATATATGAATATAAAATAAAATAAATAATATATATAAAGAAAATAATAACTTTGATATCATTCGTATTTATTTACAAACTGCCCCTGGGATCACCGAATCGAACCCCGAGATCCACTAGTGGATCTCGAGGCACAATGTCAAGAGATCCCAGCGCCACTCACTCAGCCACGTCACTGGTCTTGAGAGCCAGTGGAGGCTGAGCGAGGGCGCTAGAGCCACATACACTCAGGGCATGAGTGGAGAAGCCAGCCATTGTCAGCACTCCAATGGCATATTTACAAGAGATCTCTGGGCCGTGAAAATTTTAAAATTCCAACTTTCAACGGAAATACACGTTTTAGAATCCCCCGAGTCCAAATGACCAAGTCCTGCAAAACGTTTGTAAGGATGGTAAGTCTGCTACGAAAACGAAAAGTCTTACGAAACTGAAATTTCATGTTTCGGACAACTATATCCCCGAAATACTACAGGAACTTTTTCTTTAAAATCAGCTGACCGGAAGATCTACATTATACCATGCATTTTGCACTTTTTTACGATTTTCTCAAAAACGGCTCTACCGATTTTGATTAGTTCATTGTATTCAGAATGTGTATTACTATGTTTCGTGGCATATAGGGTAATTAAGTAATTTACTTAAAATATACATTTATTTATTAAATATCACTTATTATTATTACACATAAAAACATCGTACATTTGAGGTATTGTTATTATCGAGAATACTGAGGTTCTATTTACCACATCATATTACATATAAGTACCTTTGAACATGACTGCAAATTTCTTTCCTGGTTGACCCCCGACATGGCTGGACTTCCTTCCTCTTCCTCTCCGCTCCGAGCTCAGACTCCCCAGGTACCCCGCTATCCCTGCTGTACGAGTGGAGGGGTCTATTTTTTGTATATCCCTTCTAAGAAGCCTTCCTGCTTGTCGCCCGGAAACTACTCTATTTTGTACAAATCAAAAATATTCCTTCACCTCCCAATATTCTCGATACATAGCATTCACCTAACCTGCGAGGAAAGAAAAATTAAAAACCGAACGGTTTTTGATTTTTCTTTAATTATCAAAACATAAAATTACAAGAATTAAACTAGTTATAATACTGTACATCATGTTAAGTCAGAATTAAATAAAACATGACCTCTAAGAATAAACAAACATTTAAATATAATAATAGAACTTTTTTTTTATACAGTTTTTCTTATAAAAGTATTTATTTACTGTTCGTATTCAATACCTTTCACTGAATCTACTTTGGCAGTTACAAAGTCCTTTAGAGTTTAATATACATAATCTTCTTTCATCACAAAAATATCATAACGCTAAAGTTATTATATTTTACATGAAATGCTGTGCTTATGAAATTAATTTTCCTTTTTTCCTTTCAGATAATCAGTTGATTAAAGTAATGCATAATACATAATATAATAGTAACAAATACAACATATAATATTCATTGGATATTTTCTTATCATGTGGCAAATTATTAAAACCAAAATGAATCTACTATTAGGTCTCTAAGGTACCTGTTAAACCTCTTTTCTTTCAAATAGTCATATTACACTAATAACACATCCTCAGTATTCTCATTATGATTTAAATTATATTTATCCTTGCGCAATGGCAATTAGCTCTCACCAATTACTTATAATATAATGCCATAATCATGTTAAATCAAAATCAAAGTGGAATGAATCTCAGATTACAACTAGAAAATAATAATAAAAATAGCTAAACTTTCTGATGACCTTTTAACGACAAAAATTAAATTATCAGGAAGACCTACTAGAATTTTAGACATTTAATAGCATGATCAATATAAATATAACAGCAGTACTCTGGGTGTACACAAAAGACATTACCGTCTACAAATAATAACTACGTGTATCATTCCCGCCTTCGGGATAAGAGGAGGCCTACAGCTACTCCACATTCAGGGTTCTTCCCTATTAAAAAACCTATTAGAAGGTAAAAATCTCATCTCAGAATGATAAGGAGGACTAATATCTACTCCAATTACAGGATAATTATTCCCTTAATACTTAAAAGAAATCCGCATTAGGACTATTAAAACATATATACAATGATCCGCCATTTTTTTTTCTATTAGTTTTCGGATGCTCAT
This sequence comes from Piezodorus guildinii, assembly GCA_023052935.1. Taxonomy (NCBI): domain Eukaryota; kingdom Metazoa; phylum Arthropoda; class Insecta; order Hemiptera; family Pentatomidae; genus Piezodorus; species Piezodorus guildinii. The sequence continues at coordinate 174,378,318 of CM041294.1, forward strand.
TATTCTACTTTATATTTATTAAATTTATTTTATTTTTCATCAAACTTGTAAAGGTCTTTCTACAGCAGACGTCATTTTTTAAATTCAAGCAATAATATATTTACAATGTCCCTGATACTCTATTTATTTATTGATTTGAATTAAACACGTTAATAACAACTGAGACCCATTCCTTTTTGCATATAAAATATCAATTAAAGTTTATCTTAATCCTAATCTTTACATACAAATAACTTAATCCTAATATTTACATTGTATGTACAATCTATTTACAATTTTTCCAGTAAGGTTTAACCTGAACATGGCCCAGGCTAAACACTGTAAGCTCGTCATACGGAGGGGACGCTAATTACCCCTTTTTATCCTCTGGAAACGGATAAAGACTGCCGTATAACAAAATAATATGTTATGAGGCCTTTTCTAACATGGTCCAAGACCATGTAGCCTTTATAATCTACATATATAAAAATAACAATTGTTATTCCTTTAACGGGCACCTTTCTATAAACATCAAGTACAGTGTTGCTAGGAGCAAGTGGAATCGAAAATGTATTTAATTTGAAACTGACTAGTTTAGATCTATATTCTTGACTCCGGAATAGAATAAGGGATTTCAGAGTTAAAAATTGAGTCTGGAAGGTTTTCTGATAAGGGACACTTTCTTCTTTGAACTTTTCAGGATTTTCTTGAGGAATCAATATTATTTTAAATTTCTCATTAGTGGTAAGATCGAGTTTTGCATTTGGTTCTGTTTTAACCGTCTTTTCACTATACATTTTATTTTCATTTTGAGTAGTGGGAGTCATTAGAGAATGGAGTTTTTCTTGAATTTTCGGGTTGTTATCTTCTTCTTTTTTACTTTCTTTCTTTTCACTTTCCTGGTCATTTATTTCTTCATACTGAGATTCTGCTTCATCCTCAGTAGATGGTGTTTTTCCGGAATTGGCATTAAAATATTTATTTGGAGTTTGAGTGGGGGTCTCTTCAGGTTGCAGTTCCTCATTTATGAAATTATTTTTCTTTTTAATCTCTTCTGGGAGTCTTTCATCGGTGTTCACTTCTATTTTATCTTCAAAAGGATCTTTCTTATTTTTCTTATTTTCAATGCTACCAATATTCTCCTCCAGATGAACAAATCCATTTTTTACCCAATTATCGAATCTATCAAGAATATTCATTATTGAATTTTCGAAACGTTTAAAAAAAATATCTTCTTCAATATCTTCTTCTTCTTTGAAGTTTAGCTTCTTCCCTCTTAATTTGGTCTGTGGCTTAGTTGTATTCGAGCACGGGATCACTGACTCTCCGGTCAACCCCAGATCAGATATTTCTGAACATTTTGGCTTTGGTAGCTCATCTACTCTGGAAGCCATAGTAAAAAATCGTGTGCGAAATAATAAAAAACAAAACCCTGGCTAATCTTCAAAAACCTTTAAGGGTGGTTTAAACGCTTACACGAACAAAAGGCATAAATAACAAACATCTAACAACTTTCATAAAACCACTTTAAAAAACTAACCACTTTCAAGACCTTAAAACAGTAGGGAGGCGCACAAGATGCTAACAATTAATTATAAATTAATGAAGTATTAATATCAGATTCCTATATAATACATATGACAATATTACCCTAATGCCACTTATAACATTGACTTTTAATTAACTTATAAATTTTCGATACTAATAAAGAATTGATAAATTCGTCCCCACAAGGGATGCCATAAAATACTATGTTTCGTGGCATATAGGGTAATTAAGTAATTTACTTAAAATATACATTTATTTATTAAATATCACTTATTATTATTACACATAAAAACATCGTACATTTGAGGTATTGTTATTATCGAGAATACTGAGGTTCTATTTACCACATCATATTACATATAAGTACCTTTGAACATGACTGCAAATTTCTTTCCTGGTTGACCCCCGACATGGCTGGACTTCCTTCCTCTTCCTCTCCGCTCCGAGCTCAGACTCCCCAGGTACCCCGCTATCCCTGCTGTACGAGTGGAGGGGTCTATTTTTTGTATATCCCTTCTAAGAAGCCTTCCTGCTTGTCGCCCGGAAACTACTCTATTTTGTACAAATCAAAAATATTCCTTCACCTCCCAATATTCTCGATACATAGCAGTATTATGTTCTCATAATAAAAGCAGTATTTTAACATCTTCACTTAGTGTGATTCATTAACTGTGTTTCGACGGATCTAGATTTTCGTTTCCAATAGTGCTGCAATATGATTGAATTTCGCAACTTAGTGTCATTTTGGTTGAAGGAATGCTTAACAAGCACTGAGTCTCACAGGTAGGCATTATGTTTTTATAATTATTTAATATTGTATTAGGATTAAAATTATACCAATATTAACCATATATACCAACATTATAAATTGAAAGAGAAAGAAATGTCAATAAATATATCGAGTGTTTAAAAAAACGTATTAAAAGAATCGTGTTTTAAAAGTTTTTTTTTTTTTATAATAATAATAATTGGCCACCAAACCTCGCCAGCATATACTAGTCCAATGTTCGCCGGTCAAGCCCAAGTCCCCGAGATCAGCCTTAATGCAATCCTCCCATCGACGCTTCGGCCTACTTTTCGGACGCCTACCAGTCGGTTCAGCGAATAACAACTTTTTCGGAATCCGTTCCTTACCGAGCCTAACAACTTTACGCGTCCATTTGAGTTTACGCGATGCTATCAACTCAATTATATTCACAGGGTACAAACTCCGCAATTCCGCATTGTGCAACCTTCTAAACTCCCCAGTGGCCTAATCTCTCTTCGGACCAAATATTTTCGAAAACCTTAAGCCGTTGTTCATCCTTCAAAGTAAGGGGCCACGTTTCACATCCGTAAAGAACCGTCGGAAGCATAATAGTTTTATAAATTCTAACCTTTACGTTTTTAGACAGAAGCCGCAAGCTAAGTAATTTAGCAACTGAATAATAACACGCATTTCTCACCTTTAACCGGGACTTTATTTCTTCCTGGATTTCATTTTTTCTTGTTATCATTGAACCTAAATACCTGAATTTCTCAACGTGTTCAAAAGTATGCCCTGATATATTAATATCACCAAGATCGCCTCCGTTTCTGCTACTAATCATATATTTCGTCTTATCGGTATTTAATTCGAGTCCTATTTCTTTACCGGTTTTTATTAACACACTTGTATTTAGTTGTATGGTTCCCGTGTCTTCACCTTGCAGTACCAAATCATCAGCATACCCCAAAACCGGAATCTTATCACCCATATTTAAACATTTCTCGGTTTTTTTTTTGTTTTTTTAATCACCCTAATACTTTACTATTTTTCACTAACGTTTTTAGGTCCTCATTGTAGATCTGAATGAGATAAGAAAATACTGACAAATAGTGCTGTACCCTAAGACATGCTAATCAACCCTACGATGTGGACCTACAACATGTAAATATTTTTTATAATTTTCAAAATACAGGTGTGCAATTGTTACGAAAAATCCCAGTTTTATACTTCTACACCCAGGTAACAGACTAACCAGAGTGGGAAGGTCAAGATGTATAGTTTGGGATCGCTACGAAATAAATATTAACACGTTCAGGCAGAATTCGAGCCTGTGACTTACTACGCCTTAGCACACTCGGCCTCATGGCACTTTCAAACATCCACCTGCCAGTCTCTATCGTCGTGTAACACTCCTTCAAATGACATTAAAAAGAGAACAAGGAAAGAAGTTGTGAAACAAGAAGCTTATTGAGAGAACTTTCACATGTTTCTTTCAAGGTTAGAATTATAACGATATCCGACTGGCATGTTACGATATGAATGCCTTACAAGACGAACCTTCTCTTTCGAAACGAATTCTTTACAAGGTAACTAACAACAACAGGATATAATTATTGTTATTATCTTGTCTCTACGATAGTTGATTGAGCTTGGAATCCCTTTGATAACATTGTTTTGTTTTTTGTCAAACTTTCTTTGTGAATGAGTAGATGTTTCCTTGATGTGATACTGAAACTTATAGTAGTTACAAGGGTCACCTGTGGTTTAGTAGCTAGCATAAGTTATTCTTTTAAGTTTTTTTTAATTCTATTCTATTCTAAACTTTATTCAAAATATTAAAAATGTATAAATATCAATTTTTATTATTACTGGCAAGTGGTACAAACTTAAGATTTGAATAAATAAATTTGTATTAAAATTAAATAATTTATATGAATTATACAGAAGGACATGTGTTTGCATAAATAATATAACCTGTAGATATCTCCAATATTTTATATATTGCCATAAATGTCCTATTTTCTAACAGTAGCTTTATAGAATGTTACGGAATTAAGATACTAAAGAGTGGAGTATTGGTAATGTTTAACTACATGCAATGAATTAAGCAGGTATTTGCCCAACGTCGCGGGTTCGAATCTAGCAGATGGCCTAGGAGTTTTTAAAAGTAATAAAAATGCCTTGGTTATACCGTCCTTCGGAGGAGACGTAAAATGGTGGACAATAGCCACTCAATATCGATTTTTAAAAGGCTTATGATTCTATAGACCGTCAGAAGCTATATAACATCATGATTGAACAGGGAATACCTAGAAAGTTAGTAAACCTAGTAGAGATGTGTTTGTCGGAAACATTTTATAAAGTTAGAATCGGTCATAATTACTCCGAGAGATTTGAGGTGCGATCCGGTTTGAAACAGGGTGACTCCCTTTCACCTGTTTTGTTTAATATAGCTTTAGAATATGTCATAGAAAAGGTGATGTGTACCGAGAAAGGCTTAAATATGGGTGACAAGATTCCGGTTTTGGGGTATGCCGATGATCTGGTACTGCTAGGTGAAGACACGGAAACCATACAACTAAATACAAGTGTGTTCATGAAAACCGTTAAAGAAATAGGACTCGAATTAAATACCGATAAGACGAAATATATGATTAGTAGCAGAAATGGTGGCGATCTTGGTGATATCGATATATCAGGGTATACTTTTGAACACGTAGAGAAATTCAAGTATTTAGGTTCAATGATAACAAGAAAAAATGAAATCCAGGAAGGAATAAAGTCCCGGTTAAAGGTGGGAAATGCGTGTTATTATTCAGTTGCTAAGTTACTTAGTTCGCGGCTTCTGTCTAAAAACTTAAAGGTCAGAATTTATAAAACTATTATTCTTCCGACGGTCCTTTACGTGGCCGCTTACTTTAAAGGATTAACAACGGCTTAAGGTTTTCGAAAATAAGGTTCTGCGAAAAAAATTTGGTCCGAAGAGAGATGAGGCCACTGGGAGTTTAGAAGGTTGCACAATGCGGAATCGCGGAGCTTGTAACATGTGCATATAATTGGGTTGATAGCATCGCGGAGACTCAAATGGGCGAGTAAAGTTCTTGGGCTCCCTGAGGAACGGATTCCGAGAAAGTTGGTATTCGCTAATCCGACTGGTAGGCGTCCGAAAGGTAGGGCGAAGCGTCGATGGGAGGATTGCGTTAAGGCTGATCTTGGGGGCTTGGGCTTGAACGGTGAACATTAGACGAGTCTGTGCAGGCAAAATAACGTTAATTGAATAAATTTGACGTAATTAGGCGTTTTAAAATTATATTTGAGAATATAATTATGTTGTTAGAATTATTTAAATAAAGATAATAATAAACGCAAAAGAAAAGCTGTAATAATTCATTAATTTTTAAATAATGAACCTTTGTAATCAACCGAAAAAAAATTAACCCCCTTCAAAATTTGGGGGCTTACGTTTCAAGATGCGTAGAACCCGAATAAGGAATAAAATAAATTTCTCCAAAACTACTGGACCAATTTTTACTTTCACTTACTATATATAGTAAGGGAAGTATTGCGATCGTGAAAATTTTCGAATTCCAGTTTTCACGTTTTAGGGTCTCCTGAGTCCAAATGACCAAGTCCCGCAAAAAGGTCTGTGGGTATGTGTGTGTGTGTGTGTGTGTGTGTGTGTGGTGACTCCCGGGCGAAAAAGGAAAGTCATACGGAACTGAAATTTCATATTGAAGACATCTATACGCCCGAGAAGTTACAGAATCTTTTTCTTCAAAATCAGCTGACCAGAAGATCTACTTTATAGTATGCATTTTGAAGCTTTCTACGATTTTTTAATGGACTTTAATATAATGTAGGTTTCATTCTGGTTGAAATAGTTTGACAGGGCTTAAATGCCGATATTTTAATATTTCTTCATGTAAAGTACCTTTAATTCTGTAGATTCTATAAAAATACCTATATCATATCTTGTTACCATTGATAATAAACAGCTAAATGTGCAAGTTGAGCGAATCTAATAAACAACTAAAGGAGAAAACTGAAAAAATATTTTTTTAATGCAATTGTTTTATTTTGAACATAAGAACAGTAATATAGACGTATAATATACCTTTGGAAAGAGAAAGATTTTAGAAAAAATATTATACACAATCTTGTAAAATTTAATAAAGATTGATGAAAAGCCGATAAAACTAACTGATTATTGCAGATAATAATATAATAGAGTTTTTAATAAAACAAATGCTTCTATATTAATTCAATTTAATTAATTCTTAAATGGTTTCACTCATTTTTATCTCTAACTGTATTTGAAAATTCTTCAATCGATTTAAAAAACGGAGGTAAGAGAAAGTCGTGTGTTGACCGCACCAGATTTTTTTATAAATTCACCACAAAAATACTAGGACATGCCTCGATGATACTAACAGCTAGCTAGCTAGAAGTTGATATCAGCTGTTTTTTAGTTGTTTTTTTTTTAAATGGCGGCTGATTGAAAGTTATTTGATTTAATAACTCAGTTATTTTTGAAGATAGAGAAAAAAATTATGACGTGTTAACAAAAAATCTGGTGCGGGCAACACACGACTTTCACTTACCTCCATTTTTAAAATCAATGAAAGAATTTGCAAATACTGTTAGAGATAACAAATACGTGAAACTATTAAAGAATTAATTAAATTGAATTTATATAGAAACGTGTGTTTTATTAAAAAAATCTATTATGTTATTATCTAAAATAATCAGTTAGTTTTATCTTCTTTTCATCAATCTCTATTAACTATTAAAAGCTTTAGTATAAGATAATATTTTTTCTAAAATCTTTAGCTTTCCGACAATATATCATACATGTATATTACTGCTCTTATGTTCCAAAACGAAAAATTGCATTAAAAAAAATATTTTTTCTGTTTTCTCCTTTATTTGGGTATCGAATTCATTCAATTTATATATTTACCTGTTTTTCATCAGTGGTAACTAGATAATATAGTTATTTTTATAGAATCTACAGAATTAAAGGTACTTTACATGAAGACAATTTAAAATATCGACATTTAAGCCCTGTCAGGCCATTTCAATCAGAATGAAACCTACATCATATTAAAGCCCATTAAATTTTACATCGATATAGCGAGTTTAATCAAAATCGTCGGGACAGTTTTTAAGAAAATCGAAAAAAGGTGCAAAATGCATAGTATAAAGTGGCTCTTCTGGTAAGCTCATTTTGTTGAATAAGGTTTTGTAACGTCTATATTTGTCTTAAATATAAAATTTCAGTTTCATAGGACTTACCGTTTCCGCCCGGGAGTTACCACACACACAGACCTTTTTGCGGGACTTGGTTATTTGGACTCAGGGGACCCTAAAATGTGTATTTCCGTTAAAAACTGAAATTCGAAAATTTTCACGATCGCAATACTTTCCCTTACTATATATAGTAAAGAGAAAGAAAAAACAAAAGAAAAAAATATTGAAATTTTATCCATAAATACGCCCATAACTGAATTATTTTTGAAGATTGAAGAAAAATGTGTATAATGTTTTAGAATAAGTAATGTGCCATAATAATAATAATTTTTTTTTATCTGTATATTAAAGTCACAAATTGCGTGGTCTTTAAGGCCGTTTTGCTTCAAAAAAATAAATTAACAAATGTCATAAATTAAAATAGATGTGATTCCACCAAAAATCTGTGAGAAGGTAACATACCTTGATAAAGTAGCGTTCCATATTAAGAAAAGACTTGACAAATTAAGTTGAGGAGAATGTTCTGGAATCCGGCAGACTGACCAAACTGCTTCAGTACAACTATATTCAGGTTGTGCAGAACACAAAATGAAAATATCTACTAATCTAATTTGAAACACTTATCTCTGTTAGGCATTAAAACATTAATAATAAATGTAATTATCGTTAATTATTGGTATTCAATTAATTCCAAGAAAAAAAGGTTCCTATAGTAGCCTTATGTAATTAATGAAACTTTAATGAATTAACCTAACACAATGTACAAGAACTAACATTACTAAAGAGTAGTTATTAATGAGTTTTAGAATTTTAAAAGTAATTGGATACCTTAATTGTCTCATACAAAGTTGATTTAAAAAAAAAAAAAGTTGATCAATTAAATGTAATTAAAAAGGTATTTGTTAAATAAATAAATAAGTTTTAATAAAAATTCCATTTTTATTTATCTAATTGAACACTTAGAATTACATTATGATTGATTAATTAAATTATGTTCTCAAATTTAACATTATCATACTTCTGTGCATCCCTGATGTGCCAGAAAATTCACAGAGAAAGAAAAATTAAAAATTTCCTCACAAAATTAATCCCCCCCCCCCCAAAAAAAAAACAACAACAAAAAAACAGACAATGGTTTTCACATAACTTACTAGTTAATAACATCAATAACTAAAAAAGATTAAGGTCAAACAATTAAAAAAGTGATTAAAATATTTTGGATAAATAAATTGTATTAAAAGTAAATTTTCATTTATCTATGTGAACACATTGATAACTTAGGTTATGTTTATAGATGTAACAATATTATGTTATGTGCCAAGCAGCTTTGTTATTTCAGGAAATACAGAGTGTTTTTAGAGGATTTCTTCTATTTTAAGGTTTCCTGTCTCAGAGGTGTCATTAACAAAACTAATGCCAAACCCATCATATTATTGGATTCGTAAATTTAAATATATATACTTAGTATATACATGGTTTATTTTTATTTATTTATCCAATGTCACTTTATGCTACTGTTGCTAATCAGATGATGCTACAGTGGGAGTCATAAATTTTGCCTATCCAGGGTTTATTAGGATAGGGATCTTTAATGAGTACCAAGTGCGGTACATGATCACTCATGCTCGGGACCACCTTTTAATGTCCCCATGACCTTTGGCATAGGAGGCTGTTATACTAGCCACCCAGCTACAAGTAATCCCTAACAATATTATGTTATGTGCCAAGTAGTTTTGTTATTTCAGGAAATACAGAGTGTTTTAAAAGGATTTCTTCTATTTTAAGATTTCCTGTCTCAGCAGTTTCATTAACTAAACCAATGCCAAACCCATCATATTATTGGATTCGTAAATTTAAATATATATACTTAGTATATACATGGTTTATTTTTATTTATTTATCCAATGTCACTTTATGCTACTGTTGCTAATCAGACGATGCTACAGTGGGAGTCCTAAATTTTGCCTATCCAGGGTTTATTAGGATACGGATCTTTAACGAGTACCAAGTGCCGGACATCATCACTCATGCTCGGAACCACCTTTTAATGTCCCCATGACCTTTAGCATAGGAGGCTGTTATGCTAGCCACCCAGCTACAAGTAATCCCTAACAATATTATGTTATGTGCCAAGTAGGTTTGTTATTTCAGGAAATACAGAGTGTTTTAAAAGGATTTCTTCTATTTTAAGATTTCCTGTCTCAGCAGTTTCATTAACTAAACCAATGCCAAACCCATCATATTATTGGATTCGTAAATTTAAATATATATACTTAGTATATACATGGTTTATTTTTATTTATTTATCCAATGTCACTTTATGCTACTGTTGCTAATCAGACGATGCTACAGTGGGAGTCCTAAATTTTGCCTATCCAGGGTTTATTAGGATACGGATCTTTAACGAGTACCAAGTGCGGGACATCATCACTCATGCTCGGAACCACCTTTTAATGTCCCCATGACCTTTAGCATAGGAGGCTGTTATGCTAGCCACCCAGCTACAAGTAATCCCTAACAATATTATGTTATGTGCCAAGTAGGTTTGTTATTTCAGGAAATACAGAGTGTTTTAAAAGGATTTCTTCTATTTTAAGATTTCCTGTCTCAGCAGTGTCATTAACTAAACCAATGCCAAACCCATCATATTATTGGATTCGTAAATTTAAATATATATACTTAAAATATACATGCTACATCTATTACATAGTTAGTTCATACATTATAAGTGTATACATAGTTTCTTACATATATTTATATAAGTGATCTCAACTTTTATTAATTCTCTTTTAGTTTAATCATCTATTTTTTTTTTTTTTTTAACTTCACTTTATGCTACTGTGGCTAATTGGAAGATGCTGCAGAGGGAGTTTTAAATGTTTCCTATCCAAGATTAATTAGGGACAGTCGACTTTGGTTCGGAAGCAGGGGGACCATCCCAGTAGCTACTAGACCATTTTTTGAGAAGTATGGACTTGAAAAAATCAGTTGCAAATCATAGCAGAGACCATAATCCTGGACTCACTGGGAATCCTTCATCACAACATATATTGAGCCTACGCTGGATTTATATATGTCCATGAACGATTTAGAAATCAGTAAAATCAATGTATTTCTATTTAGCAGTACCACCTCTATCTTTTTTCTTTGAAATTGTCTTCAAGATTGTTCCGGTATGCTGTGTACTCATAGCAACTCAGCGAAGTTGAGCAGCAGACCCAAATGGGAATTTCTTCTTTATTCAATATTTTAAAAACGTCTTCTTAAAAAAATAAAAATTAGAACCTATAACATTACTATTTTGTTAATAAGATAATCAGGGCGTTAATCAAGAATTATCAGACTAATTTACTTCTAAATTCTCTAATTTTCAACTCTTTTTCAGTTTTTTATTGACTTTGCTTTCATATATCTTTTTTTTGTAATGTAGTAGAATTATTATACTTTTAGCATTCTGATTTCTAATAATTGGTACATACGCTTTATTAAAAATATTTAGAATTAGTACATCCATATTTATATTATAATTGGTAAGGCTGTAAAACGAGTTATAAGAATTAAATAATTGATACAGAAGATATATTCTCATAATTAATTATAAACAAAAGGAATTCTAACTATTTCATTCATTGGCTGAGCTTTACTTTAATAACTCATTTGAAAAGGCCTATTTACTACAAACTCTACTAAAATAACATAATTACTTAAGGAGTGGTTTTAATTACATAGAGTGGGTAAAATGAGTACTTGAGCACCTTTATTTTGATACGTTAACTTGTTGATAATATCAATAATTGAAAAATACTGTGATTTTTTTTTTCAATTTAAAGTAATCTGCATCTGATTAAGTATTTATAAGTTTGCAGATTTTTTTTTTTTTTTTAGAATAATAGAAATGAGGAAATTACAGAATTATGACCTTTTCAATGTATAAAATATTTTTGAACACTCGAACAATTTTAATTATGTTTACCAATTTAACAATATAATGCATCCTTGATATACACTGTTATTTTTATATCTACTTGTATTCCATAAAATTAATGTTTATCACATGTAATGTTCTTTTTTTTTGTGTGGAATTGGCTAAATTTTAGTAAAGCAGATTAAAATTTACGAATAATAACTATAATAGAAGTTTAATGTTAATGTAGTAAAACTATATTTATTTTGACTATATGTCTGAGGAAGTCACAAGACTTTGGAATTATAATTCTTTAGTACTTACTTCCTACATACTTCCTAACTCCACTTTGCATTATTTTAAGGAATATTTTCATTAATATATGAAGCCTTTTAAGAGAGAATAAACATAAAAATTGATCTTTGAAAGATATTTTAAATGTTGAATAGTTAATAAATTAATTTTTTTTTTTTTTTTAGATATGTAATTCTCCAAAATGATCAGTTCATGAGGTAATTTATGGTGTAGTGGCTAGCACAACAGCCTTCTATGCCCAAGGTTGCAGATTTTCAACTCAGCAGATGGCCCTAGGATTTTTTGAAGGGAGTAAAAAATCCTTGGTTACATATCTCAGAGGGAATGTAAAATAAATTTTGGTATCACCTGTACCATAGTGGTTATTTTAAAAGCCTTCTATGTCGAAAGATCACGGGTTCAAACCTGCAGGTAACCCTTCTTCTTGTGGTGCCTATCCGTTACGGATGTTGGCGATCATCAAGGCAATGCGTACTTTATCCACTGCTGCACGAGAAATGCCTACCATTGTTGTATTATACCAAGCAAAATCAACTGCAACATGTTATAGCGCTGGTTGTTTCTCATTATATGTCCCAAATATTCCAGCTTACGTGATTTTATTAAAAACAACAGCTCCTCTTCTTTACCCATTCTTTCTAAGACCCTATGAATGGTAATATGTCAGTATAACCATATCTCAAACGACTCAAGTTTTACAGAGGTAGCTTCAGTTAGAGTCCAGGATTGGAGCAGTACTGAGAAGACATAACACTTCAACAGTCTGATCTTAGTTGGCATTGATAGATCATGGGATATGGACAATTTTGAATTTTGTGAAAAGCATCTTTGGTCCTTGCTATTCTGCATTTAATCTCCACAGAGTGATCCCATGTTTCACATATTTTGGTTTCGAGATAAGTATAGTTCTGAACTCTTTCTATTTGTTGGTTATTTATTGCGAGTTGGCCAGAATGGTTGTTGGTTGCAGGTGGCTCTAGGATTCTTTAATGGAAGTAAAAAATCCTTTGTTATGCCTTCCTACAGAGAGGATGTAAAAAGGTGGTCCTGTGCGATGTCAGGTACTAGTTAAAGATCCCTGTCCCAATTAAACCTTGATAGGCAAAGTTTAGGGCCCCACTGAAGATTCTTCTGATTAGCCACAGTAGCATAAAGTGATGTTAAATAAATAAACTAACAAAATACATTTATTTGAAAAAAAAAAAAAAGTCTCCTTGTCATGGCTTGTCTTCTGTACAGAAATGGATCAGATTTTGTAACAATGACTAGTTTTCATCAATTGCTTTAAATATTACATATATCGGGAATATTCATACTTCATGAGATGAGAAATAATTGGTGTCTGAAAGTGGATAATGATAAGGTTTTATGAATGAATAGAAAAATGAACTTTATTCTGGGACATAGTCCCTTAAGAATAACATTGATGTTACAAATAAATATAGCTCTTCTGGCCAGAATACATAAAATGATTGAATTATTCACAAACTTAATTATTTACATAGGTAAAGTAGATTAACCAAAAAAAAAAATAATAAATAAATAAAACGAAAAATATATACATACACTCACACACACACTCATACATAAATCACAAAGTAATGATCATAATAATAATGATAATAAGTACAAGAATGATAAAATAAAAACAACTAATTTACAAAAAAAAAAAAAAAAAATATATAGGAAAGTTTGAAAATAGGGTAGCACAAATGACAAAAAAAATTTCTGAAGGAGGCCAACTGTGAGAAAGTATATAAAGGTTTATGGGATGACATATCGTGTTTATTGAATGGACAGAAAAGCTGGTGGTGTGCCTATCCAGTACATGGGGAGGTTTTTATATTGTTCTGAAGGGAGGGAAAAGTCCAAGGAGTTTGTAATAGTTACAAATGTATTACATTTGTAATACATTAATTAATTAATTAATAGTTTGTATAGTAATGTAATAGTTAAAAATTGTAACTATTACAACCTCCTTGGAAAAGACAGACACCAAGGACGTATACTCAACAGAAAGAAGGTTCTTCAATAAGTTCGGTTGATCTATTATAAACATGGGAGCATCTGGAAATGCCACATATGAATTTAATAAAAAAATTCATTGATGTTTCCAACAGTCTGCCTTACAAGAGGCAACCTTAGTTAAACTGAGTAGACTAGAAGCAAGCATGATTTAGTTGGGATGGAATTATGAAATCTTAGGAATATTAGAAGTTTCATCCTGAAATTACACCTGACAAAGAGAAAAAAATTAAATACATAATGGCTGATTTAAATTATTTCAACACTTACTAAATAGGTATTAGTATCAATTTAGTCTCTTTGGATTAATTAAAGTTGGATAAGGGATCATCTGTAGCATGATGACTAGCATAACAGCCTTATATGCCAATGGTCATTGGCAAAATTTATGACTCCCACTGTAGTATTGTCCGATTAGTCATAGTAGCATAAAGTGAGGTTAAATAAATAAACAAAATTGGATAATTTATTAAACATTATATCCCTCCTCCTTCAAAACAAACTTTTCCCCTCAAAAGCCAAATTCCCTCAGCCCACCCAAAAAAACTGTCCATGGACCCACCACTGGTTCTGAGAAGAGCCAACAGTAATATATAGCAACTTTGGTGAGTCCTAGGAGGATCTCCATACCCCAGGGTCGCTCCACGGTTGAAATAAAAATTTTTGTCTCAGCTGGGATTCAAACCTGAGACCTATAGAACATTGGCCTAATGCTCAATAAACTAGGCCACATCACTCCCACTACAAAAGCTTATATTCTTTTGAATCTTCCATCTCTCGATCTCTTAGGTTTGCAAATAATCTCAATATTCATATATTGCAATGCAATAGAAAGTCAAAAATTATATCAGCTCTAAAATCAAATTAAAATCTTGGAGGTAAGTAGGATTTTAGGGCGATAAATATCTTGATTATTACGCCTGATTAAAATGTTGGATAATTAACTTAGTCAAAAATATTTTTATTTAATATGTTTATTTTAAGTAAAAATATGACTTAAGCAGATTTGTTTTCAAGTCTTATAAACTTTGTACTTTATATTTTTAGTATCTAGTATATTTTCATTTTATACTCTTATATTTGTATATTGTATTATTTGTTTTATTTTCAAAGAGTTTAATTAGTTTGTTAAACAATCATAAAATACTGTATGTATTATAAAATATTGTATATATTATATATTTTATCAAAATATTGTATCATATATTCTTAAAGTATTTTTCATGTAGTTTAAAGCAACACTTTGTTAACTTTTTTATTGTACTTATTTCTAAAAGGGCACCACGTCCGTATAAAAGCAATAAATATTAAAAAGTGAAATTATTGTTCATTAAAGTAAACCACATTTATATTGCTTTAAATTTAAAATTCTCAAATATCATCTAACCTCCAAAAAAAAAAAAAAAAAAAAATTTCAAGTCAACAGATCCCTGAATTTAGCTATAAATGACCCATCTTAAGAATGAATAAAAACATTGCACTATTTGATGCTGAAATATTTTTTACATATAACCTGGACAACAGAACTACCAGAAAATGAATTTGAAGTTTTTCATTCTAAAATTTTCTATATTGAAATTGTAACTATCTGAACTTCAAGGTAAAAATATATTTTTGAGTTATTTTTCATGTTGCTTACTTGTAAATATTATATTTTTCTTGTTTTCAAAATTAAATACAATCAATATACTTTTGGCATGGTTAGGTCTTTTGGTCATTTTTCATCTATTTTTATAAGTGTTTGTTACTATTGCTGAAGAATGGGTAAATTTTAAATATATAACGAACTAAAGAAGAAAAGAGCCAAAATATATTTTTTTTCAGTAATTTTTTTAACTTAATAATAATAATTGGGTGTTTAGAAAGCTAAAGATTTTAGAACACATGTTATTTACAAAGCTGTATAAGGTAATGTAAAATTATGTATTATATCTGTTAAATGATATTAAATAATTACACACTTAGGAACCATACTTCATAACTTTTTATTATCCTCACAATTATAACAGCTGTTTTTATTTAAACATCTGTTGTATTTAATATATAATAAGTTCAGAAAGATTTTCTTCGCTAACTTGAGCTTCCAATTCAGCTTGAACCTCCTGAAATTTATCATTTATTTCCCTTAACCTATCATAATAGTTAGTTATTTCCTCAGTTGATGGTGATGATTTTTGTAATAACTTCTCCAGTCTTGTAAGCTGACTTTTAGAAACTGCACATTTTGATTTAAATTTAGCTATAAATAATTACGACATGATCGACAAAATACTACCAAGAATTATACAATGCTGAAGAAGAAAAGGTATTTAAAAAAACTTAAAAAAAACAATAAGGATTGAAAATTCTGTTCCTGCAATACTGAAATCAGAAGTGGAAAGTTTAATTAAATCACTTAAGTGCTCAAAAAACCCAGGCCAAGATGGTATTACAAATGAAATCCTGAAGGCTGGAGGAGAAGAATTAACAGCTCTGCTATGCAATTTTTTCAATAAAGTTCTCGAAGAAGAAGAAATCCCAACAGACTGGAAAATATCAAAAATTGTTTTGCTTCACAAGAAAGGGGATAAAACTAAATTAAATAATTTCAGACCAATATCATTGGGTTTTTACAAAAATAATTCAAACCAGACTGACTAAAACAATAGATGAAAATTTACCTTCGGACCAAGCAGGCTTTAGGAAGGGGATGTCTCCAATAGATCATTTACACGCTGTAAACCAACTCATAGAAAAAAGTAAAGAATATAATTTAAATTTATATCTCATATTTGTTGACTTTTCCAAAGCATTTGACAATATATATCATAGCAGCATTATAACAGCTCTCAAGTCGATAGGTATCGAGGAAAAATATATTTCTATAATAAAGCAATTATATACTGACAACAAAGCATTTATATTTAGCGACAAAAAAGGCAAGGAGTTTCCAATCAAGAGAGGTCAGGCAAGGAGATGAACTATCACCACAGCTGTTCAGTAGTACTGGAACTTATTCTAAAGGAGATGAAATGGCAACAATATGGGATAAATATAAATGGTGTCAAAATAAATATACTTAAATATGCTGATGATGTGCTACTGATTTCCAGAAAGAAGAAGAGATAGTGACAATGCTGCAACAACTTAGGTATAGAAGTACACAACATGGACTGTCGTTGAACTTGGCAAAGACTAAAATAATCACCAGCTCCAGTGTTGCAAAAGTCAAAACAGACTTCCTGAAATAGGTGTAGTAGAAGAAATCAAATATCTAGGACAAGTGATATCTTTTAAAGATAGACAGTCTACTGAAATCCAAACTAGGACAGCTATGGCTTGGCGGAAATATTGGAGCTTAAGGATGGTTATGAAGAACAACAATATCAGCCAGCCTCTAAAAACGTTAGCCTTCAATAGCTGTATATTGTCTGTCCTATCTTATGGATGCCAAACATGGCCCCTCAACAAGCTTCATGAGAGAAAAATTATAACATGTCAAAGAGCAATGGAGAGGAGCATTTAGGCATAAGGAAAAGCCAAAAGCTAAACAGCCAAACAATAAGAAAGGTTAGTGGTGTCACTGATGCAATCACATTTGTGAAAAGATGAAATGGCAATGGTTTGGCCATCTAATGGGGAAAAATGATAAAAACTGGGCTAAAATACTGGCTGAGTGGACCCCATTAGATGAGAAAAGGAACTGAGGCAGGCAAAGAAGAAGGTGGGTCGATGAGATCAAAAAGGAAGGAGTGCTATGGTCACATGATAGTCTAGGATGGGGAATTTCGGAAGATGAAGATGAGCGAACTCTTCAACTCAAGTACGAGTAGTTACCGTTAAAGACTTTAAACTCCTGAAAAGGAAGGTCTATGTACGTATATGTGTATAAAGAAAGAAGAAAAAATGTATTATAAATGTTTATATGTATATCAACAAAAGACTATTATTATTATAAATAATTACACACTTAGGTACCTACATTATCAATCTTTATTATTCTCACAAGTATAACAGCTGTTTTTATTTAAACAGCTATTGTATTTAATATATAATATTATAAAACTAAGTGATTGTTGTAGATAATAAATTCTATTGTGAGATTATCTAATCTGAAACAATTGTTTCTATTGAAACTCAATGCAATTCTTTAACCAATTCAATAAGTCAAATTCTTCCAAAGCTCCTCCCTTGGTTTTTGGACTAACAAAAACCACTAAATTGGTTTGCTAGTGCAGTTGCAGATCGACACACATTTCCATTGCACAATATAAACAACCTAGCAGATAGTATTTAAAAAGTTCTTGTGGATTTTTCTACAGCCCTGGGTTATCCAAAATCTTTCTATCTAATATTGCAATAATTTTAAAAATCGATTGGCTTCATAAATAGATTTAACAAGACCAATAGCCTCTCATTTTGTACGTGTTTTAAATGCTGAAGTAAACAAAAATAAAACTAAATCTATACAAACTTATAATTTATAAGTTGATAGGGATTTAGTATTAAAAAAGCAGAATTTTTTCAATTTTCTATGATGAACCATTGTCTTCGACCAAAATATTTGAAGATAGAGAAAAATATTAATAATGTTTTAGAATCAGTAAAGTGTGATAAAAAACAAAACCATAGAAAATGTTGATTAACTGTAAATTAAAGTAACAAATTATAATAGATGTAATTCCACAAAAAATAGGTTATTATTGAAGATAAAGAAAACCGAAAAGATTTTCGAGATCAAGACAACGCAATGAACAAAGAGAGGAAAAAAATAAAAATAATAATCTTATATGGTCAAGTCATGACTTATAAGAGATGTGATTCCCTGGTAACTCGGTTATTATTGATGATAGAAAATGTAAGGCGTTCTGGAATCAGGAAAATTTATTCGAATTAAAATCTAAAGAAAAGAAAATGAAATAGTAATGCAATCCTGTATAAATGCTTTTGGTTAAATTAAAGAAATCCTTCCACCCCCTTAAAATAGAACCTCAGAGAAAATGTGTTTCTCCTAAATAATAAATACTAACAAAAAAATTCCATTTTACTTATGAGTTATTTATTCCTTTTCATATTAGTTAATTGTCTATCAACAGCTATATGAACAGTTTTACTTTAATATTGTTATTTGGAAATAATAAATCTTTGTGTAATAATTTGCAGTGTTCTTTTTCTTTGTTAATACTTTAATTTTTAAGATTAAGAAAATTAATGTAAAAACTAATGTAGATTACATAAAAACAAATAAAAAATATATTGTATTTATCATATTTATTTTTATTTCATGTCACTCACACCATATGCGTTCACGTAACACCCCTTACTCACAGGCCCTTAGCAGCTTTCCCCTCGCCTGCCAAGGTCTTATGTAATTCAAAACAGCCAGTCATTGTACATATTTATACTAAAACGTTTACTCAAAAACATATCTAAATTTCAACAATACAGGAGAAAATATTATAGGTGGAATAATCAGGAATCAGTCATTTTTTGAAAATTTTTAATTTTGCCAACGTTTCAGCTCAAGCTTGTGAGCCATCATCAGGGCATTACTGAGCCATGTCCTAACATAAACTTTTCAAAATCAGTTTATGCTTGGACATGGCTCAGTAATGCCCTGATGATGGCTCACAAGCTTGAGCCGAAACGTTGGCAAAATTAAAAATGACTGACTGATTCCTGATTATTCCAAATATAATAGTTTCTACAGTCGACTATACATCCTCAATATAATACAGGAGAAGGTTTATTTTACCTCATCAACTTTCAATTCACCTGTCACATACTTGTTGAAATTGTAATCGCATGTCAATTTTTTTTTTCAAGATTTACTATAATAAAAAAAAAAAAATAAATAACTACATCTATTAAATTTTCAAGCTTACAGAAACAAGTTTTTTTTTCTATTTTTTATTTTTAATTTAAAAAAATAAATTGGCTGATGACGTTGATGGTTGACGCCTCCCAGGTCATGGCTATTTCTTTAGCATGCTATAAATCATAAGTGTTCAAATTTCTAATCTTACAGGAAAACCATTACTCGGAGGGTTCACTAGCTCTCCAACTACAATTTCTTTTGGGGTATGTACACTACGGATCCTCATAAATTTTATATACCATTCTGTGTATGAGGAACATTTATAACATAAATATTTATATAAAGGATTACATAATTGTTTCAGGGTCACCTGTAACATTGTTGCAAGCATAACAGCCTTTTATGCCCAAGGTCACGAGTTCGAAGCCACAGGTGCAAAAATGAAGTCATACCAAAATGAAATTTCATATTTAAGACAACTATACGCCTGAGATGTTACAGCCACTTTTTCGTCAAAATCAGCTAACCAGAAGAGCCACTTTATACCATGCATTTTGCACCTTTTTACAATTTTCTCAAAAATAGCTCTAACAATTTTGATTAAACTCCCTATATTGATGTAAAATTTAATGGGCTTTAATATCATGTAGCTTTTATTCTGACTGAAATAGTCTGACAGGGCTCAAATTCCGATATTTAAAATTTTCTTCTTCTAAACTACCTTTAATTTTGTACATTTCAAAAGGTTAACCATATCATCTTAATGATATTGATGAAGGACAGCTAAATATACAAGATTTACGAATTTGTTGACTAACTAAAGGATAAAAGAGAAAAACAATTTTTTTTTATGTAATTTTTGTTTTTTGATATTTTTTAAAAATTATATTTGTTTTATTTAGAAATAATACAATCTGCCACAATGTTGGGCAATGGGTAGGTATTAATGCTATAACAAGTCATTCATTCCTTATGTACAATAAATATAAAATAAAAAAAAAAATACATATTTTTAATTTTTTATATTAAGAACAGTAATTATGTGTATAATATACTGTTGGAAAGAGAAAGATTTTAGAAAAATATTATCTGATACACAAAGTTGTAAAAGGTAATATAAAGTGACGAATAGGGAATAAACTTATTACTGATTAACAATTTAATGAAGTTATATTATTTAATCTAAATCATATGTTTCCAACGAAAATGAATATACGTTTTATTAAAATCAACTTCAAATATGTTTCAAATTGAAGTATATTTAATAGTTTTTAAATTTTGGGAGGTAAGTGAAAGTCGTGTGTTGCCTGCACCAGATTTTTTAAATGTACAATTGTGTCTCAATTTTATATGGAAATAAATAAGAATAAGAATCAATTTATAAAACAAACACTTACACTTTATTAAAATATTCTATCCATAAAACAGTCACAATGTATATACTTAGCATAGTATCAAAATAAATACATACATATATATTTAAATTTACAAATCCAATACTTAATAAAAGAAATATTTACAACATTTAAATAAAATACATATACAAAAAAAACATTCATTTCAAGATTAGTCTGAAGTTAGTTGAGAAAAATATTGAGTTCTGATTCAAAAATGCCGTTAATATATTTAAAATCACAATCCAGCAACTGTACATTTAATAAAAACCAAAAATACACATATCATTTGAGGTAGCACATAGATTTAATCATGTTTTAGATATTTCTTTTATGTTTTGCAAAATTAAAAAGAAGAAGAATGAAGATAAAATTATATATAAATCATATTTATAAATCTATATTAAAAAAAAAAAAAAAATCATATAAATGGCTATTCAAATCTATATAACTCTCTCTACTTTATAAAAAGACATCATAAAATCTATAATGTGCAATCCATATTCTTTGAATATTCTTACACACATTTGTCTGATAATAATTAAGTTAATAAGGCTAAATACAGCAAAAAATAAAATAAAAAAAACAATAGCATCAATGTTATACATCTTTGTTTTCTAGCAATTTAAAATCAGACTTTATAAAAATTATATGTATATATATATATTTTTTTATCATACAAGCATTGCCAATAGTAAAAAGTTCCAAAATACTGGTCGCTTTGCGATTGCACAAAAATGTAATTAAAAAAAAAAAAAAAAAAAAAAAAAAGAGGGAAGTATTATTAAAAAAAAAAAAAAAAAGAAACGTTCCTCGTAGAAATCTATTGATATTATTTAACATTAATAATTAAAGTTGATTCCGCATCTAAATAAAAATAAGAATAACGAGGCCCAATTTTTTAAAGTGATTAAATTTTATAAATAAAAAAATAATGATTAGGGTTAAAATACATCAAGTTTAATTATTAATGGAAAACTAATAGCTGTTTGAGAGGGAAATAACAGTTGTGATTTTAATAGCGGTCCCATTAATTTTGAAGTCTACTGAGGCGTTGTGGCGGTTGAGGATTTCCATTCCGCGTAGAGAAGATAGGTGCCAGCCCCGTATGCCAAGGCATTGAATATTCCAAAAATCTGAAATCAAAATTATTAATTAATTAAAAGAACAATAAAATAAAATATATATCATGATAGATATACTAATAACTTATATACTAACATCATCGAATATTTTCATACCAAAATCATCATTTTATAATACTATTTATTTCCATGTTTCATTACTATTATCTTGTTATTGTACTGTTAACTTATTACTACGCCCAATTATTAATATATTATTATATGCCTGAGATGTTAAAGCAACATTTTCATAAAAATCGGCTAACTAGAAGAGGAACTTTATACCATGCATTTTGCACCTTTTCATGATTTTCTAAAAAAAACAGCTCTAACCATTTTGATTAATCTCGCTAAGTTGATGCAAAATTTAATGGGTTTTAATATCATGTAGGTTTCATTCTGATTGAAATAGTCTGAAAGGACTAAATTGCCATTATTTTGAATTTTCTTCTTCTAAAGTACCTTTAATTTTGTGGATTTAAAAAAATTAGGCATATCATCTTATTAGCATTCAAAAATAACAGCTAAATATTCAAGTTGAGCGAATTTGATAAACAACTAAAGGAGAAAAATGCAAACATATTTTTTAATGCAATTTTTAGTTTTTGAACTTAAAAACAGTAATATAGATGTATAATATGCCATTGAAAAGCTAAACATTTTAGAAAAAATATTATCTTATACACAAGCTTTTACAAGTTAATAGAGAGTGATGAAAAGCCGATAAAACTAAGTGATTATTTTAGATAATAATATAATAGATTATTTTAGATAATAATATAATAGATTATTTTAGATAATAATACAATAGATATTTTAATAAAACACACGTTTCTATAGAAATTCCATTTAATTAATTCCTTAATGGTTTCACTCATTTTTATCTCTTACTGTATTTGAAAATTCTTTAATCAATTTTAAAAACAGAGGTAAGTGAAAGCTGTCTGTTGCCCGCACCAGATTTTTTTTATCAGGCTGAAACATCAGCACAATAAATTAAGTTCACTTGATTGAATTGTTTCTATGACCTTCACCTTCATGTGCTTTTTTAAAATAAAAAACTTAAGTTCTTTATAATTTATAAGTAAGTTACAGATTACCTCTTTGTAATTTTTTTTTTTTTAACTACTGATGTAATACAAGATGCATATAGGAAATCATGATATTAAATGTTACTATGAATAAAAGAGTTGTATAGAAGCCAAGAATTGAACCGGAATAATTAATAAAATTAAATAAATGGCCATGTTTTATTAATGTTATACGACCTTAGTAAGCCCTTTCATTATCTTTTTTTTTTTTTCTTTAACCAACCATGAATGATGACTAAACAAAAAATTCTGTTGATAATATTTGTCTAATATGATTAGACTTATATGTACTTAAATTAAATTAAATAATCTTTAAAGAAATTAAAAATAAATACAAAAATTGAACAGAATAGTCTACATTTAATCATAGTGAGGGTGTATGGTTGACTATCGAGATGATAGATTTAAAATAATTAACCATACCATCTTATTAGAATTGATAAAAAGCAGCTAAAGATAAAAGTTGAACAAATTTGATAACTAATTTAAGAGAGAAAAAAGGAAACATATATTTTAAATGTAATTTTTGTTTTTGTGAAATGAGAAGTATATAACATAGATGTATAATATAACATTCGAAAGCTAAATATTTTAGAAAAAAAATTATATTAAATACAAAGTTGTAAAAGGTAATGTAGATTGAGGAATTATTATACATACAATTTTTATAATGTTTTATTATTTAATTTAAATCATAAATTTCCAATAAACCTTTAAGAAAATTAACTTTAAACTTTTTTCAACTTTAAGTTTATTTAATAGTTCTTATATTGATTTTAACAGCCGAGGTAAGTGAAAGTTGTACGTTGCCAGCACCAGATTTTTAAAAAATACTATCAGCATTTAAGCTATCGAGCCTAGAAACAAATTGAAGTACAAACTTCTTTTTCTACAGGTATAAATGAGAGAAAGACATGATTATAAGTGGTAAATTATATGTGTACTATCATTCACTCAATTGCCCTGAAGATAACATAAAATTTGGATTGAAACGTAGGAACAACAAGTTAAAAATACAATAAATTACTACTAAGTGTTCTAATGAATACACTCCTAACCGACATCTATTTAAATTATATTTACAGTCAATTATTTTTCTATCTCTAAAATAATAATGGTGGAATATAATATACCAATGGAGTATGCTAGAATTTAGGAGGAAAACCTTACTCTGAAGACAGAATAATAGGAAAATATATAACATAATTATTATAGACACTATTATTACTGAAAGTATCTGAGAGTGTATGATAATTCACTCTCACCAAATCTCCCGATATTTTTGTCACCATGTAGCCCAGCCTTCATTTACTATCCTTGACCTTCACCTTAAATTATTAACACTCATTAAGTAATGATAAGAAATAAGCTGGAGTAAGTCTAGTAAAGTATATGTTATAATTTATCGTGTTATATTTACAGTGTCTATAATAATTGTAATATTCAATATAATAATATTGTAATATTCAATTACCACATTTTTTATAAAACTTCATTTTTCATTGTTTTAAACTTTAATTATTAATAATGTATAATTTCTTAAAATGGAGTTTCCACCTTAAAAAACATGTTTTCATTATGGCACCAATAAATTAAGTTTAGGCTTAATTGTGTGTTAAATTGACTGCACCCTCAACCAACTTCTCTCAGAAAATATATAATAGTTACTAACAATCATATTGGAAAACACCTTAAACATAGATGTAACATTAGTTAGACAATGTAAATAGAACACAATAAATTATAACATATACTTTACTAGACTGAATCCAGCTTATTTCTAATCATTACCTAATGAGTGTTAATAATTTAAGGTGAAGGTCAAGGATAGTAAATGAAGGCTGCGCTACATGGTGACAAAAATATCGTGAGATTTGGTGACAGTGAATTATCATACCCTCTCACATACTTTCAAGGGTATTATAATAAATATTCAATTACCACATTTTTTATAAAACTTCATTGTTCATTGTTTTAAACTTTAATTATTAATAATGTATAATTTCTTAAAATGGAGTTTCCACTCCCCCTTTCCCTGTTACTTTCATGGACTCTCAAAAGATCTCCCTCTCACAATACTATACCTACCTGTTTCTCACAGTGTATTCAGACTTTAACTAGAATAAATCGGAAGATGTTATACAACTTAGCAACTTTTATAGAAAAAAGCTAATTTTCAGCTATCATGCCATCTTGAGGTGCAAACAATTTATGTTTACATTATGTAGGTAATTCCAACAAGAAGCCTCATATCTGAATTTAGACCTTGTAGGTATTACTTACACACCTAGGCTTTAATAGCCAAAACCTATTGCATTTCTAAATAAAAGTGGTGAAGTAATATAAGAGCCTTCAATTTACTTTAGCATTATTATTTAATTATTTACTGATATTTTGCAAATATAATCAATAACATACCTCTTCAATTATATTTGAAAATAACTCCTTAATATTGACAGTCTTATTGGCACTTGTTAGATGTTGATGAGATAATATTTCAAACCATGGATATGGTGACATTTATACCAAGGTTTCCGTTATCTTCAAATAACTGAACGATTGAAGTGTCGAATACGAGGCAGTCAGAGCTGAGAATAGCAGACGCAATTCCTTCGTGAATACTTCTCGGTGTGGCTTCCCAAGCCAGTCGTCTCCTGTGCCCGTTCAATTCCAGCCTATATGCAAAAACCTCAGCTTGTTTTCGGGAACCAATCAGCTGTACAATGGCGAAAAACTGTTGGTGGCCTGTATACTTCTCTTGTTTTTCCAGTACTAACATGAAATTATGGCCGAAACAGGACTGCATCATGACCCAGTCGACCGCGCCCGGCAGATTTATGTCGGTGACCAGAAAGACAATGTCTTCACCTTGTAAAGTCGTGATGGATTTATGAGACATGAGAAGATGAGGCATTACTTGTTCCAAAGATCCGAGCCACTTGCAGCTAGCGCCGGGACACGGGCAACTGTAAGGCTTGAAATCACAGACTTCTTCATGATCTGCTTTTTCAGTGTGCAATAAAGACATTGTACACCCGGAGGTGGAGTATTTACACAAAAACATCACCGTGCTTGCGACTTTTTCCATCGCTAAATTTCTGATATTGCCTAGAGGGCCCCGGCACGTAGGGCAGCAAGTGAGCTTAGGCCGACAGTTGCTGCAAACAAGATGACCACTCTGACACTGCAATATAGGTGGTAAGACATAATCGAAGCAAACTGGGCATTCAAAAAGAGAAGCTAAATCTGCTGTAACTGGTACGACAGCATTTGATGATGTCGATGAGCTAGAAGGCAGGTTTACTTGGTTCATTCCGGAATTGTGTATGGAAATACCTCTTCTCTTACAAATATTCTTCCCAGCCTGTGAAGTCATCTTTGAAAGGCAGGAGACTGTTTTCAAGATGAAAGACACAGTTAAAAGTGTATCTTGAACGAAATTACTATTGACAATGGTTTATGGATAAAACTAACTTATTATGTCATCGGATTTTTAAAATTAAGTTTGTTTTTATAAAAGTTTTGTTAGCTAAACAATAAAGCCAGCTTTGTCAACCGTAATTAAGCTTCTTCCATGAACAATTAAGGTCCCTCCCACGATAATCTAAAGAAAAAAACCTAACACCACCATAGTAATAACTAATGGGACCTAACCCAAGGAACTTCAATAACCCTTCAAGTTGCTAATAATCACTCGAGAAATTGAATTGGGTGTATTTAAACAGAAGATTTCGTAAAACTGAACAATTACATTGATAAAACGATAATAGAAAGGAATAATTGAAAGAGAGATCAAAGAAAACAACTAAGTTAAACCTGGCAACACGGGAACACTAAACAAAACTTGCAGTACACGTTTGTTATCATGAGAGTACTCTCCCCACCACCCGATCCAAATGGCAGTTCTGCAATACGCTACATTTCAACTTTTAAATTCAACTATTTATCACATATTTTCTTTATTAATAACCCTAAAATATTTAAGAATATATAATTATAAACTCTACTGATTACAAAAGTGAAACATATTTCTAAAACTAAATCTTTATTTGTGGACTAGTTTCTTTTTCTAACTTGCTGATAATGAGATGCTGTTATCCAGAAGTACTGTCAGGGCATTTTTACGAAAATTAACATTTTTATATATTTTTATTCTAATCTTTTAGTTTTATCGAAATAAGTCACCCGATTTAATCTACAAAAAAAACACGTTTAGAATTAGCATTTCTTTCCAAAAGCTACCAATTGCATAGTTCATTTAGCTCCAAATAATACAAAAAACATTTATTTACAAAACGTAAAAAAAAGTTATCACTAAATAAAAATTCTAGATTTTAATACACAAAGAATCAAGTACATTGGTTCAATAATAAATAAATAAGATTTTTTTTTTTTTTAGTCAAAATGTCCGATAATGGATATAGTGCCTACTGGAGATCATTATCTCAATTATTTAAAACACGCTCACAATTATAACGAATACAGTGAATTTATTTTCTTCAAGTATTTGATATATTTTAAAATTATAAAAAATTTCTAACAATGATTAATCATTATTAAACAGGCTGAGAGTATTTATTTTAAAGGTTTTTAAATACATTTATGCCGGCATATCTCGAATTTCGATGGCATTAATTTTAGCTAGCAAGTAATTTGATCTAGTCCATTTAAAGTTGGAATGGGATATATTCTTAAAATAATTATAAAAAAAAAGTATTATATTAACGTTGAGGCGCATTAAAGTGGTTGTTTTAGAGAAAGTTGATCTAATACGTGGATTAAGATACCACACAAAGTAAACATTTTACAAATATTTGTCTTAAATATTTTTAGTTCTCACACACGAAATATTAATCATATGTTTCTTTACTTTTAAAGTGTATAAAAAATCAACTTGTATATGAGTTTGTAGAAAAAGTTTATTAATTAGAAACTTTCACATTGTTGAGGAGAAATTCTTTCGACTCACTTAAAGTATTACCCATTAAGTTATAATTTCTTATTAAAATGTTTTACCATTAACAATTATAGATTAATTTAATACAATTTCCAAGTTAAATCAGATTTTTAATATAGGAAATCTCTGTAGGGGGTATGAAATAACCGGTTATTTTTAGTAACTAGTTACTGCCTGTAGATTTCAGTAACGGTTATTTTACTGTACCTGTTATCTCTTCCAGTCTGTGGGTCCTATATGATAATATAATAAAACTATTTATAAGTAAACATAACAGAAAAATAATCACAATTTTATTGGACCTATTGTAAAAATATGTTTCTTTTTTATAATTATAAATTTAGTACAGCTAATAATAAAATTATGTATATTACAATGAAATTTTTGTTAGTAATAAATATACCATATTTAATGTTTTGCCAAATATACTTCATGTTGTAAATTGCATACAAATATTTTAATTTATTAATACAGTAATAATCAATAGAAAATATATGTTTCTTAAAAATGATAATAATTTGTGTTTAATAAGAAGAAATTAAACCAGTGTTTTCAACATAATTATATTTGAGATTATCAGTATAAAATCAAGGGAATGATGGTTTGGGTAGAATATTACAGAAATAAACACACAGTAGTGAAATATATTTTTCAACCTATGCCAAAAGCAAAGTTAATATTAGGCACAGGTTAAATAGTAAGATTAATGGAGTCCTAAATATTCAATCCACAAATTAATTATTTGCTAAATATACTCCAAGCCCAAATTTCGTTCGGGCTTTAAGGCGTAAAACCTTAAGGTTATCAACATATGTATATAAAATATATATAACTTCTATTAAAAAATTAATACTGTGTAGGTAAACAAAATTAAAAGAAAGATAGAACAACTGAACAACAATAAAAAAAAAAATCAAGTGAAAAGTACGTTCCATCTTAAACATTCAAATTAAATTAAGTTTTTTAAATTGAAATAAATAATTTAATATTGTTTCGATATGAGACTGTGAACATATCCTTCAAAAAATTAATTCAAAACTCTGTATTCATTATGCAGAACATAATAAATGCTGGAGGCTTGTCTTATTCAAATATATATACATATTTTTTATTTGAATATATTTGTTCAGATTTACAATTGTATTTAAATAAATAAATCTAGTAAATATGAGAGGAATAAAAAACAATATAATGATAAAAATGTAAAAACATTACTCATATGCAGCACTCCAAAAAATATTCTAAAGCAGAATATTCTTATAGAATATACTCGGGGCCATCTTCTTTTCATATGACTCAGAGGATTATCAGGATTTATAAGAGGAATAAAGGATTAAAAATTAGTGGGTTTGTGTGGAAATGAACTTTTTCATGAAAGGAATAGTACCAAGTCCTGAACAAATCAGCAACATATGGAACATTAAAGGTCTTTATGGATGAGTTTAAAGTAGGGAACATGTAGGATTTCATTAAGAATTTTGGATTTATGGATTGTGCACAGCTAGGATGCCATTGGCATACAACATACAGCCACTTATATATTATATTTGATTAGTGAAAACAATTACAAAATCGTACCATATCATTAAATTCTTTTGCTGTTTGATTTCAGATATTTATACTGTTAAATATCGATTGTATATGTAAAGATAGTTGTGGCACTGAACTTCCACCTGGGTGTACAGCAGCCCAACAACAAACAGTACAGTCCAGTTGGTAGCGTCCCCTGCGCCATGTTGTTTTGTATATATAGCAGTAATAAACAAGCTGTCTAGTACAAGGTTCTTTTATTCCACTGCCTAATACTCTATAACTTTAATAGGTTATGGGCCCAGAGTATTTTTGTGCAGAGCATAGTATTTGTGTATAGTGTCAACGCGTAGTCGCGAAGTGATATTATTTTTATTAGTGAATTTTGTTTACCGGTACTATGGCGTCAGTTACTACTTCAGGAGTTCCAGTACTCGTCGGAACAAGTTTTAACAGCTGGTTTTTCAGAATGTCATCTATTTTGGAAAGAGAACAGGTAAAAGATGTGTTAGAAGCAGACCCTCCTACCTCTAGCGCTGAGAAAAGGGAATTTCTCATTAAAGACTCGAAGGCAAAGTCCATCATTATCCAAGGCATTTCAGATAAACATCTGGAAATAATCATGGATTGCCAAAGTTCCAAGGAAATGATAAATGCTTTAAAGAAGGTTTTTGTCAGATCTACCTCTTTTTCAAAATTGACTTGGTACAGAAAGTTGATGGGCCTGAAATATTCTCTTCAAGGAAACATGGAAGAACATTTTCTGGCATTTGATACCATTATCCGAAACCTTCAAGAACAAGGCACAGTTCTAGGGGAGTCAGACAAGGTATGTCACCTTTTGATGTCTTTACCTGATGAATTCAACACAGTTGTGACAGCTCTAGAAACTAATTTAGAAGTCCAAATGGATTTTGTGCGAGCCAGACTTCTAGATACAGATACCAAGTTAAAGTCAAAGTCATCAGCTTGCGCATCAGAAGTATCATTTAAAGCACAGAGTGGTTGCTTTATATGTGGGGATAAAAGACATTTCAAGGCTCAGTGTCCCAAAAACAAGCAGAACCGTGGAAGTAAATCTTTTAATAGAAGCTTTCGTGGGAAAAGAAGAGGAACAATCCAGGGAAATACGGCAGGTGTAGAAGAAGAAGTTGTAATGGTGGCCCTAAATTGTGGTAATGTTAAACTATCATCTAACAATGTGTTTTTAGTCGATTCAGGTGCGAGTAACCATCTTTTTAAGGCAGAATTGGAACCCCTTTTGTCAAATGTTTCGAATCTTGATCATGATGTTGCCATACATATAGCTAATGGTGATAAAATGTTTACTAGAAAAGAAGGTACCCTAAGAGTAACCTCTCAAGGTAGGATTGTAAACATTAAAGGTTTAATAGTCCCGGGGTTAAAACATAATTTATTATCAGTGAGTGCAGTTACCTCAAAAGGCTTAAAAGTGATTACAGATTCTAAGGAGATGAAAATCTGTGGAAGAAATTTTAAGCTGAGTTGTCCACGAGTGAATGGATTGTACATATTTACGTTTGATGAACCCAGTGATAATCAAGTCAAGTGCAACATTTCAAGTGCTATGGATGGAGATCTATGGCATAAACGGCTAGGACATTTGAATCGGCATGGACTCAAAAGTTTAGGATTACCCTATAGTGACAAGAAGTGTTCGGCATGCATTGAAGGTAAGGCTACTAGACAGCCCTTTTCAAATAATAGGAAACGCACATCAAAGGTGGGTGAATTAATTCACTCTGATATATGTGGTCCTTTCAATCCTGAATCAGTTGAAGGACATAGGTATATGCAGGTGATTTTGGATGACTTCACTCATTTTGTGCATGTCAAACTTCTCCATATGAAGAGCGAAGCTGAAACAAACCTGATGGATTATATAGCGGAACTAGAAAGGCAGCAGGGTGTCCCAGTGAAAAGGCTACGTTTAGATAATGGAGGAGAATTTACGTCTAAATTTTTTCAAAAATATTGTTCAGATAAAGGTATAAAATTAGAATATTCATTGCCATATAGCCCTCAAATGAACGGAAAGAGTGAAAGAATGAATAGGACACTATTAGACATGATGCGTACTAAGGTATCAGATTCCGGCATCCCCAAGTTCTTGTGGGGGGAAGCAGCTCGATGTTGTGCTTATGAACTGAATAGGTCACCTACTTCAGCCTTAAGTAAAGGTGAAACTCCCTCATTAATATGGAATGGCAGAAATGATCTGTCTAAACTTCGAATATTTGGTTGCCGAGCATGGCCTACCATTCTTCCTAAAGGTTCCAAATTGGATCCCAGAAGCAAGGAGGGGGTGATGGTTGGTTATTGTGGTGGTGGGTATAGGATTTGGTTGCCAGACGAGCAGAAAGTTATTAGATCTAGAGATGTGATATTCGAGGAGAGCCAAATGCCCTATAAAGAAGTTAAAAATGTACCTATTGTCTATCATAATAGTGGTGGAAGCTATGAAGAGGGAAGGAAAAATGGTGAAGAGAATAACACTAATATTTCAGAGCAGCCAGAAGAAACTTCTAGACCTCAGAATGATTGTAATTCAGAGCAGTCAGAAAACCCTTCAAGACTTCAGAATGAAGAATCCAATCCAGAGCATTCAGAAGAAACTTCTAGACCTCAGAGAAACCGGTCAAAACCTCATTTCCTAAATGATTATGAGTTATATAATGCATACTGTATGGTAAGCCGATCAGATGGAGTTCCATCATCTTATGAGGATGCTAATAAAAAGGAGGAATGGCAGGAAGCCATTATTAAAGAACTAAAAGCTCATGAGAAGATGAACACTTGGTCTGAAGAGGAAGCACCGAATGGAAGTGTCCCAATCACAACTAAATGGGTTTTCACAGTGAAGGAAGATGGAATCAAAAAGGCCAGATTGGTAGCAAGAGGGTTTGAAGAACAAACTCAAGGTGATTGTGTATTCAATTACTCACCAGTTTGCCGAATGGATACTGTAAGAACTCTCTTGTCATTTGCATGCCAAAACAATTGGAGTATTAGACAAGTGGATGTGCCAACAGCCTTTCTCAATGGCTCACTGGACTATCCTGTGTTTATAAAACCACCTAAAGGTGTAAGTTGTTCTACAAAAACTCTGAGACTAAATAGGCCACTTTATGGACTTAAGAAAGCACCGAAGTATTGGAATGAAAGATTTAATTCTTTTATGTTAAAATTGGGATTTAAAAGATCCCAATATGATTTATGCCTTTACTACAAGAGTAGGGTGTTCTTTGTTCTTTTTGTGGATGATGGCCTAATTACAGGAGATGAAAAAGGCTATTGAAGAATTAGTGAACAATTTAAAAGGAGAGTTCAGCATTAAAGAAATGAAGGCTTCTCAATTTTTAGGGATGAAGATTGAAAGGCAAGAAAAGAAAATAAGGGTTACACAAACCCGCTTTATTGATAAACTCCTTGAAGATTATAATATGCTAGAGTGCAGGAAAGTATCAACCCCCATGGAGGTTGGATTTAAACTTAATGCTGACAGTCCACTTTTAGATGAAAATATACCATACAGGAGCTTGGTATGTGGACTTATGTATCTGAGCACAACAACTCGCCCGGATTTATCATTCCCAATTAGCTATTTATCTAGATGTTTAGATAAAGCTACTCTGCAGTCTTGGAAAGCTGCAAAACGAATACTCAGATATCTCAAAGAAACTCGAGATATGGGTCTTACTTTCAAACCAAGTGAGAACCTAGGACTTATTGGTTATTCAGATGCTGACTGGGCAGGTGACATAGAAACACGAAAGAGTGTAAGTGGCTTTGCAGCATTCTGCGGAAGCAATCCCATAGCTTGGCATTCAAGAAAGCAAGCATGTGTGGCTCTGTCAACGATGGAAGCGGAGTACATTGCAGCAGGAATGGCATCACAGGAAATTGTGAGTTTAAGTGGAATAATTAGTGAGTTCAGTGGTGAAACAGTAAGTGGAAAACTGTTGGTGGATAACACTAGTGCTATAGCTTTTATAAAGAATTGTGAAAACTCTAAACGAGCAAAACACATTGATATAAAATTCCATTTTGTTAAAGATCTTATTTCCAAAGAAATAATATCTGTGGAACACATCAATTCTGACCGCAATGTGGCAGATTTGTTCACAAAACCACTTGCCTTTGATAAGTTTCAAATGTTTCGGAAGGCTTTAATTAATTAATATATTAATGTCATTTATATATATTGTGCTAAAATTGTTGTATGGAATTTTGTAATAGTATAATATTTTACTTGTTTTGTTGTGTAAAATTTTATAATAGTATAATATTTTTACTTGTTTTGTATGTGAGATACAATTGAATATTTACTTGTGTATGTATATATTTGAAAACATTCAATTGAGGGGGTGTGTTAAATATCGATTGTATATGTAAAGATAGTTGTGGCACTGAACTTCCACCTGGGTGTACAGCAGCCCAACAACAAACAGTACAGTCCAGTTGGTAGCGTCCCCTGCGCCATGTTGTTTTGTATATATAGCAGTAATAAACAAGCTGTCTAGTACAAGGTTCTTTTATTCCACTGCCTAATACTCTATAACTTTAATATATACTACAAAACCTTTATATTGTTCGTAAATTTTAATAAATTTTTCTAACTGATATTGTGATTATAATTTTTTTCTCTTTGAGTTTAGTATGCCAGACATTTTTACAGAGTTTAGTAATATATGTTTTAGCATCTTCCTGCCTCCATATTTGTTACATTGTGGAGATTCTGATATGCCTATTTTATGAAGATAATAGTTACAGTCCCGTGATTAGTCCTAATTCTAGTATATGTTTTTATATTGTCTTTACTTAAATTTGTTTCTGGTGACCAGAGTTTACTAAAAATTTGGGAAAATTCTGATGTGTTGAAATAGCCAAAAATGACGAAAAGTTAAACTTGAAATAAAATAATTTATTCCTTATAATATGTTATTGTTTTAAACAGGCTTTCAAAGACTACTTAAATATAATTTTGCATGACTTTTTTTCATTTCCCTCCACAAGTTGTTCAATTTTTCTAACTTAATTGGCCTTACTAGAGTGCTACAAATGGGCAGTTCCTCTTCACGTTGTTCATCTCCATATCATTTATCAGCATATTTACTTGATGTATTATAGTATACAGTTGTAAATGTAAAAAAAAAAAAAAAATTGGCCTTGAAACTCTTTTCTGCAGTCCAGATTCCTTTGTTAGGTCTTACCTTTCTCTCCCCTCGAAGTTTCAGTACGAAAACCCTCTTTTTGTATTTTTTTCCCTACCCTGAAAACTCTTCACTACAATATTAAATCTTAAGAGCTCTTTCTTCACCTGTTTAATAAATCCATCCAACTTATAGCTCCAAATTTTATATTTTAAAATGAGTTTATTATATGATGACTAACTCATTCAGACCAGATGTCTTGAGCTTTTTGATTATCACTTTCAGATCCGCAATCCCAGAGTTAATTTCCTCATTACCTTATCATCTGCAGGTTTCTTGTGCTATTTTTGGACTTACCTATTACACTTGTTGATATATAATTTTATTAGTACCCTATTGATGTTAAAGTAGTGCTTACTTAATAAAAAATAATGGATATTATTAATCGACCATTGAGAATTACAAGAAGGAATTAATCCGGGTGGCGGTCAGTAGAAGAAAAAATTAAATAGTTTCAACTATTTATTGTTTGTCAACGTTTATAGGTCCATATTGTCGATCATCATCAAGGCTGAAAAGATGCAAAAAGTATGTTATATGTATGTTACAATATAATAAGTAAAAAGTAACATACATATGTGAAAAAATAATTAAAGAGGATACAGAAAAAATACTATACCTGAATTATTAAAAATTATAATAACATTAAAAACAATATCTTATGTATTATTGAGTTAAAGGATGTAAATATGTAATTGATTTCTTTACCCATCTATTTCTATTTTTATGTTTTATATATTGAAATCCTCTAACTTAATAATACATAAAATATTGTTTATAATGTTCTTATAATTCATATATAACCCTATTTTTCTATATTCTCTTTCATTATTTTTTCACACACACACACACATATTTATATATATATATATATATATATATATATATATATATATATATATATATATATATATATATATATATATATGTTACTATGGGGAGCCCGTGGCTGAGTGGCTAGCGCGCTAGTCTCTCATGCTACAGGTTCTGAGTTCGAATCCCAGTCCCGGCGGGGCTTTTATAAGGATGTAAAAAAATGGGGATTCACTCACAACCTCTCCCCCGGGTATGTGAGACCCGTCAGCCAAAGGGTGGCCACTCACAAAATTAGTCGTAGGGAGCGATGATCCTACACTAAAAATAGCATCGTGAAGCGTGAGTGTAAACTCGCAGGAGTTTACACCGCGAGGCCCAGGGCCTACACGGCCTGTCGCGCCACTGAAAGAAAGAAAGAAAGAAGAATATATGTTACTATACACTTATTGTATTCCTCTTGTATCATTTTAGCCCCGATGATGAGCCACAATGTCGACCTACAAATATATGTAGACAATAAATAGTTAAAATTATTTAATTTTTTTATTACTGACTGCCACCCAGACTAATTCATTCCTTTTATAAAAAATAATTAAACTTTTTTGCTCATTTGATATTTGACAATAATTATCACCATGTATGAGTAAATATTAAAAAACAAAACAAAAAAACATTAGAATGAAATAATTAAAATTTATTAGAATTTTGTTTTGATGTCTGACTAAGATTTAAAACTATGGTTAAGAACCGTACTCCTATTGATAATAGTTTATCTATTGACAAGTAAATAAATCTAATAATTGTAAAACATACTGTAATCATAATTATTGTTGGCTCCAAGTGTTCCAGTTTGTGCTAAAGATTAGTATATAATTAAATTATTATTATATTATAAAAGTGTTATATAGTATAAGTACAATTTTAGTGCTTTATACTTACCTGTTTTTTAATACTTAGCGTGTGAAATATGACAAAGATCTTAATATGATATGTTTCAATATTTATTATGATTTTGATGATATCTTATTTAATATCATATTAAATATTTGAACATATGCATGTTGGATATGTATTATTGAATAATCAATAATGTATCATTGGAATAATCAATGTTGGATTGATATGATTTGGACGGTGGTCAATGAATGTTTACCGAAAGTAGTGTGAAATATTCTTATCAAACCAACATTTGTAGGTCCACATTGCGGGTCTTCTACAGGTCTAATAAGTTACAAGTTACAGAGTAAATGTTATTTAGAGAAATAAATGAATAAGTATTATGAAAAAATTCAATTGATTTTTCTCATGACAATATTCATTCATTTGTTTCTCTATGCCAGCTGTATCTTGTCACTTTAAACTAGATGAAGATCTGTAATGTGGACGTGAAAATTTTTGTTTTTTGGTAATGAATATTTTAAACTATTTTTTATAATTATTTATTGACCACCACTTGAAGAATCTCAACTTATATAACATTAAGTATTGTAAAAGTACATAATATGATAAGGAAATGAGTTCTATTTCATAAACATGGCATGGCATGGTAAGACAGAACCAAGTGGTGCATCCTCCTCACATTTAACATAATCACATTTTCAGGTAAAGAGGTTTCTCCCATCTAACTCTTTTTCAACCTGCGCTGGTATGTCCTGTTAAAGTGTTCATGCAGCTCCTTGTTAATGCAGCTACTTACTACTTGCTGTTTACTTGTTAATGTGTCCATGAAGTTTGTCAAGAAATTGTTTGTAAGTTATTTGAATATGGTTAGTTGTCATTGCAATTCGTAAGTTAGTATTAGTATTAGAAACATGCTGTTGAGTTCATTGCTAGTTTTAAAAATTGGGATTGAAAGGTATGTATTTTTTTAATGTTTGTCTTTTTAGCAGGTTCATAAATTAGGCAAACTTAAGTCTACATGGGTCTTAATAAATAAATGTATATGTTAAGTTTCTGTCCGATGGATAATTTAAAATGTCTATGTTGTATCGAATATAATAGTATTTGTATTTTTCTTATTTTATCAATTTGTTTTTCATTATTTATATTTTTATATTATTTTAAAACATCAATAAGGAATAAGTTATCAAAAATAAATTACCCCAGCTGCAATATTTGGTGCCCTGTAATAATTGCTGTATCCCGGCGACCAAATTGACAGCTGAACAATAAACGCTGTGAAGTACAGGACAGTTATTATTGCAGTATTCACCACTTCCTGTGAACATAAATATAATTTTCATTTATATCATAAATTAGTTTATATTGTTTACCTTTCATTTTATAAGTTCTATTGAAATAATATTGCTCATTTTAATTTATTATTTTATTATTAGGACGTTTTGAATATTTTATATTCTCCTCTTTATCCTGTATAATTATTACATAAACTCTTTATACTGTATAATGTATGGTATAAACTTGGAAGAAAAAATAAAATTATTTCACACAGAAAGATAAAAAAGGAAGGTTTATCCCTGATGAATTGAATGCTGTTATATAATAAGGAATACTAAACAACCTCACACCTTTTCCTTAGTTCAAATTCTTAAGATTGAAACTAATATTCATTGAATAACAGATATATATATATATATATATATATATATATATATATATATATATATATATATATATATATATATATATATATATATATGTATACATACATAAGCAAGTTACTTATATAAACATAAGTTTTTATTGCAGTGTCTCAAAAATGACAATGCCTGTACTAAATATACAACAAATATATTAAACCATATTCACCTTTGTAGCCATTTTCATGTGCAGGTTCCTTAGGAAACACATTCAATCGTTATAACATTTTAAAATCAATTTTAAGCGACTAGAAAACATTTTTGCTATTAGTACATGTAAAAACTTATTTTTAAAACCTAATAAAACACTTTTAGGTGAAAAGCTTCACCCAAAGTTTGCAAATGTTGTGAAAATATACAACAAATGTTTAAATTAAAATCTAAAATTTATTTTGAATAATCATGGATATACCTAATTCTTCTGGTATGTTATTGTGAATTTGACATAATGAAATTAAGAACTTGCACCAGAAAATAATTTCATTTGTTATACATAAAAATAGTTGAATGAATAACTGACTGCCAGATTATAAAATTATATTTATTATAGTAATTATATTTATGTTAATCAACACAAAATGAAACATCAGCTGCTGATTGAAGCTTAAGATTAATTAATTCGCATTCTTGACCTTCCACTTTGGGTTTTATATTTAAAATTTCTATAGCTTAATTTTAATTTATTATGTTTTGTTTTGCACGGTTTTTGTTCTATATAATTACTTCTTTATAATGTTTAAATTATAAATATGGAAGATAAAACAAAATAATTCCATATAGAACGATTAAGAATTAAGGAAGGTTTATTTCTGATGTAGAGAATGCTGTTATATAACAATGAATACTAAACAACCTCAACCCTTTTCCTTATTTCAAATGATTAATCTTCAAACTTTAATAGTAATTGAAGAATCATTATTATCTATACATATAAAAGAAAAATACCTATAACTTATGTGTTCATTGCAGTATTTTAAAAATGACTGTGGATGTGTACTTGAAAATTTTAATAGAGGTCTCCTCCTACTGTCCTTTGATATACAAAGGTTGAATTTGGGAACAAAATTTCTGTAAGAGGTTAAACAAAAAAAATTATATCTAAAACCTTTACAAAAATTGTTTTTCGCAAAAACTAAACATATTTTGATAAATTATTGTTATTCATTTGAAAGGTTATCATCAAAAGAAATCAGTGATAAAAAGAAGGCAAAATCATTCCAATCTGAATCATTATAGCAAATATTTTAAGTTTTTAACAGACATATTAAAGCATATTTGACTTCGTATCCATGTTCCCTTGGAAATAAGTTCAGTTGTTATTGGATTTTTAAAGTGATTTAGCTATTAGGACATAGAAGAACTTCTTTTAAAACCTAAAAAAACAAAATACTTTTGTGTGGAAAGCTTCACATTTAAATTGCAAATAAGTAGTGAAAATATAAAACAATTATTTAAAATTAAATTCTAAAATTGATTTTGAGTAATAGTAGGTATGTCTGCTTCTTTGGGTATGTTATTGCGAATTTGACATAATAAAATTAAGATCCAGAACTAAAAAATAATTTTATTTGTTTTGCATAAAAATATATGAATGATGAATACACTATTACATTCATTCTTACCACAGACTTATATAAATGAACAACAAATTAACTATATTTTAAGTGAACAAGCCAATAATCATTTGTTTTTAGTGCTTTTAAGTAAGAATAAATTAATTATTATTGTTATAGAATAACTAGTTCTAGTGAAGATATTTTTAATAAGGGAAATGAAGTAATATGTCAATATCAGATTAAATGTTTAAAATTCCTTTATAAATATATTTCTATATAGAAAAATATTTGTCCATCACCATTCGAACTAGTATGTTCAACCCTTTTGAAGCATTCATTTCATTGTAATGATAAGATACTGAAATAGAATGGTGATCAGATAGCTTCGAGGAACAAACAGATAAAGGTTCACCGGAAACAAACTTTTGCTCAGGAAATCTTACTATAAAGCCTGATATTATTATACTATATAATATATAGTATAAATTAATTAAATAATATGCTATATAATTTTTAGGGTATGGGATAATCAATAAACATATTTTTTAATATTCATTATATGTGGGTGAAGCAAAGTTTTTCTTACTTAATATAACTTTATTAATAGTCACATAAAACATTAATGCTGATGTTTCGTGGATCTATCCTAACCTCTTCAGTTTGATAAGCATCATCATTTTTTAGATACAACGATGATCACAAAAGTGAGTAAGCTGTGACTTGCATTAATAAATATAAGTTAAATTTTTAAAAATAAATAATTATACTACCAACGGTTAATTTTTATTGTAATTGATTAACAAGTTTAAGTTCATTTTCTCTTTCCCTATGAATAAGCATTGTATTATTTTACCGATAATTTATCAATTTTGCATGTTACTGGATTTTTTTAAAATATATAAATTACCAAATAATTATCCTGAAGATCACCAAAATATTGACATTAAAATTTCATGTAACTATTTTTTATAGTAAAGTTATATTATGGAAGAAATAAATTGCTTCACACACATATTAAATATAAACTAAAATATCTTCAGAAAAGGTGTAGGAATTGGATATTTATTAATTTAAAATTAAGATATAGTGAAAAAATTGTATTATTTTTTTCCCTCCTCCGAAGAAAAATTCTAAAAATACTTACAGTGAGAATCCAGTTGATCGGAAGAGTCAATGCCTCCCGTATCGACAAAAGGTAGATGAAGACCCAGATTAAAGTGGCGATGAAACTCATGACAGTCACGAAGAGGAACCAATGTGTTCCTGTTAGGAGAGCGGGGGACGCACAGGCCATACATATTATACCCAGCAGCTGAAACAATAAGTTTAATATTATAAGTATGATACAATAATATTTATATGATATATTAGAGGAATTATCAATTTTAAAAACTAAAATAATATACGATAAGCTATCTAGTGAAAAGTTTTTTTAGATTAATATAATTGTTTATTTTATGCTACTGTGGCAAATTGGACGATGCTACAGTGGGAGTGTTATATTTTGCCTATCGAGGTTTAATCACGAAAGCAATCTTTAATGAGTACATGACATCACGCAGGCTCTTGCCCTCTAAAGGAAGGCTTTTAACCTAGGATTTTTCGCTTCATTTAAATAAATCCATCTACCGAGTTTGAACCCATAACTATGGGCATAGAAGATTGTTATGCAAATCACTGCACCACAGGAGCCCTCACTACATTAATTGGTTAATTTAGTATCTTCTTAGACACAATAAACTCATATTAATTTTTATTTTGCCCTAATCATTAGTTTCTTGCCTGACTATTGCAAATATTTTTTATTGGAAAAATCTATCTTTATTTATACTCTCTGTTGTCTTACAGTCTTTATAATTACAATTACTTTAGACATTTTATTACAGCGGATTTCATAAGCATTCTGTAAATGGCTGTAGTTTCCTTTGAATAAATACATTTGAAATACAAAAATTAGAATAAACAAGAATGAATTGACGTCGATAACAGTTTTTTTGATAATTATAATAAATCTTTTATTTATCCTGGGCAATTCAGCATTGAATAATGCTACAGGAAATAGTAATTGGGAATTATTTCCTAATAAGAGGTTAATAATAGAATTAATCTATAAAAGTAAAAAATAATAATAATATATATAATTTTATTATTTACATAGAGAGATTTTTTGTTATTTATTTTCAGTATATGGTAAAATAACAACAATGGATTTTTTTATTGTAAAGTTTATCATTAAATATATAATAGAGTTATATAGGAAAACATTTGATGAATTTCAATTTTATTTAAAATATTTTCCATAAACTCTTTGTATAAATATTGTGTGGGTAACTTTTAAAGTATTATTTTATAGCATTACAATCAGTTAGTAGCAATTTGTGCTTCCATCTACCGGCAGTCATAAAAACGTTTCGTCACTATTGCTCGCCACCAGGCAGCGCTCAAATCGCCCAACACGTTTAAAAAAACAGTATTTTTCATTCATAATGATTGATATATTTAAACATTTTATAAACTAAAAAACAATTTTTAAATATATATTTAATATTTTTACAGAGATGTCCAGATCTAAGCTAAAATATTAATTTGAATGCATCTCACCTCTTCATCAATATGAAAATAAATAATTCATCATAATTCCCTCCCTCCATTCAGATCAAGAACGGTTTTCTTTCTAATTTTTAGCAGATCAGGGGATAGATGTTCATTCACAGAATTTTCTATGTCAGATTTAATTTTTATTCTATTAAAATACGAGTTTCTGAAAATTTTTAAACCTAATTTATGTGGTTGCAAGAAGAAAAACACTGCAAATTATTACACAATGGTTTATATTTATACAATAATACAATGTCTGTTTATAGGCAATTAAGTGATATGAAAAGCACTAATTCAAAGCATCATATCATAACACTACACTGATTTCAAAACGCAATATCTGAGCTAGTTGTTAACCAAATTCAATGATTCTTTTTTCATTTGGTCCAAAATTTAATTCTCTATCAAATGACACTAAAAGCAAATTGGTATTTATTCATTTATTTATTAAGACAAACGGATTTTGTTTCGTCATCCTGAAACATTAGGTCTCAAATTTTGAACAGGGGTAATTTTTTTTTTTTTTTTGGTCGATTACAAAGGTTGATTATTGAAAATAATAAACCAAAAGCATTTATACAGGACTGCGATTTTCATTCAAATAAAATTTCCTGATTCCAGAAAACCTTACATTTTATCTTTATCATCAATAATAACCGAGTTATCAGGGAATCACATCTCTAATAAGTTGTGGCTTGACCGATTTTTGCTGAAATTAAATCTATCATAATCTGTTACAATATACTCCAATTTTTTTTTTAATTTATCGCGCTTTACTGATTCTAAAACACTATACACACTTTTCTCTATCTTCAAAAATAACTGAGTTAAATGTGTATTTATGCGAAAACTTTCAATTTTTGGGTGATTTTATTTTATTTTTTATGTAATTATTAGCGTTTTTTTTTTGGGTAAAATTAGTTTCCATCTTCGAAAATAACGTAGTTACAAGCGTATATATAGGCGAGAATTCATCCCCCCCTTTTTTTTTTTTTTTTTTTTTTTCCGTGGCGCGACAGGCCGTGTAGGCAGGCCCTGGGCCTCGCGGTGTAATCTCCTAGAAGGTTACACTCACGTTTCGTGATGTATTTTCTAGTGTAGGGTCATGACTCCCTACGCCTAATTTTGTGAGTGGCCACCATTTGGCTGACGGGTCTCACATACCCGGGGGAGAGTCTGTGAGTGAATCCTCATTTAATTACATTCTTATAAAAGCCCCGTTGGGACTGGGATTCGAACTCACAACTTTAGCATGAGAGACTAGCGCGCTAGCCACTCAGCCACGGGCTCCCCTAAAAGTGTATTTATTTGAAAAATTTCAATTTTCGTTTAATTTTATCTCTTTTATATAATTATTCGCGGTTTTTTGGGTAAAAAAACAAAAATTAATTGTTTTTCTATCTTCAAAAATAACGTAGTTAGAAGCTTATATTTAGGCGAGAATTCATTTTATCCCTTTTTTTTTTATTTTTGCTTATCGCGCTTTACTAATTCTAAAACTCCATACATACTTTTCTC
This sequence comes from Piezodorus guildinii, assembly GCA_023052935.1. Lineage (NCBI taxonomy): Eukaryota > Metazoa > Arthropoda > Insecta > Hemiptera > Pentatomidae > Piezodorus > Piezodorus guildinii. Next base: position 174,422,302 of record CM041294.1, read on the forward strand.
TATCGTCAAAAATAACTTTTTTTTTGGTCGATCACAAAGGTTGATTATTGAAAATTTAGTTTTATTGAAAACTCAAGAAAACCAAAGTGGCGAAACTATTTTTAAAAAACTGATTGTTATGAATGAGTGAAAGATTTTATTCTGTAAAATTTTCTTATGTAGATGCCTTTTAGAAATCAACGTCTCAAATCATTGATCTAATGGTCAGACGTTTTTACCCCTTGAAAGAGTGTTTTGATAATCAGGAGACGATTTTCGAGAAAGCTATGAGGACTCAATCTCGAAAGGGGGTCAACAAACGTATTATTATTTCTGTTTCAAGTTTTCTCTAACTAAACTACAATTTTCAAATTTAGTATACAGAAGTTCAAATTAGCTTAGTTATTTACTTTGTCAATTTAAAAAGTACTTCATTGAATTGAAGATCGAGAAACGTTATAGCCATGGAATGTGCAAATAGGTGGGCATTCCAAGGGCGGAGGCAGGTGTGTCGGATCTAGTAAACAAACACAATATCCTTGCAATGCCTTATAGTCAGCTTACCTCCATTGAATCTAATTAGCATTGCTCGGTTAAATATAATGTTTGATTAACAACAGTTGGAAAGGGTACTCACACTCTTGGTTAATCATATTATAAGTCGAGTTTCTACATCAACATATGCATAGTGGAGAAAAATCCCGATTTAGTGCACCGTTTTAGACTATCCTGAGCCCAAATGACCAATTGGTTATTTTTCAAATGGTGGCCGATTAAAAGTGATTTAATTCAATAACACAGTTATTTTTTTCAATAACTTACGTTACATCGTCCAGTAAGCCTCAAGTAGCATAAAGTGACGTTAAATAAATTAATAAAAAAAACAAGCCCCACAAAAAAATGTGCGTGTATAATAACTGTAGCTCAAAACGATAATTTGTATTAAACTGATATTTCATATTTCAGAAGCTTATATGTCTGAGTTGCTAAAGCGAAATCGGAGAAACAGAAGAGCCACTTTGCAACATGCATTTTGTACCTTTTTACGATTTTCTCAAAAATTGTTCTAAACAATGAGTTTAAACTCGCTAAATCGGTGTGAAAATTAATGTGAAAATCATGATGGCTTAATTCTGATTGAAATATTCAGACTTTAATTTTGTTGATTCTAAAAAATTAACCATATCATCTGGCTAGCATTGACAAAAAAAAAAAAAAAAAAGGCTAAATATAAATGTTGAATGAATGTGAGGTGAAAAAAGCAAGATTTTGTTTTCCAAACAATGGAATTGTAATATAGATGTGTTAGGTCCAGCGAAACCACTTGGAAGCTGGCGGCCCACACGTTAAGATACCTCTTGGTGTGACTATTTCAGTGAAAATTGACTTAAAATAAGACTAGATTGAGTTAATAATAATTATATTATGCAATTTATGAAACTCTAGATCATCCCCCATACAGGCCTGATCTGGCGCCCAGCGACTACCATTTGTCCCTGCACTTGAAGAAACACCTGGGCGGTTGGCGTCTTCAAGACGATAACGAAGTCAAAACATTTATGATGCAGTGGTTACCAAGTCAAGCGGCAGAATTTTTTGAGGAGGGTATTCAAAAACTGGTTATGACAAGTGCCTCAAAATTCATGGAAATTATGTAGGAAAGTAGATTAAGGTACAGGCTTTCATGTAAAAATAAAATTATTGCGATATCTTTGCACGTCTTTTTTAATTCCAAAACGGTATTTACTTAAAAAACATGCCTCGTAGGTTTCAGTTTTACTTTTACCACCTGCAGGTTTGAATCCGCAACCTTCCGCATAGAAGATGTTAGCCAATACAACACAGGTGACCCATATTTACTATATTCTCACGTTTACTGAATATATTAATATAAATTTCACTGAATATATGTTTTTTTAAACTTGGCGGATCACATACCAACTTCAAGAACCTGATCCCACACATATACCGCATAGTAGTTAATGTTTCCAGGATTTTTCAGAATTTCAAAATATTTTTGGTTCTAGAAATAACTATTTTCGAAATGTGATTTATGCATCCTTTCCAACTGGCTCTAGGAACCTATAAAAATATATTGCTTAATAATACTGCCAAGTTACGTCATCGAACGAAATAATCGAAATGTGTGGAGCGGCGGTGGGTGGCGGAGGAAATACCTTCATCCCACTCACGACCACTGCCATCTCTTGTTTCATTGTATCTAGGCTGAAGGGACGATCCAGAGGCAGTTTTCGGGAGAGAGGTGACCTACAGATGTCTAATACCACTCAAATTAACATCAACCTTCTTATGAATTCTATACATAAGTTAATGAATCAAACACAGTAGAGATATTTAGATAATATTTTTATTATGAGAAAATACATCATCTGAATATATTGGGTTTGTTTCATATGAAATGTCCGTTTTTATAGTTTCTGAAATACATAAAGGATTTTGTAGGTCTCTGTTGTTTTCTTCCGAATGTTTACTTATTTAAAGTGAACAGTTACTAATCCTCTACCTTTGTATTATAAACATTAGCTTCCCAATCAATTACCCACTTTTTAGTATACCTCCAAATATGAACATGGAAACACGCGATTTTCGAGTAATATTTTTCTACGAATTTAAACTCGGCATTCAGCAGCTGAGGCCGCTAGAAATATTTGCAAGGCGTTTGGGAAAGGGAGTGTTAATGAACGGACCATTCGCCGTTGGTTTGCTAAGTTTTCAGCTGGGGATACCGACTTGGAAAACTTGCCTCGAGGAAGACATCCGTCCGAAATAGACAACGATGTCCTCAAACATACAGTAGAAGGAAACCCCTACCAAACAGTTAAAGGACTCTCAGCACAACTAAATGCAAGTGCATCTACCGTTTCCAGACATTTAAAGTGTATTAGGAAAGTAAAAAAGCTCGATACAATGGGTACCTCATGATCTCACTGAGCGGCAGCAAGACCCCATGTTTCAAAACATACCGTGCAAAAATTGAAAGAACTGGGCTACGAAGTTCTTCCGCACTCACCATATTCTCCCGACTTGGCTCCAACAGATTACCACCTGTTCAGGAATTTAGACAATTTCGTCAAAGGAAAATTTTTTGAAAATGATGATCAAGTGAAAAGTGCGTTTTCAGATTTTGTTTCACTTCAAAGCTCAGAGTTTTTCAGTTCGGGGATAAAAAAGTTGGTGTCACGTTGGGAAAAATGTGTAGAAAAAGAAGGTAAAAACTTCGAATAAAATTATCTTGTTTTCATATCGTATTTTTAATAAAAGTCCTTTACCTTGAAAACGGACATTTCATGTGACACAACCCAATAACAAGAGTGATTAATTCTGAGGATCCGGTGGTAGATATAGCGAGAGATTGTAGGGGGGATGAAGGAGGCGGCAGAGACAGCCAAAGGAAGTGTTGTGATCTGTAATGCAGGTGTTGTGCAGTGTGCCCTAAGTACAGGAGGTGGCAGTATTATTTGACAGCGAACCGAATTTTCTAAAAAACGAAAAAAAAAATCATCAAAATCGGCTCTGAAATAGCTAAGATACAAGATTACAAGTTTTGAATTTAGCAATGTTGACCATTTTCTATTGGACTATTTATTGCTTTTCATATTACTTAATTGCCTATAAACAGCCATATAAACAGTTATACCCTAATATTGTTATTTGGAAATAATAAACCATTTTTTAATACTTTGCAGCGTTTTTGAGATAATGCGATGACCAGAAAAGGTAGTGAAATGGTACTGAAGATGACAAAATTATGTTTTTTAAACTTAAATTCTTTTTACGTTCAAAACTTCCAATTTATTCCTCTCGCGTCCAATCCTTAAAATCCATGACGCTTCGCAAAATCCTAAATGCTCCATATTTCGTTACGAATGTAATAATCCTTAATGAGCTTAATACCCCATTTGTCGCAGAACTATCCCGAAACAGATATGCCTCTTTTAATTTCCGACCCACACGAATCCTCTTGTACACAACTTATCATTCCCATCTATTCCTGACAACCCTCCGAGGCGATTGAAAAGACGATGGCCTCGAGACCTATTTTAATTAAATTGACATTGAAGTGCTACCACTGGGTAGTTTCTTCACAAGACATTATCACACCCATAAGTGTAAATTAGCCCATTTACTTGTTGTATTTATTATAAGTAAAGTTATAAATATCAATAAAATGTTTAAAGATTTCTCTGCTATAAGGTACTTACGTTATTCAGTGATATTCCCGTGGGAACGGTTGTCCCAAATGTTCGGATTCGTTATAAAACAAACAAGTTCCATTCGACCTTAAATTCCAAAGAGCTAATAGATTATAAATAATTAATTAAAATGCAAGAAACTGGATCTAGATCTCGTGTCATTGCTGACAGTCACACGTGAGTACGGTCACGTGGATGAAGCTAATGTCTTGTAGACAGTTAGTGTTTGCTGGTCGTCCTTGGCAGGAAAGGAATGTCTTGGGAGTTTAAAATAAGGTATTTAATAGGTTGGTACAACAATCGATCGATGCAATGCTCCCATCTACGTCCCAGTCTACTTTTTGGACCCTTACCAGCCACAAGGAGAGGATCCCAAATGTGTCTCAACGATTTTCATGAATTTTTTTTATATGGCACCATAGACATCAAATAAAATGTATTTTTCGCGACATCTTAGACGCATTGGCCCCTAACATTTTACAGAGTCTAATGGCTTAATGTCGAGTTTCACCTAAAAAATGTCATCAAAATCTGTGAGTCACATTTGGAATCCTCTTCTCTTTAGCACAGTGCATATTAACTATTCAGGAATTAGTTCTAAACTAATGAAAGTAAAAGTAATTTTTAACGTACATGTGCAGCGTTGTGAGTTATTATATGTGTACACTTTTCATGTCCACTAAATATATAACAATACTTAAAAATGCTTTAACATTCTTCAAGACGACAAATGTCCATACGACGGTAACATACACAATTTTCGACACCTACTATTCGACTGTAAGAAGCTATATAACATCATGATTGAACAGGGAATACCTAGAAAGTTAGTAAATCTAGTAGAGATGTGTTTGTCGGAAACATTCCATAAAGTTAGAATCGGTCATAATTACTCCGAGAGATTTGAGGTGCGATCGGGTTTAAAACAGGGTGACTCCCTTTCACCTGTGTTATTTAATATAGCTTTAGAATATGTCATAGAAAAGGTGATGTGTACCGATTAAGGCTTAAAAATGGGTGACAAGATTCCGATTTTGGGGTATGCCGATGATCTGGTACTGCTAGGTGAAGACACGGAAACCATACAACTAAACACAAGTGTGTTAATAAAAACCGGTAAAGAAATAGGTCTCGAATTAAATACCGATAAGACGAAATATATGATTAGTAGCAGAAATGGTGGCGATCTTAAGAATATTACTATTTCAGGGCATACTTTTGAACACGTAGAGAAATTCAATTATTTAGGTTCAATGATTACAAGAAAAAATGAAATCCAGGAAGAAATAAAGTCCCGGTTAAAGGTGGGAAATGCGTGTTATTATTCAGTTGCTAAGTTACTTAGTTCGCGGCTTCTATCTAAAAACTTAAAGATTAGAATTTATAAAACTATTATTCTTCCATCGGTTCTGTACGGATGTGAAACGTGACCGCTTACTTTGAAGGATCAACAACGCCTTAAGGTTTTCGAAAATAAGGTATTACGTAAAATATTTGGTCCGAAGAGAGATGAGGCCACTGTGGACTTTAGAAGGTTGCACAACGCGGAATTGCGGAACTTGTATCCTGTGATTATAATTGAGCTGATTACATCGCGGAGACTCAAATGGGCGAGTAAAGTTGTTGGGCTCGATGACGAGCGGATTCCGAGAAAGTTGCTATTCGCTGATCCAACTGGTAGACGTCCAAAAGGTAGGCCGAAGCGAGGATGGGAGGATTGCGTTAAGGCTGATCTCGAAGGCTTGGGCTTGACTGGTGAACATTGGACGAGTCTGTGTAGACGGACTTTGGTGGGATCGGCATCGAACCTTCGGGTTCGCTAAGCCTATTATTATTATTATTACTATTCGACTGTAAGAAATTAGACAACATTCGAGCTAAACTTATACAGGACGTTATATTAGAGCAAGGGACTTGGCCAGAAACAGAACAGAGACTGATGACAAAATTTAAAAAGTATTTTATAAATTTCGTTAACAAAATAGACTTCAACCAACTTAATACTGATTGTAGGAAGGCAGCTCAGTCTATGTAATTCTTGTTGTGCTAAATTCATTCTTTTTTGTTTTTATATATTTAGCTGCTTTATTCTAATTTTGAAAAATAATAAAATGTGTAATTAACACCATTTTTAAGCTATTTCTTTTGTTAGTTATTTTTCGATTGATGTTAAATTAATTTTATTTTTGTTATTTTTCGATATATTTAATGTTTAAAATGAAGATCAAAATAATGTAAACTTAATAATTTGTGAAATATAACATAGATTACGTGTAGTGTGCCTAAGAATAGGCATGGAACATGTATATAAAAATCAATAAACTCTGCTTCTTTGGGGTTACCAAGGAGGAAAAGATTAAAAAAAATATATATATAAATATCTATATCTATATCTAATATATATATATATAATATATATATAATATATATATATATATATATATATAATACAAAAGAGAATGAAACAACAGCTTTCTAAGATCTTGCTAAAATTACTTAATTTCCTTCCGAAAAAGTACCATTTAAACACAGAATGATACCCAATCCTGTTCACCGTTATTTCAAATAATCATGTGACTTTCGAAAACCTCGAATAGGACATATCATTAAGGGATGATTAAGTACTTTGATGACTGTTACTTAGGATTGTAGGTCGGTACTTAAATGGTGCTTAAAGTTGTAGGTCGGTACTTAAGTCAAGTAGGTAACGAGGTCACACACTAACAAGGCGTCTCATTTCTCTTTTCGAAGAACCCACCACAACATGTGACTCTTGTCTTTATGGAGTGAACATTTTATTTTTTAATAATTTATTTATTTATTGTAATTCATAACTGTATTAAAAAACACAATGAGTAAATATGCAGAATGAAGAAAAGTCATGAAAATGTCTTGAGAAAGAACTGCCCAGTGGTAGCTCTTCATTAAATATTTTAAGGCAGTAGGTCCCGAAGCCACCTTCTTTTCAATCGCCTCGGAGGGTTATCAGGAGTCTAGAATGAAAAGAGGTGTATCTATCACGGGCGATGTCTGCCACAAATGGGATGGTTAGATCATTATGGAGGAGCATTGTTAAATAAAAGAAAAATGACAGCGCTAAATACACCTTGAACACAATAAATGGCCACCGAATAAAGATAATCCCACTGCTGGTTATTAGGCACTTCTGCGAACAGGAATGATTCACTCATTTACTATTTATTTTAAAACACGGTATGGCGGGAAATATTAGCATTAAGCGTCTTATCAACTAATAATAAAAAGTTCAAGCACTGGAGAATTCCAAAATTTTGAATTGACTTTTGTTCACCTAAATTGGTGATTTTGTCCTGTGAGCGGCAGTGTAAATAGAGACAGGGACAAAACAAATATACAGTTTTAATGAACTGCTGCACATTGCAAGGTACACAGTTGCATGATAACACACCTAACTTATTAATACACTTTGCTAAATGATACAAAGTAGAGGATACGCACGCGACAGTCGGGCGTTGAACCTTTCGGTTGTGCCGTAGCTGGCTGCACCCGCTTACCGTTAGGACCTCTAGGACCGCTCTGGAAGGACCAAGGACCAAGGACATCATTCAGCCCTGAGTCCTGAGTCTCCTTAATGCTACGTGATGGTATGCTAAACTAGCCCAGGCGCATCTTCACTTCCCCTCTCCAATCAGGGCTATCTTACTACCACCTCACAGTTATTTAGTTATATTCCTTTAATTTTTACTTTCGCAAAGGTAAATACCCTCCTTATATCCACAGTCTTCTACAATTTAAATCGTCAATCCACTCCCTCGAAACAAGGTCCCGCCATTCTGACCTTTACATTCCTACCCATAGAACAACAACTTTTGATCATTCCTTTCTTGTCCGCTCTGCAAATCTCTGGAATTCCCTACCTACTCATATCCGCCATGCTTCATCTCTATCATCATTCAAGTCCCAACTGTTCCAATACCTCCTGTATTCCCAAACAGACGCTCAACAGCAATGAGGTTTTATATCAAAAATCAGATTTTGAATGTAAAAAGGAAATATTATTTATTGATCATACCTTATTTAATTTATTAATCTTTTTAAATTTAGTTTTGTTCAGCAAATGTATGCATCTGAAGAAGTTTATTTATTTTACTCTTTTGTTTTATTGTATAGATATATTCCTTTTTTTATATTTTATTACTTCTTACACCATTGTAAATAAGAATTAATCATGATCATTTGGTCTTTTGGCCAGATACACTGTATACTTTAATTGTACATATTTGTTGTTCTTAAGGGACTATGTCCCAGAATAAAGATTATTTTCTATTTATATTTCTAAATATAAACAAATCTGGATATATATATATAACAAACATTGTGACACGAGATTTATATATATATATTATATATATTATATATATATATATATATATATATTATATATATAAATCTCGTGTCACAATGTTTGTTCGGGATAAACTCCGAAATTACTGAACCGACTTTGATCAAACTTCGTAAGTATCTGTTATTTGGTCCAACTTAAATGATAGGATAGTTTTTATTACTATTTTGAATGGTTGAAAAATATATTTTTCTAAAAAGGAAAACAAAATTTGTTTATCTGTGGCAACACTGGTTCTCCCCAGTAACCTTCCCATATCTTCATATATGTGATTATTAAATCAAATATAAGTGTGTGTTGATTGTTTCTATGCGTTCTTATTTATAAAATATACATTCACATTATAGTTTCCATTTATAATAAAATACATATTACTATACGTTTTCAGAAAAATTATAAGTACTCATTTGAATGACTTGCAATGAGTTATGAGTTGCAAAGGAGTTATGATGATATACAACGGTTATGTTTAAAAGATAAAACGATGTTATTGAATAATTTGGATGTGGCTACTTGGTTCTGGTATGGAATTGTAACATTGAGTAAATAAAATTGACATCTGACATGAAATAATAGACTTTTATTTATCATAAAAAGAGTTGTTCATTGCTATTCATCTGTATTTATTTTATATAATCTCATTCAACGTAGTCACTATCAACATCTTTCGTAATTTGTAGCAATTTTAATTTTAATTATTTTATTTATCAAATTGAATTCACCAAACCGCAAACAAAGATAAAGAAGTGTAGTTTTTGTTTTATTTTTCCAACGTGTCTCTATTTTAGAATTTTTTTTTTTTTTTATAGTTGTATTAGATTAATTATTGTCATTTTACATTTAATTTTATGTTTTTTTTTTTCCATATTCTATCACTGTAATCATATTATTATTATATACCTAACGTATTATTAAGTCTATAATTCCATTGGTTGTTATCTTGTTTCTTTTACGATGAAGGCCCACAATGTAGGCTGAAACGTCGGCACACAATTAAAATAAGTACTACTTTTTAATGTGTGTTTCTTTCAGATGACCGCATCCCCAAACATCTTCCTCGACTATTTCCTACGTAAGATTAAGGCTATACTACAGAATTCAATGATTAATGAATTTTATAAAGGATGTTTAACATTATTTTATATAAGAATGAAAGATATTTTCTGTAAGAGGTGGCGTTTTCGAGTTATAGGCGAAAAATGAGGTTTTTCGGCTGCCAAAAGTTAAACTTACCACCTGCGATGGTGAAAATTCAGATTACATATATTTTGGACGATTAAAATGTGTTAAAACTATTTCCGACTTTGTAAGCATTTATACCTACACCTTTTTTCTATTGAAAACAAAGTGCTAATTTACAAAACAGTACTGAAACCTATCTGGACCTATGGACTTGAACTTTGGGGAACAGCCAAATTTTCTAACATCAAACGCATTCAATTCTTTCACACCAAAGTCTTTCGAACAATAGTTAACAATCCGTATTATGTCACCAACCATACTTTACACCACGATCTAAGTATTCCATCTATTCTAGACCTTATACCATCAAAATTCTCTAAATTCCATTAGAACCTTATCCATCACCTCAATCCTTTAGCTCAATCCCTATCCAGCTCTACACATCCTTACCATCCTCCTAGAAAGTTGAAACGGCAGTGGCCCCGAGACCTCTTGTAACATGTATATTAGAGTTCTAGTACTTGCTAGATCATCCACTCAATGTGCTGTATGTATGACGTGTATATAGGTATCAATGATTTATTTATAGACTTTGTAAACATTTTATTGATTCCGTATCTTATACATATTTTATTATTATTTTATTGCTGTGTAAATATTGTATGAATGTTGTATTTCATCACTATTATCAATGATTATAATAATATTCAATAATAATTGTTGTTTCTCCTTTAAAAAAATAAAATAAATAAATAAATAAAATTCTGAATTTTAGCTCTACTGCTCTGGGCTAATTTATACATCACAAAAAATATCGGTCAGGTAAAAATACACACATTAACAAACGTGAAATCTTTCAGTTAAGAAGTTGGTTGGTTACGTAAACTCAAGGAATGGTCCATTGTTAAATGTTTTTTTATTTTGGGGGAGGAAAATATAAAATATTAATAATAATTATAATAAAGGCCGTGAACTAATGATTATATGAACCTTAGTCTTACTCTACCTTGACATTAATCGGAAGGAAAGGATTTATTATAAAATTTGATGAATATAATTTATATATAAGCAACTTTGCTTAGGCTACGTTTCTAGAATTTATTGTTCTCATATTCGTGCCTCAACAGTGTAAAAAACAAAAAGCAGAGCATTAAAATTAGTCTACAATAATTAATAGACGATGAAATTGTTAGAGAGACAGAAAACATTTTTTGAATACATTGAACAATGAATATATAATAAGTTATCTCAATTAGACTTTACTTATTTTTTTTTGTTAAACGTTATAAATACATACAAAAGAAATGATTAAAATTTGAGACAACATAGTGCTTTACAAAGACTGTTCGTTTACTACAAACTTTGATAGAACACTGAAACAAAGATGCAACAAATAGTTCAGAGAGAGGTTTTCCATATTACTGTCGTCCAAGAATCGTTTTCCATCCACTTTTTTTTTTTTTTTTTTTGTAAGTTTTTTATAGCAGCATTATTATTATTCAGGCGTATTGTTAATATGTGTTTATTAAGTTTGCATAACATGAATCAAGATTTTGGATATCTGATCTTTTGTTTATGGCGTGATTTATACTTTCACTTACCTATTTATGTAATATGTAGTAAGGAAAAGTGAAAAGCGATCATGAAAATTTTCGAATTCCAGTTTTCAACGGAAATATACGTTTTGCGGTCCCCTGAGTCCAAATGACCAAGTCCCGCAAAAAGTTCTGTGTGTCCATGAATCGTAAATCCAGCGCGTAAACTAAAAGTCCTATGAAACTGAAATTTCATATTTAAGACAACTATACGCCCGAGATGTTATAGCAACTTTTTCACCAAAAACAGCTACCAAGAAGAGCCACTTTATACCATACATTTTGCACCTATTTACGTTTTTCTCAAAAACGGATCTAACGATTTCTATTAAACTCGCTTTATATATGTAAAATTAGACGGGCTATAAGATGAGGTAGGTTTTATTCTGATTGAAATTGTTTGAAAGGGCCTAAATGCCGATATTTCAATTTCCCTTCTTCTAAAGTACCAAAAAATTGGCACATCATTTTCTTACTATTGATAAATAACGACTAAATATGAAAGTTGAGCGAATTTGAATGACAACTAAAGTAGAAAAGTGCAAAAATATGTTAAGAAAACAGGGTCCTTAACATATTTTAAGTGCTGCCCTCTAGCAGACAGCATCATTATTAAGAGCACAACGGCATCTTGAGGCAAGGGCAGGCAATGGCGATAATAAGTGAAAGCCGTATGTTGTTCGCATCAGATTTTTAAATATATATATATATATATATATATATATATATATATATATATACATTAAATAAATAATACATAGTAATTATAAACTTTCATTTCGATAATAAAGCATAATAGACGACATTGAGAAACGCGTGTAGATTGCTGACTTTTACCGAGATGGAAAGTCGGACAATCACAATGACGAAACGGTGCTCATCTTCCGAGAGATCATGCAGGTTTCTGGAGTTTGCACAATTTTCTTTGACCACGAAACTAACCTTTCTTGTCACTACTAATCCCTTATTCCTTTCTTCTATTGAAATATTCGCATGAGGTTCTGAATACGCTGATATTGAAATGATGGACGAAAAATATATCCCATCTGTGTATAAGTCATTTTATTTCTACCAGCTTGCAAAAACAGTTTTAAATCATATATATTATCCTAATACCTTTTTACTTTCACTTGAATTTGAAAATTTTCGAATTCCTGTTTTTAATGGAAATACATGTTTTAGGGTCTCCTGAAAACTAAGTCCCAGAAAAGGTCTGTCTAGTACGAAAATGAAGAGTCGTACGAACGTGAAATTTTATATTTAATTCAGCTGTAAGCACGAGATGTTACAGGAACTTTTTCATCAAAATCGGCCAACCAGAAGAGCCACTTTATACCATGCATTTTTCCCTTTTTTACGATTTTTTCAAAAACGGCTCAAACTATTTTGATCAAACTCACTATATAGATGTAAAATTTAATGAGCTTTAATATGATGTAGGTTTCCTTCTGATTGAAATAGTACGACAGAGGTTAAACGTCGATATTTTAAACTTTTTTTTTTTTTCAAAAGTTCCTTTAATTTCGTGCATTCAAAAAAATTAACCATATCATTTTATCAGTGTCGGTAAAATGAAAAATCTGATGCGGGCAACACACTACTTTCACTTACCTCCGTTTTCAAAATCGATGAAAGAATTTTAAAATACAGTTAGAGATAAAAATACGTGAAACTATTAAAGAATTAATTAAATTGAATTTCTAAAGAAACATGTGTTTTATTAAATCTATTATATTATTATCTAAAATTATCAGTTAGTTTTATCGGCTTTCCATCACTCTCTATTTACTTGTAAATGCTTGTGTATGAGATAATATTTTTTCTACAGTCTTTAGCTTTCCAACGGTATATCATACATGTATATTACTGCTCTTATGTTCAAAAACAAAAAATTGCAGTAAAAAAATATTTTTTCTGTTTTCTCCTTTAGTTGGGTATCGAATTTATTCAATTTATATATTTACCTGTTTTTTATCAGTGTTAACAAGATAATATGGTTATTTTTATAAAATATACAAAATTAAAGGTATTTTAGAAGAAGAAAATTTAAAATATCAGCATTTAAGGCCTGTCAGACCCTACATGATATTAAAGCCCATTAAATTTTACATCGATATAGCGAGTTTAATCAAAATCGTCGAAACCGTTTTCGAGAAAATCGAAAAAAGGTGCAAAATGCATGGTATAAAGTAGCTCTTCTGGTAAGCTCATTTTAATGAAAAAGAAAACAAATTCGATAACCAACTAAAAGAGGAATGAGCAAACATATGTTTTAGGTAATGTTTTCCCCCCCCCCCCCCCCGAATAGTAATATCGTATGTATAATATATCACTGGAAAGCTAAAGATTTTAGTAAAATGTTATCTTATAAACAAAGCTGTGAATCGCAACGCAGTAAGACGAAAAGGGCATAAACCTAAATTATTGTTGTAGATAATAATTTAGATTGTTAAATTAATCAATTTTTTTTTATTGAGATTTACAACTGTATTAGTTAATACATCAAGTATATAAGCTGTCAGATAAAATACATGAAGAGAAACTAGCTAATGGCAACATTACACTAGGTAATATAAACTAGAAGGTCTCGAGGCCATCTTCTTTTCAGACGCTTCGGAGGATTGTCAGGAATGGAAGAAGAAGCAAGGATTGAAACTTGTGAGTTAGAATGGGAGTAGAGTTGATACCTGGTTCGTGCTAAATCAGAAAATATGGAACATTAAGGTCTTAATGGATGAGTTTATTGGTGACAAAGTAAGGAGAATTGAGGATTTTACTAAGGATTTTGGATTGTAAGGATTGAATACGGAAAGAATTTGATGGTTTAGTAGAGCCCCAAAGCTCAACTCCGCAAGTCCAGATGGGCCTTATGATGGTGATATAGATGATCCAAATCATATGTTTCCATCGAACCTCCATGTGATTTTCTTTGCTTTTTTTTCGAATCCAACTTAATTTAAAAGTTTTTAAATTGATTTTAACCACGTAAATGAGAAAAAATCGTGTGTTGCGCCCACTAGATTTTTTAATATTTGCATCATTTCTTTCTCAAAGCTGAAATCGAACCCGTACTCTGTAAATGGAACTACCCCAGACTGGAGTTTTGTTCTAACACGTTCCTTAATGCCGGCCTCGATTCTATTTGTGATTTAATGTTATAGAGAGAATTCTCTTCTTAGTCCAGCTCGGCTAAAATTAATCTTCTTCTTCCCAAGCAATGCGGAACAGCTGTCAATAATATTTATACAAAGCACTTTATTTCCTTCGCTAAACGCTACTCGGAACTTCGTCATCTGATAAAAATACAATTTCGCGTTTCACTTCATCATGGCGTTAGTTTTCGACAAAAAACCACTAGTTAAAGAGACAATCTTGGCACAGATACCTTAAATAATACGTGGGTGAATCAAATATAAACGAGACATTTTGTCCTGGAAGCCCAGTGAAGGTGCGGGAACGTTCCCGCGTTTAGATGTGTTGGGTAGGGATGCCAGGAGTGGGGGAAGCAGGCGGGAGCATGCCCTCGAACTCATCAGTTACCGTCGTGACGATGTCTGAGCAGGATGTATCCCCCTCGATTGCGCAACGTATTATCATCAAATTTCTTGCTGCTGAAGGTGTAAAACCGGCTGAAATCTTGGGAAGGTTGACTGTACAGTTCGGGGAAGAGACACTTTCTAGTGCCAGAGTGTTTGCATGGCAAAAACAGTTTGTGGAGGGTCGTGATCGTGTGTAGAATGAGAGCCATGACCGCAGACCCCGCTCCAGCATCACAGCAGACATCAGCCGCGTTCGACAGCTTATTGTAGTTGACATACGTCTAACCACTAGTGCCATTGCAAGTGAGGTTGGAATAAGGTATGGAAGCACTTTTTCCATACTCACAGAGGAGCTAAGGTTTCGTAAGGTGTGTGTCAGGTGGGTTTCATGACTTCTCACAGCTGAGCAGAAGCTGAACCGTTTGCAGGTCTGTGAAGGTCTTCTTGCAAGATTTCAGGCTGAGGGAGCCTTATTTCTCACTCACATTATCACCTGTGATGAAACTTGGGTGCACTATTACACCCCTGAATCAAAACAACCGAGTATGGAGTGGAGACTGAAAGGGGAACCTGGACCAGTGAAAGCCAAGTCACGGCTGCAGCTGCGAAGGTTTTGGCTTCCGTGTTTTTTGACCAGCGTGGCTTGCTGCATCTTGATTTTTTGCATGAACGCAGGACTATCAATGCCGCATACTACTGCGACATTTTGAATGAAGTCAGACTTGCATATCGCCGCAAAAGAAGGGATCTACCAATGAGAGAAGGGATCTTCTTCAGGACAATGCTCGTCCGCATACTGCGGCCCTGACGTAAGAAAAATTGGAGCAACTGGGCTGGGAGACGCTGGAACACCCTCCCTACAGTCCAGACTTATCACCATGTGACTTTCACCTGTTTGGCTCTCTCGAATATTTTTTTTATTTCATAACTTAATAAATTGTAAGGGTATAGCGTTCAAACCCGCAGGTGGACTTAGGGTTTTTTTAATGGGAATGGAAAATCCTTAGTTATGTCGTCCTTCGGAGGGAACGTAGAAATATGGAATTATGGAAACCATCCACAGGAGAATCCCTAAACTCAACACTCTTTCTCCTGACAATGTATAAATACCCAACCCTATTCCTTCCTAGCATCAGTATACATCCAGCCATGATGTTAGTTCACACCTAGTAATTATTCTGTAATTAGTCAGTTAGTAGTAGTAGAAGTAGTACAATAGATGTTCATGTAATTGTTGTTTTTACCAAATAATTTTTTTTTAAGTCAAAGTGAGGGCGGGAGATTTAATTATGGTCCCTAGCCTGTGCGACGTGAGGTACTCGTTAAAGCTCCCAATCCTAATTAAACCTGGATAGGGTACATTTAGTAGGTAGGGTAAGAGCGTACTTTGCCCCAGGTAACCTGATAAGGAGTAATCTGCTTTCCCGCATCACTAAGATTCACATTTATAGAAAGTGAAACATGGATTCTTAACAAGGCAACAGCTGACAGGCTTGATAGATTTGAAAGAAAGGTGTTGCGAAGGATCTATGGAGGCGTGTGTGAGGGAGATGGGAGATGGCGCATGCGAAAAAACAGAGGAATTTATGAATTATTTAATGGGCTGCGCTTATCTGACGTCATAAGGATGAATAGGTTAAGGTGGTATGGACATTTGAACAGGATGCGTGAGGGAAGAAGAAGACCTACCAAGGGATAATCTTAGCCTCACGTAGTAAGGGAAGGCCAAGAGCTTCGATGGAGAGACAAGGTCCTGGAGGATATGGTGGAGAGCAATCCATCCGTATGGTGGAGGATAGAGGACTGTGGCGGACTATGTTGAGGCAGGTCAAGGACCACTTCGGTCTGTAGTGCCAGAAGAAGAAGAAGAAGGGTACATTTAGGACTCCAACTGTAGCATCGCCGATTAACCACAGAAGCAAAAACTGAAGATTATTAATAAGAAAGAACAATAATCAATGAACGCTCAGTGTTCTCAGATTATAAAAGGAAAATAATTCCAAAAATAAATGTGAATTTCAAATTCATCTAATTATATCACTTGGCATTGAATACTAAAACATTGCGCAATTCTTTTCACAGAGTTCAAAAACTTGGGATTAAAAAAAATACATATACATTTAAATTAGTATTCTTGAATAGCTTATTCTTAAAGCGGGTATATATAATTAACCAAAATGTGGAAACATGAATTATATAAAATTATCGTACAGTATTTTTTTTAATATCTAAATAAATAAATGTGATAATATAATTATGGGAGCGGCGTGGTCTAGTGGATAGAGCGCTAGTCTACTGTGCTCAAGGTCCTGGGTTCGAATCCCGGCTGTGGCTGAATATTATTTATTATGTTAATTCAGTCGGGGAGCGACCCTAGGGTATGGAGACCCTCCTGGGGCAGACCTCTATAAAGTGGGTACCCAAAATAATTGGGGGAAAACCTGGCGGCTGAGCGTGATTAAGGCTTAATCACCTCATTGCACGGCCGTTGGCCTAGAAACAGTACAAATCTCTATATCTACTGAGTCCAAGACCCTTCATGGGTTGTAGAGGTACAGAGTTTTTAATATAATTATTATTGGAGCTTATTAAACCAGCGATTCAAACCAATATATATTTTAAGTCAAACACTCAAAACGAGATTTTTACTGATTACATTGTTCAAAAATGAAATTGTTTCGTCCAACTAAATTGAAATTTTTTTCGAAATCGAAATTTCATATTAAGGAATAGTTTGACTGAAAAAAAACTGAGTATGAAATATAGAATGGTAGGTAGATAAAATGATAGTAGTTAAACATAAATCCAGCCAAAAGTAAAATTATGTGTGTGGGAAGAGGGAACCTGGAGCCAAGGATATTATGTGATGGTGAAACACAAGAAACTACGAATGCCTGCACATATCTTGGGACAGTCATAAGCAATGATGGTAAGATAGACCAGGAGGTTCTAAATCGGGTGATGAAGGCCAAGATATACAAAACTATCGGGTTGTTTCACATGAAATGCCCTTTTTTATAGTTTCTGAAATACATAAAGGATTTTGCAGGTCTTTGTTGTTTTCTTCCAAATGTTTACATATTTAAACTAACCAGTTACTAATCATCTCCCTTTGTATTATAAACATTAGCTTCCCAATCAATTACCCACTTTTTAGTATACCTCCAAATATGAACATGGAAACACCCGATTTTAGAGTAATATTTTTGTACGAGTTTAAACTCGGCCATTCAGCAGCTGAGGTCGCTAGAAATATTTGCAAGGCGTTCGGGGAAGAGAGTGTTAATGAACGGACCATTCGCCGTTGGTTTGCTAAGTTTTCAGCTGGGGATACCGACTTGGAAAACTTGCCCCCAATCGGTTTTCCTTCCAGTACTCTTATATGGATCTGAAAGCTGGAAAAACCCTCGATAAACATGCTACACGAAGAATATTAGGCAAGACCAGGAGGGAGGACCGTATAAGAAACGACAGGATTCTCCAGGATTTGGGAGTAAGATCAGTGCGTGACATCCTGGAAAAGCGGCAATTGAATTGGTTTGGGCATGTCTGCCGAATGAATGATACCCGAAAGGCCAAGTGGTTTTTTGAAGCCAGACCTGAAGGAAGACGTCTTCGTGGCAGATCCAGGTGTATGTATTTAGTCTACATTGGGAAGTTGGGTGCAGCAAGAGGACTAACCATCCCAGAGATGAAAAGAATAGCTAGGGACAGAGACCTGTGGGCTCGATGGACCGAGGCGGCAACTCCACGTTTAGCGGCACACAGAAGTTAGAGGAAGAAGAAGAAGATATAATATGGAATATAAACCAATTTTATAACCGAAAGAAGCAGAGAAAAAAAAAACACAATATTTTCCAGATTAAATTCTTAAGGAGTTCTTCGAAATTTCTGGAGTTTTTATTCAGCAAATATAGATTTACAATATGAAATTAGAAAGGTGAATTTAAAAAAAAAGAAAAAGAAAACTGAAAAAGAACATATATAATCAAAATAACCTAAATAATTAAGACGATGTCAACACCTATATTGAATAATCGGCATTCCAATCATAAATAACTTGAATAATTGAAAGTGATATCACAACAATGAACAATATTGTACTCCTAAATCGCCAAAGAAATCCTAAATTTAAAAAATATTATTGAAATTTACAATGTACATGATACAATAATAATGAGCTATTCAGAGGAAATTGCCTTGAAAAAGTCTTGAGAAGAATCTACCCAGTGGTAGCACTTCAATGTTCATTTGCTTCATATGCTGCTAGGTCACCGTCTTTTCAGAAGCCTCGGAGGATTATCGGGAATATATGTCGATGAGAGCATACGGACAAGCGGGTTTCTATGGGCGGGTAATTTGGAATTAAAGAAGGTGTATGTTTTTAGGGCTATTTTTGAAACTAATACAATACTCAGGTCTCTGTGGATGAACTTATTGGTGACAAAGTAAGGAGCGTCGAGGATTTTACGAAGGATTTTGTTTTGCAAGGATTGCATGCGGGAGGAATTCGATGGTCAAGTGGACCCCCATAGCTCAATGTTATAAGTCCAAATAGTTCTGATAATGGTTGTGTAAATGAGTTTTTTGTATTAAATTGTGAGTTTTGATAGTTTGTCGAAAAAGCAGTCTTCCATGAGGATTCTAAGTAAGACGTTTGTTAAGATGAGGTCCAAGGTATCGTATTTGTTCTACGATGATGAGTGGGGTATGATTAAAGGAAACAGCGGGACTGGAAGTCGTAGGTTTATAGGTGTAGAGTGAAGGTGATTTGGTGGGATTTATTTTAATTCACCAGTTATGACACCATTCTTCAATGGCTAATATATAGCCTAAAATTTAGGCCGAAACGTTGGCAGAAATAAATTCAGCTAAGTTCTACTTAAGTGTTTTGATGATTGCACCCGGAATTAACTTCTCCTAAATAATTCTTTAAATTTTATTTAAAGTTAACTTTGTTTTATAGTTCTATGATTGATTTTAAGAGAAGAGGTAAGTGAAAGATGTTTGCTGCTCGCACGAATTTTTTTTATAGTGTATGTTTAATTGATAATTTAAAAAAATCCTGTGCTGGAAGAAACATGACACTTTTCGGTCACAGCAGAGACGAGAAGACCTGAGATGACTGAAGAGCTGGCTGTACCTTCCCATAGATAGGACCGTTAGATCTGTCTAAAGGAAACGAACCGTTGGTCTCTATGGAAGGTTGCCTATCGGAGAACACTTTCGTCTTCTAACACTTCGTCTAGATAAATCCTCCCGTTTCTGTAGTTTGTTTGTTTACTTAACGTCACTTTATGCTACTATGGCTAATCGGACGATGCTACAGTGGGAGTCCTAAATTTTGCCTATCCAGAATGAATAAATATTATTCATGGTTCTCTTCCCATTTGAATCGAAACATAGTTACAATAAATTTCAATTGTTGAGAATCCTTTCAACGAGGATGAGGACTTTAACTTAGAACAAAAAAATCTGGTGCGGGCAACACATGACTTTCACTTACCTTCGTTTTAAAAATCGATTGAAGAATTTCCAAATACAGTTAGAGATAACAATGAGTGAAACCATTAAAGAATTAATTAAATTGAATTGATATAGCAACATGTGTTTTATTAAAAACTGCATTACATTATTATCTAAATTTTTATCGGCTTTTTGTCATTCTTTATTCAATTTTACAAGCTTGTGTGTAGCATGATATATTTTCTAAAGTCTTTCTCTTTCAAACGGTATATTATACGTCTATATTACTGTTCTTATGTTCAAAAACAAAATTGGGGTCACCCACAGCGTAGTTGCTAGCATAACAGCTTCCTATGCCAAAGGTCGCGGGTTCAAACCTGCGGGTGGCCCTAGGATTTTTAATGGGAGTGAAAAATCCTCAGTTATGCCGTCCTTCGGTGGGGACGTTAAAAGGTGGTCCCGAGCCTGTGCGATGTCAGGTACTCGTTAAAGATCCCTATCCTAATAAAACCTGGATAGGCAAAATTTAGGACTCCCACTGCAGTATCGTCCGATTAGCCACAGCAGCACAAAGTGACGTTAAACGAATAAACAAACAAACAAGAACAAAATTGACGCGCTGTGTTTGCAATTAACAAGCCGCTAGGTTGCAGCACCGTCAAAATGAATTTTTCTCTTTGGAAAACCAAAAAACAGTTAGTTTTATCGGCTTTTCATCACTTACCATTACCCTTTGCAATTCCGTGAATCAGATAATATTTTTTCTAAAATCTTTAGCTATCCAATGGTATATTATCCATCTATATTACTATTGTTGTGTTTAAAAACACATAAACAAATAATCGTTCAATTTTCTCCTTTAGTTGTATATCAAATTCGCTCAACGTGCATATTTAGCCATTAATTATCAATGGTAACCAGAGAATATAATTATTCTTATAGAATTTACAAAATTAAAGGTACTTTACAGGAAGAAAATATCTGCATTTAGGCCCCATCAGACTATCTCAATCAGAATGAAACCTACATGATATTAAAGCCCATTAAATTTTACATCGATATAGCCAGTTCAATCAAAATCGTAAGAGCCGTTTTTGAGAAAATTGTAAAAAGGTGCAATATGCATGGTTTAAAGTAGGACATCCGGTCAGCCGATTTTAGTGAAAAAGTTGCTGTAACAATCTTGGGCGTATAGTAGTCCTAAATATAAAAAGTCCCGTACGACTTTTTGTTTTTTCGCTAGAGATGCAACACACAGACATGCAGACCTTTTTGCGGGACTTGGTTATTTGGACTCAGGGCACCCTAAAACGCGTATTTCCGTTGAAAACTGGGATTCGAAAATTTTCACGATCGCAATACTTTCCCTTACTATGTATTGTAATGTGAAAATAAAAAAATAATTAAAACAGTCCTTAAAATATGAAAATCGGGCATATCCTTTGAAATAGTAAAATTAGTTCTTTTCGTGCGTGCGATAAATAGATCATTGTTTGATTATTATTCAGGTTAAATTATTCAAAATATCCATTGAATAAGTTGGGTTTCTATGCTTGGAATACAGACGCCTCAGCCTACTGACCCACTCTCAGAAGAGATAAAATTTAATAGTGCATTTCCCCCATGTCCATGTCCTCAGTAGATCCGGGTGGCAGCCTGCCCAGGAAGATGGGTATCACTGGGTGAAGGTGGTCGAGGTTGGCTGCAGTCCGGGGAATCTGGGTCGTCTCCAGACCGGTTCTTCAGGCACCTGTTGTAGGCTGGGAGTGTATGCTACAGTCTGATAGCAGCGGTCAGTGGAATCTGATAGTGTACTATCGCGATAGTAGCAATAGAGGAAGAAAGGCGTAATTATGTTCCATATTGTATATGGATTTAGGGGAATTCTTTTGCTGCACATCTTTTTCAGCTTGAGATTGTGCAGAGAAAGATTATTAAGGTAATTTTGGGTATCAATAAGGGACCCCCATCAATTAATATATTCTTGGACCTTAATGTAATGTCTACAAAAAAATTATACATGGTCTCAATCATGAAGAAGCTGTATTTTAGACGGGAAGATTGACCACCGTTTTTCTAAAAGACTGAAAAATTACTTTAGCTTAGTTGTGCCAAGACCAAAACATACCTGGACGACACACCAGACTTGTTATTCCATTGCTACTGTGTACAACAATATTTCTCCAAATTTTCAATTTTCTCGCACAAATCCTCCAAAGTATTCAAATTATTACTACAATGTTAAAATGTGGGCGAAATCCCTCAGTGAAGAGAAAATTGCTGAAATGTTGAATCCAAATTACTCATCGCTATAGACATGTCCTCAATGCCAGCCTGCGTCACTCATTCTGATATTTATCCTGTATACAAGTATATGTATTCTTTATTGACTTTTGATATTGTCAATTTCTTACTGTGTACTATGTTATGTATCTTTATATTGCTTATCATGTAATTCAATCTTGTATTTACTTGCCTTAATTTTATATCTTGAATATATGAATTTGTATTCCTTATTGCTTTTGGTTTAGTCAATTACATTTTATTTCTGTGTACTGTTTAACTGTTTCTTATAATTGTTTTTTGTATTAATTAGGTATTATGTAATTCAATTTTATATTTGCATGCCTTAATTTTATATCTTGTATATATATATATGTATTCCTTATAGCTTTTAAGCTTAGTCAATTACTGCTTCATACTGTGTTACTTTCTTTATAATTGTATTTTATATTCCTTATGTATTATATTGTTTTTGCTGTGTAGTATGTTGCTGTTTCTTTATAATTGTATTTTATATTTCTTATGTATTATATAATTTTTTTTGCTGTGTAGTGTGTTACTGTTTCTTTATAATTGTGTTATATTATTTAAGTATTGTATTGTATCATACTGTATACTGTTACTGTTTGTTATTGTAATTTTATTGAATTGCCGCAGGTGAACTCCTTTCCCACACACCGGCTCGCCTTAGTGGGATAGTGACTTCTACAATACTTGCACTGTAATATGTATGTGTTTTGATTCGAATAAAGAAGTTTAAATATAATTATATCGTTTGAAAACTTTAAAAAACGAAAATACAAGCCAGAAAAATGGTTCGGCTTGTTTATAAAAAGTAGACTTAGTACCGGAGTTCCAGGACTTATTAAGAAAGTAACATTTATAACTTTCGAAAATTTAATTTCGGTGTACAAAATTTAAACTACTTTGTACCACTACCGGATGTACCGATATGCACTTCGAAAAAAAGTGATTTTTAAAAGAGTTGGCTACAAAGCTAATTTCCTCCGGACGCGGTGTGAAGCAAACAGCTACCAGGATAGCGGTACAATCCTCACGTGAGAGCCCAGGTACGTCCGATTAGTCGAGGTACAGAACGGTACACCTTCGTGACGCTGAGTCAGTACCACAGTACGGTACCACCTGTCTTGGAAGACTTCCGTGTTGTCCTGCACCCGAGAACATCATAGGAGGGAACGTTCTTTTGAAGGAATCACCTGTGGTGTAGTAGTTAGCATAACAGCCTTCTGCCAACAAGGTTACGGGTTCAAAACCTGCAGAAGGCATAAGGATTTTTTTAATAAAGGGAATAAAAAATCATTGGCAATGCTTTCTTGATGGTCTCGAGCTTATGGGATGTCAGGTACACGTTAAAGACTCTAATTAATTAAACCTTGATAGGCAAAATTTTGAGCTCTATAGAAGACTGCCTATAGGAGAACACTTTCAGCTAGTTCAATCCTCCCATTTCTGAAGTTTGTTTATATATAAATTTAACGTCACTTTAAGATACTATGGCTAATCGGATGAGGCTACAGCGGGAGTCCTAGATTTTGTCTATCCAGGTTTAATTAGGATAGGGATCTTTAACGAGTACTTTATCGCACAGGCTCCGGACCACCTTATTACATCTCCTCCGAAGGAGGGCATAACTAAGTATTTTTTACTCCCATTAAAAAATCCTAGGACTACCTGCGGGATTGAACCCGTGACCTTTGGCATAGCAGGCTGTTATGCTAGCCACACAGCTACAATTGATCCATAAAAATCATATACAAGAATATACCTGATATGTTAGAAGAATATTATCATCACAGAAACTATTTCATGGGTGTAAATGTTTACCATTGTATTTTTCTCAAAAATAGCTCTAACGGTTTCCCGAAACCAAGAGGAAAATTTCCCAAAACCAAGAGGAAAATTTCCCAAAACCATCCCAAAAAAAATAAATAAACTGATTTAGGAAAAGTATTGCAACTATGGACTAGGGGTGGTTAGGGATGAGTGAAGCTGTGGCAAAATCAATTTCCTTTATTTACAACTGTATTACATTCTTCTTCTTTTTCCAGTGACGCGACACGCCGTGTAGGTCCTTGGCCGCGTGGTGTAATCTCCTGGGAGAATATACGCACGTTTCTTGATGAAGTTTTATAGGGTAGGGTCATTACTCTCTACGCCTAATTTTGTGAGTAGCCACCAGTAGCCTGACGGGTCTCACATACCCGAGGGAGAGGATGTGAGTGAATCCCCATTTAATTACATTCTTACAAAAGCCTCGCCTAGACTGGGATTCGAACTCACAACCTGTAGCATGAGAGACTAGCGCGCTAGCCACTCAGCCACGAGCTCCCCTACAACTGTATTACATAACACAACTATATAAAGAATAATGGTTTGAGTTTAGAGCTCTTTATATATCCTTTGATACGTAATAGTTATAGACCGTTTCAATTATGTCCGGTTTGTACCTAAGCAGTCCGTTTGCATTTTTAGTAGGTTTCGGTTCCACTAACAGAACCTAAACCTTGGAATCGCTACTCTTAAAACGACCGTTTCATTCTTCTTACCCCAATCTTATAATGAAGCAACATCATCAAAACTGAGGAAGGCCAATTAGGAATGAGTTTGGCGTGAACAAAAACGAAACCCGAAATAATTGCCGGAATAAGAATCTTTTCTAACATCTTCACCAGAATTACACCTAACTGTATCAGTTGAAAGCTCCTTCGTATCTATACGATGGGTCATGTTTATGAACTAATTTTTACTTTCACTTACTATATATAGTAAGGGAAAGTATTGCGATCGTGAAAATTTTCGAATTCTAGTTTACAACGGAAATGCACATTTTAGGGTCCCCTGAGTCCCAATAACCAAGTCCCGCAAAAAGGTCTATGTGTGTGTGGTAACTCCCGGGCGGAAACGGTAAGTCCTATGGAATTAAAATTTCATATTTAAGACAAATATACGCCCGAGACGTTACAAAACCTTTTTCATCAAAATTAGCTTACCAGAAGAGGCACTTTATACCATGCATTCTTCTTCTTCTTCTTCGTTCTTCCCTCAAATGGCGATGTCCGAGAGTAAATAAAAATCGGACAATCATAATTACCATATTTGGGAAGAAAATGCGTAACATCACGTTTGTCTTGTCATCCATTGGATACAAGGGTATACCATGCATTTTGCACCTTTTTTCGATTTTCTCGAAAACAGTTCCGACGATTTTGATTAAACTCGCTATATCGATATAAAATTTAATGGGCTTAATATTATGTAGTTTTCATTCTGATTAAAATGGTCTGACAGGGCTTAAATGCTGATATTTTACATGTTTTTCCTGTAAAGTACCTTTAATTTCGTAGATTTAAAAAAAATAAACATATTATCTTGTTACCACGTATGAAAAACACATAAATATATAAGTTGAACGAATTCGATACCCAATTAAAGGAGAAAACTGAAAAAATATATTTTTAATGAATTTTTTTGTTTTTAGACATAAGAACAGTAATATACATGTATGATATACCGTTTTGAAAGCTAAAGATTTTAGAAAAAATATAATCTCATACACAACTGATTATTTTAGATAAAAATATAATAGATTTTTAATAAAATAGATGTTTCTATAGAAATTCCATTTAACTAATTATTTAATCGTTTAACTCATATTTGAAAATTCTCTAAGCGATTTTAAAAACGGAGGTAAGTGAAAGTCGTGTGTTGTCCGCACCAGATTTTTGGAATAAATATTGGTTTTTAAGTATTTGGTTATCAAATATTTGTTTAAATAAACGAGTTCAACATTTTGCCTATCCAGGCTTAATTAGGATAGGGATCTTTAACGAGTACCTGACATCGCACAGGCTCGGGACCACCTTTTTATGTCCCCTACGAAGGACAGTATAACTAAGGATTTTTTACTCCTATTAAAAATCCTTAGGCCATCTGCCATGTTTGAATCCACGACCTTTGGCAGTATGGGCTGTTCTGCTAGATGATCGTATAATGTTTGCTACTGATCCGGCTTAAAAGTATTTAATTACATCATCTTTGGAGTTAAGATGAAAGTAGTCTCTTTTAATTTATTTTATTGTAATATACTTGTTTGTTGGTATCTTATACCATTTTGTACATTAGAAGATTATTTTGTAATTTTTATTACCTAATTTTATGTAATATAATCAAAGTTTGATTATGAATATCATATTCTCTTGATGCTAAATTTCATTGTTTATGATTTTTAATTGTTCTTAAAAATTCTATCAATCTTTACCCTAATAGTTAGCTTTATTATCGGATTATTAATGTTAAACCTAATTGTTACCATTGGCATTGTTTGTTTATTTATTTAACGTCACTTAAGCTACTATGGCTAATCGGACGATGGTACAGTGGGAGTCATAAATTTTGCCTATTCAGGTATAATTAGGATAGGGATCTTTAACGAGTACCTGACATTGCACAGGCTCGGGACCACCTTTTAACGTCCCCTCCGAAGGACGGCAAGGATTTTTTACTCCCATAAAAAAATCCTAGGCCCACCTGCGGGTTTGAACCCGGGACCTTTGGCATAGAAGACTATTATGCTCTTTCTTAATGTTGTGAAGGTTATATTTATGCATCTGTATCATATTATAACCTTGTAAGGGCATGGCTCGTGTATATCAATAAAAAATGAAATACGATAAAACTATTAAGTACAGCGCTAGCACCAATACATCGTTGTTTAGATCGGTCTCGAACACGGGCAAGCCTTATCGAATTACCTCCACAACCTCTCGATTTGCTTACACAGCAAGAGTGCGAACGAAACTTAATTATTTGTCGGAACCTCATTTCCACTTCCTCACTTGGTACCTACTAACTCTGGACCCGCCCCGACAGGACAATGCTTCCACTTTCCATCGAGAGGAAGACACTAACGGTGCGGACAGCAACACCACCACGGCCACCGTTATCCCCGCTAGCTCCCTCGAATCCTCTTCGGCTGTCCCACTTCCGGCTAACGAAAGCCCCTTAAGAAGAAATATTTGTTGCTAATAGCACAGCAAGCCAAATTGGTAGGCACTTGTTTCTATATCGAAGCTAAGCTCATTACATAATTACATCGCTAGAAACGACGAGATGATATGATATAATTCACTATAATATTGAGGGGTCTTCCGTGGTGTAGAGGCTAGCATAACAGCCTTTCTATGCCCAAGGTAGTCCTGAAAAACTGGCAGGTAGTCCTAGGATTTTTTAACGGGAGGAAACAATCCTTGCCGTCCTTCGGAGGTAAGTTAAAAATGTGGTCCCAAGCCTGTGCGATGTCAGGTACTCGTTAAAGATCCCTATCCTAATTAAACCTGGATAGGCAAAATTTAGGACTCCCACTGTAGCATCATCCGATTAGCCAAAGTAACATAAAGCGACGTTCAAGGAATAAACATTACATAACACAACTTTACAAAGAATTGGGAATTATTAATTGAGAATTCCTTTACAGTCTTGGTGTGCAATAAGACTGGGTTTTGAAAAATTCATCTTCTAATTGGTAAAACAAAATATATTCCTAAAACCATTAAAAAAATTGGTTTTGGAATAACTCAAAAAATACACGTCTCTTTAAAAATTATAACTACTCATTTGAAAGATAATCGAATTTCGGACTGAAAACGTTTACATTACACTGTTCTAAATTACCACTAGTTCCAATAGGTGTTAGTCATTGTAACAAATTAACTAGAATTTATTGACGAACATTTAAGGTAACCAATCTAATTTGACCTTTCCACTTTAGAATGTGTTGGGTTGTAAAATAGGTTTCTAGCTTTATTGAATCCTCTCTTTGTTTATAAAATCATATCTATTTGATTAATAATGTTTACATATTAAATGAAAAAAAGGATTAGTTAAGGTGCTTTTATGTATCAGTTTCAACCGAGATTCCTTATCTTTAAGTGGTATTTTGCTTCTTTAAAATGGGAAAAAAAAATTCATTTTTGACATTTGACGATTTTATTCCCGAAAAAGAAATGCATGCACAGAGGATTTGCAAACTTTGCATTGTGCATATAATAGATCATCAAATGACGAAAATTCAATTTAGAGGTAGCAAATTACCACTTAAAGATAAGGAATCTCGGTCGTAACTGATGCATAAAAGCACCTCAACTAACCGTTATCCTTTTTTAGAATATGTAAGTATTATTGACCAAGTTAACGTGATTTTATTGACAGAGAAGATTAAATTGAAATATTGAAATTATTGGGTTGTTTCACATCAAATGTTGTTTTCTTCCAAATGTTTACATATTTAAAGCAAACAGTTACTAATCCTCTACCTTTGTATTATAAACATTAGCTTCCCAATCAATTACCCACTTTTTAAGTATACCTCCAAATATGAACATGGAAACCCGCGATTTTCGATTGGTATGCTAAGTTTTCAGCTGGGGATACCGACCTGGAAAACTTGCCCCGAGGAAGACCTCCGTCCGTAATAGACGATGTCCTCAAACATATTCTAGAACGAAACCCCTACCAAACAGTTAAAGGACTCTCAGCTCAACAAAATGCAAGTGCATCTACCGTTTTCAGAGATTTAAAGTGTTTTGGAAAAGTAAAAAAGCTCGATACATGGGTACCGCATGATCTCACTGAGCGGCAGCAAGACGCCATGTTTTTAAAACATACCGTGCAAAAATTAAAAGAACTGGGCTACGAAGTTCTTCGCACCCACCATATTCTCCCGACTTATCTCCAACAGATTACCACCTGTTCAAGAATTTAGACAACTTCGTCAAAGGAAAACTTTTTGAAAATGATGATCAAGTGAAAAGTGCGTTTTCAGAAAAGTTGGTGTCACGTTGGGAAAATTATCTCGTTTTTCATATCGTATTTTTAATAAAAATCCTTTACCTTGAAAACGGACATTTCATGTGACACAACCCAATATTTTACAATCTAATATATATTACATATATATATAGCTGTTGCCCGCGTCTTTGTCTGCGTCAAATTCTGTTATTATGATCGCGATTAAAAAGTTTTAAAAATAATATGTTTTAAAGTACTTCTGTGTAAATGATATTTTTAGTTTTTTTCTTGTGGTAGAAGAACATACTGATTTTCTCGACTACCCGATCTTGACAACGCGACATATAGTTCTAGAGTCAGTCATGACGTAAATCGATTCCTACGTGTTTAAATGTTTACCCTGTGATTTATTAATTGTTACCGCAAAAAATAACAACGGAAAATTGAATTACTTTTAAATTAAAAGATTAATCATTTATAATAATTGGGATGCGAGGTTAATGTCCCCCGTTTTTTCCATATTTTCCACTGATTCTTCACTCCTAGTGGTCACTAGTTATATAGCCTATAGCCTTCCTCGATAAATGGACTATCCAACACAAAAATAATTTTTCGTTCAAACAAACAAACTCTTCATTTTTATAATATTAGTATATATATATATTTTATATATATATATATATATATATATATATATATATATATATATATATATACTTTCCCAAACTTACTACTACTGACAAATCATTATGGACGACCACTAAAAAAATCCTGAAGTTCAAAGACTTCAATCATCCACTCCTTACCGAATCCCAAAGCTGGACAAGATCCGACAGAAAAAACCTCCGCTTTTTGGCCTTTCCTTCATAAAACTTTTATTCCACACCTGATATTCTCAATCCCGATCACGTTGAATGTATAGAAGCAGAATTGACTATTCCGCTCCAAATGTCTCTCCCACCTAAATCATTCCATTCTTCCGAAATATCCAACATCATTCACAGATTATCATCTTCTCGAAAAGCTCCTGGTCATGACCTAATCACATCCTATATTTTAAAACATCATAATATATATTATATATATATATATATATATATATATATATATATATATATATATAAATCTTGATTGATTGACTTCTTAGACCCTTAGTGTATATAAGAAGCTAGACCTTGACAGCCAATTCTCCTGACTCAGTTGACGCGGGGTGGGGCTTCAAGGCGCAGAAAGATTTCGCAACTTGGCGATAACCATTCAAGTATAGAGAGTCATTGTCGATGTTAGCCTAGTCGAGTAACAGGATGAATAATGATTATATTTAATCGATACCAAGCATAATAGCCAGCTTAAATATCCATTGTATCATTATTGACAGGTTCTTAATACTTCATATATTAAAAGGTAGTTCAAATATTTTGTGACAGTATGTCGGCCAAGGTCACTTTACTACTAATCTTAGGGGTCACCTGTGGTGCAGTGGCTAGCATAATAGCCTTTTATGCCCTATTTGCAAGATATAACCCGGTATACGGCACTAGGATTTTAAGAAGAGGTAAACAATTCTTGGTTGTGAGGTTCTTTGGAGAGAACGTCAAACTGTGGACCCTAGCCTATGCGATGTCAAGTAATCCTTAAAGATCCCTATCCTAATAAAATCTAAATAGGAAAATTTTAGGACTCCCACTAACGATTTTAGAAAAAATATTATCGTATACACAAGCTTGTATTGGTTTGTGTCACATGAAATGTCCGTTTTCAAGGTAAAGGATTTTTATTAAAAATACGATATGAAAACAAGATAATATTATTCGAAGTATTTACCTTCTTTTTCTACACATTTTTCCCAACGTGACACCGACTTTTTTATCCCCGAGCTGAAAAACTCTGAGCTTTGAAGTGAAACAAAATCTGAAAACGTACTTTTCACTTGATCATTTTCAAAAAGTTTTCCTTTTACGAACTTGTCTAAATTCCTGAACAGGTGGTAATCTGTTGGAGACAAGTTGGGAAAATATGGTGGGTGCGGAAGAACTTCGTAGCCCAGTTCTTTCAATTTTTGCCCGGTATGTTTAGAAACATGCCGCTCAGTGAGATCATGAGGTACCCATGTATCGAGCTTTTTTACTTTCCCAATAAACTTTAAATGTCTGAAAACGGTAGATGCACTTGCATTTAGTTGTGCTGAGAGTCCTTTAACAGTTTGGTAGGGGTTCCATTCTACTGTATGTTTGAGGACATCGTTGTCTATTACGGACGGAGGTCTTCCTCGGGACAAGTTTTCCAAGTCGGTATCCCCAGCTGAAAACTTAGCATACCAATCGAAAATCGCGAGTTTCCATGTTCATATTTGGAGGTATACTAAAAAGTGGGTAATTGATTGGGAAGCTAATGTTTATAATACAAAGGTAGAGGATTAGTAACTCTTTACTTTAAATATGTAAACATTCGGAAGAAAACAACAGATGTATTGGGGGCGGGGTGGCCGAGCGTGTTAGCGCGCGTTGCTGTGAGCACGCGTTGCCTAGCAACAGATAACTGAAAAGTGAAAACCAAATAATTACGAGTTCGACTCTCGTGCTGGGGGATTTTATCTCGGCATATATCCTCTGCCCTCACCCCCTGGCCCGAGAGAACCCCCGTATAGCCTTCAAAGGCGAGGTAAGGGTGGAAAAAAAACAAAAAAAAAAAAAAAAAAAAAAAAAAAAAAACAACAGATGTATTACAATAAAATGTAATGGATAGGATGAAAAGCTGATAAACTAACTGATTATTTTAGATAATAATATAATATACTATTCAATAGAATAAATGTATCTATTGAAATTCAATTTAATTAATTCTTTAACAATTTATTTTCATCTTTAATTGTATCTAAAAAAAAAAAAAAAAAAAAAAAAAACCTGTACCACTACAACCCATGAAGGGTCTTGGGCTCAGTACATATAGAGATTCGTACTGTTTTAAGGCCAACGGCAGTGCAATGAGGTGATTAAGCCTTAATCACGCTCAGCCGCCAGGTTTTCCCCCAATTATTTTGGGTACCCACTTTATAGAGGCTGGGTCTGCCCCAGGAGGGTCTCCATACCCTAGGGTCGCTCCCCGACTGTATTAACAGAATAAATAATATTCCGCCACAGCCGGGATTCGAACCCAGGACCCGGAGCACAGCAGACTAGCGCTCTATCCACTAGACCACGCCGCTCCCCTAATTGTATCTAAAAGTTATTAAATTGAGGGCGTATAGTCGACTGTAGAAACTATTATAGGTGGAATAGTCAGGAATCAGTCATTTTTGAAAAGTTTTTAATTTTGCCAACGTTTCGGCTCAAGCTTGTGAGCCATCATCAGGGCATTACTGAGCCATGTCCAAGCATAAACTGATGCTTTATTATGTTTATGCTTGGACATGGCTCAGTAATGCCCTGATGATGGCTCACAAGCTTGAGCCGAAACGTTGGCAAAATTAAAAACTTTTCAAAAATGACTGATTCCTTACTATTCCACCTATAATAAAAGTTATTAAATTGATTTTCACAATGGAGGTAAGTGGAAGTCGCACTAGATTTTCTTAAATAGAATTATTCGATTGAAAAAGTACCAATTGAAGATTTAGCAGCCTTTGATCGTTGAATGGTGCACAATTCTATTCTATAGTGAGTCGACAATAAGCAGCTGTGTCGCTGATATAATAATTTATACCGAGTCATAGACTTTTTGTGCTTCTCCTACGGCCAGAGAGGTCTCAATTCATTCCCACTAAATACAGGTGTGTCCATGAACAATGCCTATAATTACAGGGATCAAAGTAGATTGAAAAAAAAAATTAATGGACTAGTAACAATGGCCAAATAAAAAAAATCAGAACATATTACCATTGATAGGCAATTGGATTTTATTTCTTTTTCCCCTCAAATGTTCTTAAAGTATATCAAGAGATTCTAATAAAGAATATTTTTTTTTTAATTTTATTTATTTATTTAAAGTAATTTACAACTGTATTAAAGAACACAATGGGTAAATACGCACTATGAAGAAAAGTCATGAAAATGTCTTGAGAAAGAACTGCCCAGTGGTAGCACTTCACTAACTATTTTAAGGCAGTAGGCCCCGGGGCCACCTTCTTTTCAGTCGCCTCAAAGGGTTATCAGGGATATCTAGGGAAGATAAATTAATAAATTACGGACAAGTGGGTTTGTGTGGGTAGGAAGTTTAGAATGGAAAGAGGAGTACCTATCACGGGCTATGTCCGCATCAAATGGGATGTTTAGGTCATTATGGAGGAGTTGATTTGTGACAAAATAAGGGGCATTCAGGATTTTGCGAAGGATTTTGTATAGTAAGGATTGGATGCGAGCGGAATTAGATGGTTTAGTAGAGCCCCAAACCTCGATTCCATATACCCAAATAGGTCTGATAATTAGTGATGTAAATGAGTCTTTTGTAATATACCGGAAGTTTTGAACGTTTGTCAAGTAAGTGTTGTAGTAATCGATATTTTCGAGCAGTTTCAGTCTTGTGTGAGAATAAGTAAAAATTGAATTTGTCTAACAAAAAATTAAAATATATAGGACAAAATATTTAAGTACCTATTTGATGTTGAGGTAAACAGAGGATTAATAAGTGTTGGGATTCGTACAATTTAATAATCTAGCTAAGGTAAACAGTTTATCATATGGAGAAGTATTTAAAGAGAAACCTAAAAATCATAAGCTGACAGAAGACACTAGGATTTTTATAAGGGAGTAAGAAATCCTTGGTTTTGCCGTCCTTTTTAGGGGACGTAAAAAGGTGGTCCCAAGCCTGTACTATATCAGGTACCAGTTTAAAAAGCACATTCTAATTAACCCAATATTTGACATTAATACCTCTTCTTGTTGATCGATTTTGGTGAAAAAAATACAGTAGCATCTTAGAAATATACGTTTTAAAGATATGAAAGGAATTAGGATAGGTATCTTGAACGAGCGACATTACATATATCCCGGACCGCCATTTTACGTCCCCTACGAAGGTTAGCATAACCAAGGATTTTTAACTACCTTTTAAGCTTATTATAAAGTAGAATATCAAATATATATTGTTTTAGAAATATGAAGAATTCTAAAATAATATTCGTTAGTTGGCTCAAAAGCTGCTATAAAGATCCTAAAATGGCCCCTTTGCCTAACAAGGAACACAATGGCAAGAGGTTGGGAGAGAATTAGTTCCATTGTTATCTGCTCGCTCGCTCATTTCACGGGGATTACTTCGTCATCTCTTCAATGATCATTTATGCTATGTATAGAATACGAGCTTTAAAGGGACTGTCAACAGCTTAACCAATCCAATAGTCGTTTGTGAACTTTTGGATGTGTTTAGGCCGGTGAACGTTTTATTTGTTAAATTGAAAACAAAAACTAATTATTTTTACTATCACTTACTATAAATAGTAAGGGAAAGTATTGCGTTCGTGAAACTTTTCGAATTCCAGATTTCGACAGAAATAGACGTTTTGGCGTATTCTGAGTCCAAATAACCAAATTCCCGCAAAAAGGTCTGTGTGTTTGTGTGTGTGTGTGTCCGTGTGTGGTGAATCCCGGGCGTAAACGGAAAGCCCTATGAAACTGAAACTTTATATTTAAGACAACTATACGCCAGAGATGTTACAAAAACTTTTTCATTAAAATGAGCCCCCCAGAACAGGCACTTTATATTGGGTTGATGCAAAATTAATGCAGGTTTTTAGTAGGTATTGTAAATACGCCATATCTTTACTTTAACCATATATATTTAATAAAAATAATTTCCATCTGAATCAATGCACTTTTGCCAACGTTCAACAAGCTTTCTTATTCCACCAGAAAAAAAATCCGAATCCCTGGACTCAATGAAATCACGAAAAGAATTTTCAGTGTCGTCCTGGTTTTGAAAATTTTTCTCCCTCAAAAAGTTGTCCAGATGCCTGAAAAAGTGGAAGTCTGTAGGAGAGAGGTCAGGTGAATAAGGCGGATGTTGGAGAACTTCGTAGCCCAACTCGTGCAGTCGTCGAAGCGTTGTTTGTGCAACGTATGGTCTGGCGTTATCGTGGAGCAGGATCGGCCCCTTCCGATTCATCAATGCTGGGCAAAGACGTTGCAATTTTTGAGTTCCGAGTTCCGCCGCCATTTCTCGTGTGGTTTTGGTTGGGTCTTCTTCCACTTTTGACCTCAGCTGGTCGTTGTCCAGAGCAAGATGACGGCTCCGACCTTCCTTGTCTTCGAGGTCGAAATCTCCTCTGCGAAACTTCTGGAACCAACGCTGCACCGTGCACTCATTAATAGCCCCCTGATCCCACACTTCATTAATATTACGAGCCGTTTGCGCAGCGCTGCGCCCTAATTTAAATTCGTAAAAATAAATTTGACGAAAATCGCACTTTGACATTTTTGATTCAAGACCTTTGAACACACTGAACAAAACGATTTTACTAAACAAATTCATGGTGAAAGAGAGGGTATTAGATAAGGTTTGTTTTGGTATAATAATGATCAATGTTAGGATTAGCTTTGTTTACACAATTGGAATTAAGATATTGCAATAGAGGAAACCTGCATTAATTTTGCATCAACCCAATACTATGCATTTTGCACCTTTTTTCGATTTTCTCGAAAACGGTTCCGACGATTTTGATTAAACTCGCTATATCGATATAACATTTAATAGGCTTAAACATCATGTAGGTTTCATTATGATTAAAATGGTCTGACAGGGCTTAAATGCCGGCATTTTAAATTTTCTTCTTCTAAACTACCTTTAATTTTGTACATTCCAAAAGATTAACCATATCATCTTAATGGCACTGATGAAGGACCGCTAAATATCAAAGTTGAGCGAATTTGATTAACAACTAAAGGAGAAAAGTGCAAAAATATTTGTTTATGCATTTTATTTGTTTTTGAACACAAGAATAGTAATATAGATGTATAATATACCGTTGGATAGCTAAAGATTTTAGAAACAATGTTATCTGATACATTGAATTGTAAAGGGTAATGGAGAGTGATGAAAAGCCGATAAAACTAATTGATTATTTTAGATAATAATATAATAGATTTTTTAGTAAAACACATGTTTCTATAGAAATTCCATTTAATTAATTCTTTAATGGTTTAAAACATTTTTATCTTTTACTGGATTTGAAAATTCTTTAATCGATTTTAAAAATGGAGGTAAGTGAAAGTAGTGTGTTGCTCGCACCAGATTTTTTTAAAATAGATTGTATGTTTATATATTTACTTTGCCTGTCCGTATTTTATTATGATAGAGGTCTTTTACGAGTACCTGATACCGCACAGGCTCAGAACCATTTAACGTTCCTTTATTAAGGATTTCTTAAAAAAATCCAAGGCGTCCTGCCATATTAGAACCCTCAACCTTCTGTATAGAATGCTCTTATGCTAGCCACTACACCACAGGGGAACGTTGACGCAGACGATGTGATTGGGAAATAATTTTTAATTAAAATTAATGTAAAGTGTTTTAACCAAAAGCTCTACACGGACGAATTTAACATTCGTTTTTTATTATTTATTAATTAATTTATTAGGAGAAACATACTTTTCTCTATCTTCGAAAATAACGTAGTTACAAGCGTATATATTTCAATTTTTTTCATTTTTTTTTTTTTTTTTTTTTCGCGCTTTACTGTGTTTAAAACTGCATACATACTTTTCTCTATCGTCAAAAATAACTGAGTTATGCGTAAAATTTCAATGTTTTCACTTTTATGGAATTATTAGCGGTTTTTGATTAAAAAACTCTATTAAATTTTATTTCTACCTTCAAAAATAACAGAGTTATTCAATAAAATTACATTTAATCGGCCGCCATTTTAAAACTAACCAGCTGATATCAACGTCTAGGTGTTAGGATCATCGTTGGATGGACTAGTATTTTTGTGGCGAATTTCAAATAATTGGTCAAGTATTTTCGAAGATATGCCGCGGACGGCGGACAAACGGATTTTTTTTTATTCGTTATTCGTATTCTACGCATCTTGAAACGTAAGCTCTCAAATTTTGAGCAGGGGTAATTTTTTTTTTTTTTTTTAGTCGATTACAAAGGTTGATTATTGAAAATAATAAACAAAAAAGTTTAATATAAATGTTTATAATTTGTGAAATAGTGTTAGTTACCCATATGATGACCACCACACCCGAACTACCTAATATAGCCAATCCTATAATACTAGACCCGTTCAGCCTTGCTCCGCTGAAAACGTTCCGATAGCATCTCCTTAATCGGAACGCAGAAGATATCCTCGGGACTAAAGATGACTATTACAGGTGTGATAGTTGCGGGGGCAGGCAGGTAGGTAGTAAGTGGCTGTCACCAGGTGAGCCGGCGAGTTATAGGAGGCTCATACCCTATTTGGTTCATCTCCAGGGTCGATGCTGGATTTTCTAGGGCAAGGATAGGCTGAGTAATATCCTTCCTAAGATGAATTAGGTTGTCTTTACAATAATATAATTAAAAAATCTGGTGCGGGCAACACACGACTTTCACTTACCTCCATTTTTAAAATCAATAAAAGAATTTTCAAATACAGTTAGAGATAAAAATACGTGAAACTATTAAAGAATTAATTAAATTGAATTTATATGGAAACATGTGTTTTATTAAAAAATCTATTATATTATTATCTAAAATAATCAGTTAGTTTTATCTCCTTTTCATCACTCTCTAATAACTTTTAAAAGCTTGAGTATAAGATAATATTTTTTCTAAAATCTCTAGCTATCCAACGGTATATCATACATGTTTATTACTGCTCTTATGTTCAAAAACGAAAAATTGCATTAAATAAATATTTCTTCAGTTTTCTCCTTTAGTTGCTTTTGAAATTCGCTGAGCTTGTATATTTAGTTGTTTTTCATCAGTGGTAAAAAGATAATATAGTTATTTTTATAGAATCAACAAAATTAAAGGTACTTTAGATATAGAAAATTTAAAATATCGGATTGAAAATTTAAGCCCTGTCAGACAAGTTTAATCAGAATGAAACCTACATGATATTAAAGCACATTAAATTTTACATTGATATAACGAGTTTAATCAAAATCGTCGGAACTGTTTTCGAAAAAAGGTGCAAAATGCATAGTTTAAAGTGGCTCTTCCGGTAAGCCCGTTTGATGAAAAAGGTTTTGTATCGTCTCGGGCGTATATTTGTCTTAAATATCAAATTTCAGTTTCATAGGACTTACCGTTTCCGCCCGGGAGTTACCATACACACACACAGACCTTTTTGCGGGACTTGGTTATTTGGACTTAGGTGTATTTCCGTTGAAAACTAGAATTCCAAAATTTTCGCGATCGCAATACTTTCCCTTACTATATATAGTAAGTGAAAGTAAAAAGTTTAAAGAATTATATTCAACTTTGTTTGAAACATATTGTTTAGATTAAATAGTATAACAACATAAAATTGTTATGTACAATAATCACTTAAGTTTATTCCCTATTCTTCACTTTCCATTACATTTAATTGTATATAAACTAACATTTTTGTTCAAATATTTAGCTATCCAACGGTATATTACACATCTATATTACAAGTCTTGTGTTGGGAAAAAAATAAATTCCCCTAAAATATTTTTGCTCTCATCGCCTTTAGTTGGTTACCAAATTCGTTCAACTTGTATATTCATCCGTTTTTTATCAATGCTAATAAGACCATGTGCCTAATATTTTGGATTTTACAGATTCTACAAACTCAAAGGTACATTAGAGGAAGGAATTTTTTTTTTTTTTTTTTTTTTAATTTAAAAGAAATTTACAACTGTATTACAATAAAATACAATAAGTAAATGTGCTAATAGATCAAGTGGGCGTGATACAGGCATGTGAAGAAACTACCCAGTGGTAGCACTTCAAAGTTTATTCAGCTAAGTAGGTCTCGAGGCCATCGTCTTTTCAGCCGCCTAGGAAGATGATCAGGAATAGGAGATGAGAGTTTGCGGACGAGTGGGTTGGAGTGGACGGGTAATTTGGAATAAAAGGAGGAATATCTAGTTCGGGCTAGATCTGTGACTAATGGGATATTTAGGTCTTTATGGATTATTTTATTGGTGACAAAGTAAGGGGCGTTTAGGATCTTTCGGAGGATTTTGGATTGCAAGGATTGAATGCGGGAAGAATTGGATGGTTTGGTGGATCCCCATAACTCAATCCCATAAGTCCAAATAGGCCTAATGATGGTTATATAAATTAATCTTTTGTAATATGTGGAAAGTTTTGATCGTTTGTCCAGTAACTGTTGTAGTAAGCGGTATCTACGAGCTGTTTCTTGTCGTTTCAGTCTAGTGTGAGGATTCCAAGTAAGACGTTTGTCTAGATGGAGTCCTAGGTACCGGATCTGTTCAACTGAGGTGAGTGGAATATTGTTAAAGGAAATAGTGGGACAGGCGGACAAAAGTTTTCGACGAAGGGTGAAGGTAATTTGATGGGATTTAGTAGGGTTGATTTTAATTCTCCACTTTTGACACCATTCTTCAATGGAAGAAATGTGAGACTGAAGGGTTTTGGAAGCAACAGGGAAGGAAATTTAAAAAATCGGCATTTAAGTCCTGTTAGACTATTTTAATCTGAATGAAATCTATATACTATTAAAGCCCAATAAATTTTAAATTGATGTAACAAGTTTAATAAAAAGTGTTGGAGCCGTTTTTAGAAAATCGTAAAAAAGTGCAAAATGCATTGTATAAAGTAGCACTCTCGGTCAGCCAATTTTGATGAAAACGTTTTTCACACACACCCACAAAGAACGTTTTTTGGTACTTCATCATTTAGACTTAGTAGAACCTAAAGCGTGTATTTCCGCTGACAACTCGAATTCGAAAATTTTCACGATTGCAAAACTTTCCTGTACTATACGTTTCATAAATAATATAATAATATATATAATTAATAAATATTCATAAATTGGTAAGTAAAAGTTAAAATTAGGGGTACTAACTACGTTTGCTATAGCACATTTTTTTTTACGCTATAGCAAACGTAGTGATTACCCCTACTGTAGTAACTCCCTGACTAATGCAATAAGACGATTTAGATGAAAAAATTGAAAACATTCCAGGTATCTTAAATACGTAATTTAACCAGACTTACTACACATACAGTCGAACAAATACATGCAAAATTTTACCATTTTCGGAAAAAAATACAGTGAGAAATCGTATTATATCTATATCTATAAATATATCCTAATTTCCGTTTGTCGGGCGACATTTTGTGTCCAATAATAAAACAGCAAGTTCCTAACTATTATGACAGGGAACGTTTCGATCGTACCTTCTCTTTGTTTCCAGTGTTCTTATTTATTTCAAGTATGAATGTCTAGCTTTTCAATAAATAGATAGATTTTTGATATAATTGGATTTTACAAAACGTTTAAAATCATAATTCAATTTACTTAATCATGTGTTCTAAATCGAAATGTATAATTCAGAATTTGTTTGCGAGGGGTCGCTAGCAGTTAAGGTAATGACTACCATGTATATTCAACTAAATTCTTGTGACCTAGGATCTGTTTGAAAGGCAAAATGCCTACTAATTAGACGTTATTATATTATTACCAAATATATTTAAAAAATATGCGACTATTTTTTAAGGTGTGTATTGTACAATTTATAAGGACTGGATAAGCTAAGACGCTGACTCTTGTTGGCTATACTAAGCAGTAGCCTTCCTTGACTTCGGTGATGATGGAGTTGGCGTTCTCCAACACCTCCAACATCCGGAGGGCGTAGGCTCGCTGCTCCGCGATGTCCGCCGACTCCTCGAGGTACTGTTCCGCCTTGCCGGGGGCGTAGAGGATGCTCACCAGCTCCGAGAGGATGTGGTTCATCGAGTAGTTGACGAGGCAGTGCATGATGGCCTTCGGCACCGCGTCCTGGATCGTCTTCCGGACGATGTTGAAGTACTTGATGACCAGCGTCTCGATGGTGACTCCCGACTCCCGCGGCTGATCCTCGTCCTTGAAGGGGACGATCTGGTAGTCAGGTTCCAAGTGCTCGATCCCACTGAGGTTGAAGTCCGGATGCGCAGTGTTGATGTAGGCTGTCTGGATCTCGATCAGCTTCTTGACGAGGCTGTTAGTCTCCGGAAGTCTGCTCTTGAGCATCTTGATCACCACTTCCAGGATCTTCTGGTAGAGTTTAGGGTAGCGGGACATCGCCAGGTTCTGGCTCTGACAACTGTTGTAAATGATCTTTTCAAGTTCATCGTAGACAAGCTGTACGCACCTCAGCGAAGGTGTCTCCAAACGCGTTATTTGCTTCTTGACCAAAAGTTCGAAGCAGCTTTCCGACATGAACAATCCTGGTCTGGTCCCCGAAGCGTTCTTTATGGCAGTGAGAATAGCTGATCTGTTATAGCCGGCTAGGGGGTTGATCGAATTAAGAGCGTTCGTAAACGTTTCATGAAATATATAGCTTATTCTAGCACCACCTCCTAGTTCGCGCATTTCTAGTTCGTTCCCAGTGCCTTGTATTTTGGAACAGTAAGTGTTGGAGAAGCTGGTGAGGAGACTGAGCAGGCATTCTCCCGGCGAAGAGATGTCCGCTCCGGCCAGCGACTGCAGGACCGACTTGTGCTGTTCCATCGCTTCAAGGATCCTCTGCCTAAGTTGCGGCAGGCTGGACTTGATGTGATCGATGAGCAGTTCTTGCAAAGTCCGCGCTAAGTAGGAAGTGCCGTGCTTGTTGGCCAGTTGGGGGTAGTATTTGTAGAAGAAGTTCATTTCCTGAACGGCCGCTTCCTTGATGCTGATCCCTTGAACTATGTCTCTCTGAGACCTGTTGACGACTCCTACGACTCCCAACTTGACTGGGATGATTTTCCCCGATAGGATGTCTGTGGCGTCAGTTCCGGTGTCCATGATGTCCAGCTTGGTAAGGACGGCCAGAGTCCTGGAACCTTCCGGGTCCACTTCTTTAGCGATCTTGAGACTCTCGCTGGTGGCTATGTCGGTGTTAGCAGTGACTATCGCCAGAATGATGGAGTTGGGGTTGGAGATGTACTTCAGGATGAGGGCTTTGAGGACGTCCTCTATATCGGCGGGCTGGTCGCCCATGGGCACCTTGATGATCCCCGGGAGGTCGATGAGCGTGAGATTGGAAGCGGCGTTCCTCGAGTATATCGTCATGACGATCGGCTCCGAGCAGATCCCTTTGTTTGTGCCCGCCGCTCGATCAGTTTCTTCCTCGATCTCCTTCATCACTTCCCGGAAGTTCTTGAAGACCCTGGAGTCGTGGTTGAAGACTACGTGATCCCCGCAACTTTCATCGTCTCCTCTACCCTTCTTCTTCGGAAGGTACTCTAAATGGATCAGGAGCGGCCTACGCGTGACTACCCCGACTCCGCGCGGCAAGAAAGGCTTCCCGACCAGCCCTTCCAGAACGGAACTCTTTCCAGAACTCTGATCCCCTACCACGACGATCTGCGGGAGCTGTAGAGTATCCTTCCCCGTGATGGCCATCACGTCTTGCAGCTTATTGAGAACACTCACCAGGCGTTCCATTTGATCGCAGTCCGAATTTAGAAAAGAAGAGAGTCTGATGTTTTCGATGAAACGTTTCGGCTGAAAGGTGACTACCTTCCCCTCTCCATTTGTTTGTTCCAATTGAAACATTTTTAAAGTTCCGACGAAATCACATGATTTCGCTTTGAAGTAACTCATTTCCGCCCAGAGGTGACATCAAGGAAGAGTTTTGTAATGCCTGTACAAGATGAAAAGTCGAAGAAATAAAATAAAATAAACTTAAAGCTTAAAGTAAAAAAACAGCAAATAAATTCAATGAATGTTACATGGTGAGTATAATTTAAACATGTGTTGTTGATTTCTATTTAATTTTACTGACAATACCGCATCTATTTTAGAGAATACCGTATCCTATAATGTAGGTACTTTTATCATTATCGTTCTTTTGGTGCGGAAAATCGATTATTCATTCGATTTTTAATACACAATAAGGCGGAGCGTGTCTCTGTTATGACTTACTCATGTTTACTTTTTTTTATGGATGTTCTATCTAATAAGGTGCCCAACAAATTCTAACCAGAGTGGGAAGGTCGAAAACCATTCCATGAGACATAAACGGAATTAATGTCAACAAGCGTAAACTGAATTTGCACCATTTGGTTAAACGTTGCTAAGGTAACTTCTTAACACTCTTTGACTAGTGATCTGACTTGAAATACAATAATTTTAAAATTTTATTGATTAAAAAAAAAAGTTAATATTTGAAGAGTTGGTTAAAAAATAAAATACTGTATATAAAAAATATTTCCAAATAATATAAAAGAAATGATTCTTTCGATCCAAAATAATCACATGTGCCTTTATTTATTAATTTATCGATACCGAAAATCGATACTTAATGATAAAATACTTACGATTTTCCATTCCATTTATAAAACGTTAACAAATCAAATTAAAAAAAAAATGAAGATAACTATAAATTTGATTAATCTTTTTGAGTATCTTTAAAGTTAAATTTTGTTTAAAAAAAAAAAAAAATTAAATGACAAATTATTTCTCACATGAATTTTTTTTTTTTTTTTTTACATTTTACTATGTACATTCATATTTTCATATGACAGTTAAAATTGTTTAATGATATTAATGCATTATTTTTGTTTTATCGATATTTCTTCCATAAACTAATATCTCAGTTTTAAAACATATGTTTCACTGAAAGCAGTTTTAATTTACGGTTCAGACTCTCCTGAGATACGTATAAGAAACAGCATTTAAGTGTCCGGAAGTGTTCAAATAATAAATCAAACAAAAATAGAATCAAAGAAAATTCCACAAATGAAAAGCTTGTTGAGGATTTGAAAACAATGCAACAGGACCTCTCGATTCCTTCCAACACCAATAGAAAAAACTCTAATCATCCGCAGTGTATTACTTTTTTGTTACAACAAAACTTGTCCAAATAGTGGAGATTTTCGCATGAACGGAAAATTGTTGACATACGAAGACGTTGGAACACAAGATTTATAGTAGATGATTCGTA
This sequence comes from Piezodorus guildinii, assembly GCA_023052935.1. Classification (NCBI taxonomy): domain Eukaryota; kingdom Metazoa; phylum Arthropoda; class Insecta; order Hemiptera; family Pentatomidae; genus Piezodorus; species Piezodorus guildinii. The sequence continues at coordinate 174,466,789 of CM041294.1, forward strand.
CTTGAAACGATCTTCACCGAGCTGATAATAGAATGAAACATATTTTCTATTAAATTTAGTATATTAGAAAATATATCAAGAATGGGTTGCCAAAATTCCTGAGCAAACTATTCTAATTTTTTTTTTTTAAATTATTTTTAATTAAATGTTGCAACATCAAGATAATAAGAAATTTGTTACCCTGACTTGAAGTATCAAAGGTATAGAATGTGCAGCCGTTGGGTTGCCTATTTTTTGACTGAACAAACTATCGGTTGTCAGGTAAAATCGGGTATGTCGATATCAGTTATCAGAAAAATATTTCTATCAATATAAGCGTTTTTTTATTGCAAATACATTGAGATAGGGTTGACTGCAAAAAACTTGGTCCTAATCGGGGTTATTAAATTGTACACACGTTCATAAATGAATACCAGGCTCCTGAATTCTAATATAAGATTCTGATACTGATGTTCTTGTAATTTTACTCAGAAATATGCAAAAACTGTCAGAATCTGCAACATTTCTAGCTACTTCAGCGACTGAGAAGCAATCGAACCACCTCGCAAGAGCTTTTACCTGGACAACCGATAGTCTGTCCAGGCATAGAATAGGCAACCCAACTGCTGCACATTCTATACCTTTGATACGTTAAGTCAGGGTAAAAGTTTTCTTATTATCATGATGTTGCAACATTTAATTAAAAATCATTTTTTTTTAAATAATTAAAAATAATCTGTCCAGAATTTTTTTAGGCAACCCATTCTTGGCATATTTCCTAATATACTAAATTTGTTATAAAATATGTTTCATTCTATTGTCAGCTCGGTGAAGATCGTTTTAAGTTCGGATCTTAGACTAATATGATCAGTCAAAGTTCGAGCATGCGCATTAATTAGGATAGGTTAGAAAAGATTAGAGTTGGAAAGAACCAATAGAGAAAACTTCAAGGTGATTTTAGTGCGCTTGCGTCTGATAATAAAATAAGTCACAACCTCCATACAGCTTTTGTGGATTTGATTTCATAAGCTTCAAATAAGAAATAAATAATCGTATTATGCTATTTAGTTAGTGTGATTAACTAAAATGGACAATAAAATTCACTCATCTTAAACTTTGATAGTGAGATGTGAGATTTTTTATCAGTTTTTAGTTTGTTTTTTCATTCATTATACATGACTTTATGGTACTGCGGCTTATCGGACGATGCTACAGCGGGAGCCCTACATTTTGCCTATCCAGGTTTAATTAGTATAGGGATCTTTATTGAGTACCTTACATCGCACAGGCAAGGAAGTACCTTTTTACGTCCTCACATAACTAAGGATTTTAACTCTCATTAAAAAATCCCCCACCTGCCAGGTTTGAACCCGCTTGTCTGATAGCCACTACACTACAGGTGACCCCTCAGATATAGTGGATGGGGTGTAGTGGTAAAGTTTTCATCAATATCATTTTAATTTTTTAAAATTTGTTCCTTTAAACTAAGATTAAAATACTTTATTATTATTATTAAATAGTTGAACTAGCAAGTTTCAATTAGAACTACTAACTAGATTGGTAAATAACCAAATGAAAAAAAGGTCACGGGTTCAAACCCACTGGTGGTCCTAGGATTTTTTAATGGGAGTAAAAAATCCCTAGTTATGCCGTCCTTCGGGGAGTGTGTCATTAGGGACAGGTTCTTAATACTTTATATATTAAAAAGTAGTTCAAATATTTAGTGACAGTATGTCAGCCGAGGTCACTTTACTAGTAATCGTAGGGGTCACCTGTGGTGCAGTGGCTAGGATAATAACCTTTTATGCCCGCTTTGCAAGATCTAACCCGGTATACGGCACTAGGATTTTAAGAAGAGGTAAACTATTCTTGGTTGTGAGGTTCCTTGGAGAGAACGTTAAATTGTGGTCCCGAGCCTGTGCGATGTCAGGTACTCGTTAAAGATCCCTATCCTAATAAAACCTGGATAGACAAAATTTAGGACTCTCACTATAGCATCGTCCGATAAGCCATAGTAGCATAAAGTGACGTTAAATAAATAAACAAACTAAATGATAAAAGAAGAAAATATATTTTATTTTGCAGATCGGAACAAATAAAAGTTCCTAAAACAAATTTATAAAACTTAGCTATATATTTATTTGGTAATATTGCATTCATATCGGTGGAAAAAATTGTGATAGCGATCAGAGGTTATTTTACACAATATTTAAAGAAACAAAAGTATGTTAAAATCTTATAAGTTGAATGTCTTAAACAAGAGAAAAAATATTACTATAAATAGAGAATATTTAAAAAAAAAATGAGTATATTTTAACCAGCAGGAAATAACTAAAATATACAAAAATATCTCATGCATTATTCCTTCCTTGAAAAAGGTTTAAAAGTATTTTTTCGCTTTTATCCTTGAAATTCCCTGATCGTGAATAATGGTTTGTGAGTGCTGAGAATTCCTCAATATCAGAGATTTCAAACAATTAGCAATCCAATCATGGAAACTATTTACATTTTTATGAATCCCCAAGAACTAGTAAGAAATTTTAATGGCCAATTAGTAGAGTATTTGTAGCAATGATATTTTGCGACATTGAAAGCTTAAGTTTTTTAATGAATTGAAAAGTTTCTAGCCAAAAAGGTAATATATTCATTCTAGGAAATTTTACAGGAAGAACGAAAAGCTCTCATTAATTTATTATTAAAATAATTTATTTGATTATTTTCACAATAAAATCTAAAAATTTTCTTTTTTTTTGTATTTTCTTTTTAACTAACTACGTTTAATTTTGTACATTCTAAAATATTAACCATACCATCTTATTAATAAAGAACGGCTAAATATACGAGTTGAACGAATTTGAAGAGCAACTGAACGAAAAATAATTAATTGGTTTGTGTAATATTTGTTTATTTATAAGAACAGTAAAGTACACAAAAAATAATATCGTATGCACGAAGTTCATGTAATGTGACGAATAGGGCCTATCCAGGTTTAATTAGGATAGGGAGTACCTGACATAGCACAGGCTCAGGACCACCTTTTTACTTCCCCTCCGAAAGACGGTATAACTCAGGATTTTTGCTCCCATTAAAAATCCTAGGGCCTCTTACGGGTTTGAACCCGGGACCTTGGGCATAGTAGGCTGCTATGCTAACCACCATGCTACAGGTAACCCCAATTTTAGTTGAATTACGTCTATTATAATTTTGGACTTTACTAATTCTGAAACTCTCTACATATTTTTCTCTATTTTCAAAAATAACTTAGCGATTTAAAGGTGAAATTTCAAATTTGTCTTCTTCTTTTATATATTTTACTTTCACTTACTATATATAGTAAGGGGAAGTATTGCGATCGTGAAAATTTTCGAATTCCAGTTTTCAACGGAAATACACGTTTTGGGGTCCCCTGAGTCCAAATAACCAACTCCCGCAAAAAGGTCTGTGTGTGTGTGTGGTAACTCCCGGGCGGAAACGGTAAGTCCTATGAAACTGAAATTTTATATTTAACTACAGCTATACGCCCGATACGTTACAAAACCTTTTTCATCAAAATGGGCTTACCAGAAAAGCCACTTTATACCATGCATTTTGCACCTTTTTTCGATTTTCTCGAAAACGTTTCCGACGATTTTGATTAAACTCGCTATATCGATGTAAAATTTAATGGGCTTTAATATCATGTAGGTTTTATTCTGATTAAAATGGTCTGACAGGGCTTAAATGGCGATATTTTAAATTTTCTTCCCCTAAAGTACCTTTTATTTTGTAGATTCAATAATAATAACTAGATTATCTTGTTAACGCTGATGAAAAACAGGTAAATATATAAATTGAATAAATTCGATTCCCAACTAAAGGAGAAAACAGAAAAAATATTTTTTTAATGCAATTTTTCGTTTTTAACTTAAGAGCAGTAATATACATGTATGATATACCGTTGGAAAGCTAAACATTTTAGAAAAAATATTATCTCATACACAAGCTTTTAAAAGTTAATAGAGAGTGATGAAATAAACATAAAACTAACTGATTATTTTAGATAATAATATAATAGATTTTTTAATGAAACACATGTTTATATAGAAATTTAATTTAATTAATTTCTTAATAGTTTTACGTATTTTTATCTTTAACTATATTTGAAAACTCTTTCATTGATTTTAAAAATGGAGGTAAGTGAAAGTCGTGTGTTGCCCGCACCAGATTTTTCTCTATCTTAAAAAATTACTGAGTTATTGAATTAAATAACTTTTAATCGGCCACTATCTTAAAAATAACTAGTTGATATCAACGTCTTGGTGTTTGGATCGTCGTCGCCCTAGTATATTTGTGGCGAATTAAAAAAAACAAAACAAAAACATGGTACAGTAGTTTCGGAGATAAGATAAAAAGTTTTTTTTTAATTCTTTATTCGGGTTCTACGTATCTTTTTTTTTTTTTTTTTTTTTGATTACATACAAAGGTTCATTATTGAAAATAAACCAAAATAATCTTGTATCACACAATGCTTCTAATTCTTTCTATATAATAATATAATATATCTGTGGCGGTCGTGAAAAACTAGATAACTCGAGTTATATCAAAAAATGAGTTAACTTCACGTATCGCTCCCTCAGACCGTTCCCACGTCGTGTTGAATTGGTTAAAGAAATTTCTTGGTGGAAGAAATTTTAAGGTGGAAAGAAAGCTGTATGTTATAACTCTATTTTGGGTATTACGTAAAGTTTAAGTCGCTCACCTGTAAAATGAAAGATTTTGACATAATCACTTATTCACGACCTCCACAGATATATTAATATCATATATTATATGATTATAATTAATTTTTTTTAAACTTATTTATACCTAATGGATTTTCGAAATATCCTAAATTATTTATACCGCTTACCTTTATACATCATTCATCAAGATTATAACATGGTAGGTTCACTTACCTGCAAAAATAAAAAAATTAAAATTAATAATTTGTTAAATTATTCGTCTATAATTATGACCAAAATCGTATGTAGAAATAATCGGGAGTCAGTCCTTTTTGAATATTTCAATGTTGGCGACGTTTCGGCTCAAACTTATTAGCCATCATCAAGCAAAGCCATGTCAAGCGTAAACGGACATATAACTAATAGAGTTTATGCTTGACAACGACTGACTTCCGATTATTAGAACCTACGATAATTTCAACAGGCTACTATACATCCTCAATATGAATAAAATATTTCTGAAAATCAGATTATCTGTTTACTGCAACTATAACATTAAATATCCATTTGGATAAATTTCGTTACATCAATGTACGATTAAACTGCTGTCGAGGTATGGTTTTTTATCATGGACAATATACAGTCACAGAAGGCTTCGACAATTGCGTGTTCATGCAAGGAAGAGAGTTAGATGGAGATGGTGCTCGCCGTGGTAGAAGCACGTACCGCAGGACCAGGTATGAGGTTACTCTGCCAGGTAGAGGGTTAACTCGCACCTACCAATTGTAGAGTAGAGGGGACTGGTTAGGAAGGAAATGCCCCGTGAGGTAGAAGCACAACAGCAGCGGACAGGATCCCTCATAGGTGCACATGGGTAGAAGCCAAGCACCACATCCAATGAGGAGGATAGGAAGGAAAAAGGAGAAAAGGTAATTGTAGGATTTCAAATAGAGATAAACCACATTATGATGCAAAGGCAGAGATATTCTGACTAAGGGAAATATCACCTAGTAGAAGCAGGTTGGTGATATAAAGAACTGAGCTACTTTTTGCTATACTCATAAAACAATGTATATTGTTAATAGAGTTTCTCTACCAGACTAGTTTCTTGGCCCTATGTCAAGATACCTCGTAAGGTTTATATATTCTTATAAATCAGATACATGAATAAAAATATTTACAATGGTAATAAACAATTTTGAATTTAAAACACAGGAAGGCTATAGGTTGAGACCGAGCCAGGAAATCTACAAGGGGATAAAAGACCTGGAAACCGAGATAAGAATCAGAAGACTAAGATCCTTTAGGCAAAAGGTAAGAATGGACCAATGGAGACTGAAAAAGAGGATATTTGACCGAATCCGTGAATACAAGATCGTGGGACGATACGTAAGGATTACTCGAAAATTGCGTGTTTCCATGTTCATATTTGGAGGTATACTAAACAGTGGGTAATTGATTGGGAAGCTAATGTTTATAATACAAAGGTAGAGGATTAGTAACTGTTTACTTTAAATATGTAAACATTCGGAAGAAAACAACAGAGACCTGCAAAATCCTTTATGTATTTCAGAAACTATAAAAACGGACATTTCATGTGAAACAACCCAATACATCTTCTATATTCGGCCGGTGACTTAAGTAAGCGCTGCTAGCGCTGTCTGTGAGCGAGCGCATTAAACAACCGCTACACTACCTTTAATATCAATTCGGCAGTAACCTTTGCTAGTTATATGTCAGTTTTTATAGAAAGAATTAAGAATAAGTTATTATTGTACTTTTACTTTCCTAAGAACTAAGATAGACTAATACTGAGATAGACACGCATGCGCAGAACGTACAATCTGGTTCGCAGGCGCAACGAAGCGAAGTGCTATGTTCAGACCCAATTACGGTGGACCGAAAGCGTAAAGAGCTTTCTAGAGATTGAGCTTCCACGAGAAGTGTGTGTTTTACGGTGGCTGGATCCTGCTCGACTGAAAAATAACGGTTTAGTGAAGCTGACTCGTAGTGCTTGCCCATCTTCGAGCATGTCTTGAGCCTAGTAGATACTGGGAGGCATGTTGTGCGATTTCGGTGCAAGAGACGTGTCTCAGGTTGTCAAAATTAACATGACTATGGACAAAACCCCGCCTGAGGGACTGTTTTCATATCCCCGAAACTACTGTATAATTTTTTTAATTCACCATAAATTTACTAGGGCAAGCAACTATAGATCCTAACATCAAGACGTTGATATCAACTAGTTATTTTTAAGATGGTGGCCGATTAAAAGTTATTTAATTCAATAATTCAGTCATTTTTGAAGATAGAGAAAAAATTCATTAGTGTTTTTTAGCCAAAAAACCCCGAACAATTATTTAAAAAACATTGAAATTGTACCTATGAATCGCCAATAACTCAGTTATTTTTGAAGATAGGGAAAAATATGTACAGAGTTTCAGAATAAGTAAAGCACGATAGAGAAGGTTGGATAGAAAAGTTGGTCTATATATTCAAGTAAAATATTACGAAGAGGGCATAAACGTAAGTGATTATTGTAAATTGTAATACTTTCTATTGTTATATTATTTAATCTGAAACAGATGTTTCCATCGAAACTCAATCTATTCCAATAACCTTTTTTTCCACTCTAACTTTATTTAGACCCTCATACAAGACTGAAACGACAAGAAACTGAGCACGACGTTTTCGACTACTTCAACATTTACTAGATAAACGTTCTAATCTTCCACTTAGGTACAAAAGACTCATCTATATGACTATCATAAGACCGATATGGACTTACGGAGTACAGCTTGGAAGCTCTACTAAACCATCGAATTCTATCCGTATCCAATCCCTACAATCCTCAATGCTCCTTACTTTGTCACGAACAAACTTATCCATAAAGACCTCAATGTTCCGTATGTTGCTGATTTGGCCCGATCTTGATACCATTCCTTTCATTATAAACTCCATTCTCACCCTAACCCTCTTCTTTCAATCCTTTCTTCCTCATCAATTCCTGACAATCCTCTGAGGCGTCTGAAAAGAATTGAGAAGCTTCTCTACATGTGTTTCATGCCTTTTTATCTTCCACTCAAATTTACTAGTTGTATTCCATTATACAGTTGTAAATACCAATAAATAAATAATAAAAAAAAACAAAAAAAAAAAAAACACTTTATTTAAGAGTTTTGAAATTGATTTTACTAACGGAAGTGATGCATTTGATGACTGTCCACGGTACAGGAGAGAAATTGAAAAACGTGACGTACCACGCCAGGTATCTGAGGCTTTGAGCGACAATGAAGAAACTATTAACAGTACCATCCAATTAATAAAGAATATTCGTATGTTGCAGCAAATATAACTTATCCATTATTTTATTTTTTTTTCATTAAACTATTCAACCTAAAATTTTGTTTCATTTATTTGTTAGTTTTAATTATTATTTTAGATTACTTTAACACTTACTACTAGGCAAACGCTCAAACCTTCCACTTAACTACAAAAGGCTCATCTACATGACCATCATAAGGCCTATATGGACTTATGGATTTGAGCTTTGGGGCTCTACTAAACCATCGAATTCTTCCCATATGCAATCCTTACAATCCAATATCCTTCGTATAATCCTCAACGCTCCTTACTTTGTCACAAATAAAATCATCCATAAAGACCTAAATGTTCCATATGTTGCTGATTTGGCCCGATCTAGATATCAATCCTTCTATGACAAACTCCATTCCCACCCCAACCCACTAGTTTCAACCCTTGCTTCTTCGTCGATCCCGATAATCCTCCGAGGCGTCTGAAAGGAAGATGGCTTCGAGACCTTCTTGTTTAAAATAGATACTGGAGGGCTTCCATTGGGTTGCTCCTCTACAAGTCTGCCTCATGTGATTTTTCTTTTAGCATATTTACTTGTTGTAATATAAATTTCATTTACAGTTGTAAATTTCAATAAATAAATATAATAAAAAAAATATTATTATTCTTGTTTGTTTGTTTTTTTTTAACGTCACTTTATGCTGTTATGGCTAATCGGAAGATGCTACAGTGGGAGTCCTGTATTTTGCCTATCCAGGTTTAATTAGGATATGGATCTTTAACGAGTACCTGACATCGCACAGGCTCGAGACCACCTTTTAACGTCTCCTCCGAAGGACGACATAACTAAGGATTTTTTACTCCTATTAAAAAATCCTAGGACCACCTGCGGGTTTGACCCGTGACCTTCGGTATAGGCGGCTGTTATGCTAATCATTCAGCTACAAGTGATCCCTGTTATTATTCTTTTTTTATTTTTTTATTTTCTTTATTTCATTTTTTTACTATTATTTATTGATGTTATGATATTAATATTTTATTTATTATTATTATTACTATTATTATCATTAGTTAGCTATTGTTTATTGTTGTTATTTATTTTTATGATTTATCTGCGTTATATTTTTTTTTTAAATATCTTATTAATTTATTATTTTCTTTTTTTTATGTATATACATATAATGCCAAAAAACATTCCTATCTACGGTGTACATAACTTAAAAAAGGTTTCCAAGGATGATTCACTTCCTTACTAATATCTATAATGACGAGATTACTAAGACTTACACCTAAACTATGGACGTCATACTTTCAATCCCTAACAATGTAAACAACCATTTACAATAGGAGAGGTGGTGAAGGCCGTGGAGGTGTGTGTGGGATGTTCCGAGGTGAACGTCGAATTCGGTTTGACTTATGACACATACTTTAAGCTGACTAATTGTAAAGATGGTTTCAATCATTCAACTGAAATTCAAAACTCTAATTCATACAATAAATATAAATTTATATTTCCAAAAAAAAAACCCTGCTGGATCTCCTCAGTTACGAGCAACCTACGCATTGCTAATGAAGTAATTACAATTACGAGTACTTTAATGAATAGAATTCGGCAAAGGACTCGGAACCATCTAGGTAATCACGATTAATTAAAAAATACTCTTTGCCTTTGAGGGTTAAAAAATAAAAGCCAGTTGTTACTAGTTCAAAACGTGAATGAAGGATTATTATATGCGAAAAGTGATTTTTTTTAAAAATAAATCGATAACGAATAATTCGAATAAAAATTGATAGTGCTCTTCTTTTAATCATCGTTAAAGTTTGCCCAAGTAAGTTTTCAGCTGGGGATACCGACTTGGAAAACTTGCCCCGAGGAAGACCAACGTTCGTAATAGACAACGATGTCCTCAGACAGTAGAAGGAAACCCCTACCAAACAGTTAAAGTACTCTCAACACAACTAAATGCAAGTGCATCTACCGTTTCCAGACATTTAAAGTGTATTGGTAAAGTAAAAAAGCTCATTTTTATTTTCCACTTTTATTAGACATATATTGTTTCCTCATTTTTACACCTTATGATAGCGATTGCACTGAACTATTTATTATAGATGTGTGTTTGTTTACTCCTTAGCCGAACTAAGATTCGAGCCAAATCAGACGGAAAGTTTGCAGTAAACGCGATTTATAAACGCTTATTAAACTAACACTAACCCATTAACACGCTACTGTTCTGGATAATTAAACTTTTTTAAGGATTAACTTTAGGTAAAAGTAATGGTTTTTTTTTTGTTTTTTTAGTAAAACAAAAAAATCTGGTGCGGGCAATACACGACTTTTACTTACCTCGACCGTTAAAATAAATTTAAAAACTATTAAATATACTTCAATTTGAAATATATTTTAAATTAATTTTAATAAAATGTGTATTCATTCTCGTTGGAAACATATGATTTAGATTAAATAATATAACTATATTAAATCGTTAATCAGTAAAAAGTTAATTTCTAATACGTCACTTTATATTAGCTTTCACAACTTTGTGTATAAGATAATATTTTTTCTAAAATCTTTCTCTTTCCAAAGGTATATTATACGTCTCCACCAAATTAAGTTAAATTCAGCTCTCATCCCATGAAGAAAATCTGTACAGTACTTAGGCCTAACTTTAGACAAATCACTTACTTTCACAGACCACATCAACAGAAAAATTGATAAACCAAAAAAAAATAATACAAAATGTTTCCTTACTTTAATAGAAAATCCCGTTTTAGTCCTCAAAACAAATTAACAATATATAAATCAGTCATCCGCCCGTTAATCACATACGCCTCTCCAGTCTGGAGCTCATCCTGCTCGACTAACTTCCATAAACTCGAGAGAATTCAAAACTTGTCAATGCGGATAATTAATAATTTCCCCCGATACACTAAAATATCATCAATGCTCCAAGACTTGCAGCTTCCTACAATCAAACAACTTGTCCATTCACAAACAGCTTCTTACTTCAGTAAAACTCCAGTCTCTAAAAACCCATTAATAAAAGAAATCCGTAATTACAATAAATTTTCACTAAAACGATATACTCATAAGAGAACAAAACATGTATTATTAAATTAACTTACTTTCTTATGTTATAAATTTCTAAATTTTATAATTTTCAATCATATTATGTATTTTCTATTAATTTATGTATTTTCAATTATTTCATGTATTTTCAATTATTTTATGTATTTTCAATTATTTCATGTATCTTCAAATATGTTATGTATTCTCAATTATTTATAGGGATTTTATGTGTAGTTTTTATGCGTAGGTTTTTTGTATAATTTGTCCTACAATCGCAATGTAACCTCAATTTTATTTCACCATATGATTGCCATTTAGGCTAATGTACTATAATCACAAAAAACAAAAATATTTTCTGATTGTAAGGATGACTCATCCAAAATCATTGTTAACATTTCGTCAAAATGTAAATATGTGAATAAAGTTTATTTTTATTTTTATTTATTTTATTATACGTCTATATTACTGTTCTTATTATCAAATAAAACAAGAATTACATAAAGAAATATGTTTGCTCATTTCTCTTTTAGTTGGTCATCTAATTCGTCTAACTTGTATATTTAGCCGTCCTTCAACACGTGTATTGGTATAGTTTCCAATATTTCTAACAAGAAAATTTTCGTTAATTAAACATTTAGAAAACAATTGTTTACTAAGCTTGTTTATGTAATATTTAATAATAGGTACTCTCTATTCTGAATGCAAGATAACCACAATAAAAAGGACACTTTTTGATATAGTAACTTTCTTCCCGATGAAAAAATCTTTCCGAAATGGCATAAGTCTAACTGTGTATATAAGGTCTAAAAAATCTAGTGCGGGCAACACACGACTTTCACTTACCTCCAATTTTGAAATTAATGAAAGAATTTTCTGTTAGAGATAAAAATACGTGAAACTATTAAGGAATTAATTAAATTGAATTTATATAGAAACATGTGTTTTATTAAAAAATCTATTATATTATTATCTAAAATAATCACTTAGCTTTGTCGGCTTTTCATCACTCTCTACTAACTTTTAAAAGCTTGTGTATGAGATAATATTTTTTCTAAAATCTCAAGCTTTCCAACGGTATATGGTACATGTATATTACTGTTCTTATGTTCAAAAACAAAAAATTGCATTAAAAAAATATGTTTTCATTTTTTTTCCTTTAGTTGGTTATCGAATTCATTCAATTTATATATTTACCTGTTTTTCATCTGCGGTAACAAGATAATATAGTTATTTTTATAGAATCAACAAAATTAAAGGTATTTTAGAAGAATAAAATTTAAAATATCGGCATTTAAGCCCCGTCAGACTATTTTAATCAGAATGAAACCTACATTATCATCTTAATATCTTAAAGCCTATTGAATTTTACATCGATATAGCGAGTTTAATCAAAATCGTCGGAATCGTTTTTGAGAAAATCGAAAAAAGGTGCAAAATGCATTGTATAAAGTGGCTCTTCTGGTTAGCTCATTTTGATGAAAAAAGTTTTGTCACGTCTCGGGCGTATAGTTGTCTTAAATATGCAATTTCACACACATAGACTTTTTTGCGGGACTTGGTTATTTGGACTCAGGGGACCCTAAAATGTGTATTTCCGTTGAAAACTGGAATTCGAAAATTTTCACGATCGCAATACTTTCCCTTACTATATATAGTAAGTGAAACTAAAAAATATAGAGTTTATAGGGTCTGGACTCTGCAGTCTGAATCTAGTATATTTTCACAAGCCTGGAAGATGGTTTCTTCCCATCGAGTATTGTTGAGGCGAAAGCTTGCAGTTGGAACCACCGCATGCAGAGGACTACTTAAAATACCTCAAAGGTGGTGTAAGTTTGGATAACGTCTGTACTGTTGCACTAATTTATTTATTGCAATATTGTTTTTCTTCGTCACTGGAGTGTTAATCAATAAAAGAGATAGGAAAAAAAAAATTGTTTTTATTTCCCAGAAAATAAGGAGCGACAAATTGGCCATCTAAGTGAGAATTACACAATACTTCCTTTGATTTACTTCCCAGCCAATCAATTAAGACTACCTTGCTGAGAACTACCTTTCACGTCGGATTAGAAAGTGGAAGAGACACTGGACAGTTAGCCAGCCTTGGAGTGGCATCACGTGTCGGTCGGGTCGCATTCCTCGGCAGCATGTGACTGCAGGAAGTGGCGTTCTGAAGGATCGGGGATCGTCCGAGAGCAAGGTCCATTGCTCCGGCAATGCTAATGAGCTATCAAGTCTCTTCCAACGTTATAGACCGTGAGACAGCTACGAAAGATGCAACCCATTTTACCCAAATTTTTAGTACGTTTAATGCAAAGCATTTATCATGGCAAAACAAAAAATGCACGTCTGCCAACTCAAAATGGGTTGATTACAAATTGACGAAATATCACTCTATTCTAACCTAATGGGTACTATCATGGAAACGGTTCATCCTATGAGGATAATCGTTATAAAGTAAATCATCAAGTATTTGATAAGCTTTCATTTGAGTGGTAAAAGACATTTGTATGTCTAATATTCAACGATATAGAGGTATTTCAAACATTTTTTTTTTTTTTTTTTTTTTTTGCGAAAAACGAGATATCACTCTTTCCTAATATAATTATGGTTACTATCATGGGAACGGTTCATCCTATGAGGATAATCGTTATAAAGTAAATCATCAAGTATTTTATAAGGCTTCATTTGAGTGGTAAAAGACATTTGTATGTGTTTACCAGTTTTCAACGGAAATACACGTTTTAGGGTCCCCTGAGTCCAAATAACCAAGTCCCGCAAAAAGGTCTGTGTGTGTGTATGTGGTAACTCCCGGGCGGAAACGGTAAGTCCTATGAAACTGTAATTTCATATTTAAGACAACTATACGTCCGAGACGTGACAAAACTTTTTTCATCAAAATGAGCCTACCAGAAGAGGCACTTTATAATATGCATTTTGCATCTTTTTTCGATTTTCTCGAAAATGGTTCCGACGATTTTGATTAAACTCACTATATCGATGTAAAATTCAATAGGCTTTAATATCATGTAGGTTTCATTCTGATTAAAATAGTCTGACAGGGCTTAAATGCCGATATTTTAAATTGTTTACCCCTAAAGTACCTTTAATTTTGTAGATTCAATAAAAATAACTAGATTATCTTGTTAACGCTGATGAAAAACTGGTAAATATATAAATTGAATAAATTCGATACCCAACTAAAGGAGAAAACAGAAAAATTATTTTTTTAATGCAATTTTTCGTTTTTGAACATTTTGAAGAACAGTAATATACATGTATGATACACCGTTGGAAAGCTTAAGATTTTAGAGAAAATATTATCTCATACACAAGCTTTTAAAAGTTAATAAAGAGTGATGAAAAGAAGATAAAACTTACTGATTATTTAAGATAATAATATAATTGATTTTTTAATAAAACACGTGTTTCAATATAAATTCAATTTGATTAATTCCTTAATAATTTCACGTATTTTTATCTCTAACTGTATTTGAAAATTCTTTCATTGATTTTAAAAAAAGAGGTAAGTGAAAGTCGTGTGTTGCCCGCACCAGATTTTTACTAACATAATTATGCTTATTAAGGTGCTGACTCATTTTACGACGATTTTCCTTTCGACTTCATAATACTAGGCGATAATACGAATCAAACGACGCTAGTTTGCCACACAAAAGTGGGTGGGAAGCCGCGGCAGACGTGTTTCGAAATTGGATTTTTAGGGAAAATTCGGACATATGTAAGCATTGCATTGAAATCATGTCGGTGAGTATTAGACCTACGAATTTATATTACTACTGAAATTAAAGCTAATTTTATGGCTTGTAAAGTAGTTTATTACAATTATATTGTTAGGAATAGCCGTTTGCATAATATTAACCGAACTAGTGAAAACAAAAGTTTCTTGGTTACCGTTTTTTTTGTAATGTTACAGCAACTTTTTCATCAAAATCAGTTAACCAGATCTACTTTATACCATGTATTTTGCACCTTTTTACGATTTTCTCAAAAACGGCTCTAACGATTTTGATTAAACTCGTCATATCGACGTAAAATTTAATGGGCTTTAATATCATGTAGGTTTCATTCTGATTGAAATAGTCTGACAGGGCTTAAATTCCGATATTTTCCTCTAAAGTACCTTTAATTTTGTACATTCCAAAAGATTAACCATATGATCTTAATGGCATTGATAAAGGACGGCTAAATATACAGCAATTTGATGACCAACTAAAGGATAAAACAGCAAAACTATTTTTTAATGTAATTTTTGGATTTTTAATAAGATCAGTAATATAGACGTGTAATATACCGTTGGAAAGAGAATGATTTTAGAAACAACATTATGTTATACAAGAACTTGTAAAAGGTGACATAAAGTGACGAATAGGGAATAATTACTGATTAACAATGTAGTAGTTCTATTATTTAATCTAAATCATTTGTTTCTTACGAAAATGAACCAAAATATTTTTTAATTGAAGTATAGTTAATTGTTTTTTACTTTTACTTGCTATATATAGTAAGGGAAAGTATTGCGAACGTGAAAATTTTCTAATTCCAATTTTCAACGGAAATACACATTTTAGTGTCCCCTGAGTCCAAATAACCAAGTCCCACAAAAAGGTCTGTGTGTGTGTGTGGTAACTCCCGGGCGCAAACGATAAATCCTACGAAACTGAAATATCATATTTAAGACAACTATACGCTCGAGAAGTTACAAAACCTTTTTCATCAAAATAAGCTTACCAGAAGAGCCACTTTATACCATGCATTTTTCACCTTTCTTCGATTTTCTCGAAAACGGTTCCGACGATTTTGATTAAACTCGCTATATCGATGTAAAATTTAATGGGCTTTAATATGATTTAGGTTTTAGTCGGATTAAAATGGTCTGACAGGGCTTAAATGCCGATATTTTAAATTTTCTATACCTAAAGTACCTTTAATTTTGTCGATTCTATAAAAATAACTAGATTATCTTGTTAACGCTGATGAAAAACAGGTAAATATATAAATTGAATAAATTCGATATCCAACTAAAGGAGAAAAACAGAAAAAATATTTTTTTAATGCAATTTTTCGTTTTTGAACATAAGAGCAGTACTATACATACATGATATACCGCTGGAAAGCTAAAGATTTTAGAAAAAATATTATCTCATACTCAAGCTTTTAAAATTTAATAGAGAGTGATGAAATGAACATAAAAGTAACTGATTACTTTAGATAATAATATAAGAGATTTTCTAATAAATCACATGTTTCTATATAAATTTGATTTATTTAATTCTTTAATTTCACGTATATTTATCTTACTGTATTTGAAAATTCTTTCATTGATTTTAAATATGAAGGTAAGTGAAATTCGTGTGTTGCCGGCACCAGATTTTTTTTTTTTATTTCTAAGTTTATTTAAAGGTTAAAAATGATTTTAATCCTGTAGGTAAATGAAAACTGTGTTTCTCGCACCAAATTTTCTTATCGTGTAAAACTCGTTAATAATGTCCGTCGTAAGATTTGTTGTATTTTTACTTGCGATAAATAGTTTAGTACGCAACACAGTTTTCTATTTTACTTCTTTTCACTACGTGAGACCCCTTTGAAGCAGTTTTTTTTTCAACATTCCTTGTAAGGATGCCCTCTGCCATACGCTAAGAATGGAATCGTTTCCATTTCCTCTAGGAAGCAGTACGTGTACCAATGACGGCCCCATTGAAGGAATACACCTGTGGAGGAAACTGATTACACTAACTAGGATAGCAGGACACCTGAGGAGCTAACGCGGGGTGTTTAGTATTCAACTGTGTCGGCCTACCTCCTGCTCTTATTAGGCTGTCTGCTGTACTGTGTGCACGCGTTTCAGACTCGATTTTCGGTTTTAGCTATATTTTTTATTTAATTATATAACTTTTTTTAAAATAATTTCTTACAGTTTTTTACTGGTAATTTCAATAAAAACGTTTGATTCTAGTCAACATTTTTAATCTATTACATAAATATCAAACCATATTTGAGGTAATTTTTATTTTCACTTACTATTGGGTTGTTTCACATGAAATGTCCGTTTTTATAGTTTCTGAAATACAAGTATTCAACAGGTCTCTGTTTTCTTCTGAATATTTAAAGTAAACAGTTACTAATCCTCTACCTTTTTATTATAAACATTAGCTTACCAATCAATTACCCACTTTTTAGTATACCTCCAAATATGAACATGGAAACACGCGATTTTCGAGTAATATTTTTGTACGAGTTTAAACTCGGCCATTCAGCAGCTGAGGCCGCTAGAAATATTTGCAAGGAGTTTGGGGAAAGGAGTGTTAATGAACGGACCATTCGCCGATGGTTTGCTAAGTTTTCAGCTGAGGATACCGACTTGAAAAACTTGCCCCGAGGAAGACCTCCGGCCGTAATAGACAACGATGTCCTCAAACATACAGTAGAAGGAAACCCCTACCAAACAGTTAAAGGACTCTCAGCACAACTAAATGCAAGTGTATCTACCGTTTTCAGACTAAAAGCTCGATACATGAGTACCTCATGATCTCACTGAGCGGCAGCAAGACCCCATGTTTCAAAACATACCGTGCAAAAATTGAAAGAACTGGGCTACGAAGTTCTTCTGAACCCACCATATTCACCCGACTTGTCTCCAACAGATTATCACCTGTTCAGGAATTTAGACAACTTCGTCAAAGAAAAACTTTTTGAAAATGATGATCAAGTGAAAAGTGCGTTTTCAGATTTTGTTTCGCTTCAAAGCTCAGAGTTTTTCAGTTCGGGGATAAAAAAGTTGGTGTCACGTTGGGAAAAATGTGTAGAAAAAGATGTTAAATACTTCGAATAAAATTATCTTGTTTTCATATCGTATTTTTAATGAAAATCCTTTACCTTGAAAACGGACATTCCTGTGACAGAACCCAATATATATATATAGTAAGGGTATATAAAGTATTGCGATCGTTAAAATTTTCGAATTTCAGTTTTCAACGGAAATACACGTTTTAGGGTCCCCTGAGTCTAAATAACCAAGTCCCGCAAAAAGGTCTGTGTGTATCCGTGTGTGGTAACTCCCGGGCGGAAACGAAAAGTCCTATGAAACTGAAATTTCATATTTAAGACAACTATACGCCCGAGATGTTACAAAAACTTCTTCAACAAAATCGGCTAAAATGGCCAGAAGAGCCACTTTATACCATGCATTTTCTCCGATACGGTTCCGACGATTTTGATAAAACTCGCTATATCGATGTAAAATAATTATTAAATTAG
This sequence comes from Piezodorus guildinii, assembly GCA_023052935.1. NCBI lineage: Eukaryota > Metazoa > Arthropoda > Insecta > Hemiptera > Pentatomidae > Piezodorus > Piezodorus guildinii. Next base: position 174,485,122 of record CM041294.1, read on the forward strand.
TGAGTATATTCATCTAAGTTAGTCTATTCAAATGAATTGCCTCTTTATAATTTTTACTTTCACTTACCTACATATGAAATATATGGTAAAGGAAAGTATTGCGATCGTGAAAACTTTCCAATTCCAGTTTTCAACGGAAATACACGTGTCAGATGTGTGATAATCTATACTAATATTATAAAGCTGAAGAGTTTGTTTGTTTGTTTATTTGAACGCTAATCTCAGAAACTACTGGTTCGAAATGAAAAATTCTTTTTGTGCTGGATAGTCCATTTACCGAGGAAGGCTATAGGCTATATAACATCACGCGACCAATAGGAGTGAAGAATCAGTGGAAAAAACGGGAAAAATTAGGGAAAAAAAAAACCTCGCATCCCAATGATTTCAAATGATTTATTTTTTATTTTTAAAATAATTCAATTTCCCCATAATTTACCTTTTGCTGTAACAATTGATAAATCACATTTAAACTCGTAGGAATTGATTTATGCCAAGATCGGGTTGCGGAGAAAATCATTATGTTCTTCTGCCACATGAAAATAAAACTAAAAATGTTATTTACGCGGAAGTTCTTTCAAATATATTATTTTAAAAACTTCTTAATAGCGATCATAATAACAGAAATTGACGCAGACGAAATCGCTTTAGAATATATCAAAGAAAAGGTGACGTGTACCGAGAAAGGATTAAATCAGGTTGATAAAATTCCGGTTCTGGGAAACGCCGATGATTTGGTACTGTTAGGGGAAGTATAATTTTAACACGTAGAGAAATTTAAGTATTTAGGTTCAATGATAACGAGAAAAACTAAGTCCAGGAGAACATAAAGTCCCGGTTATAGGCGGGAAATGCGTGTTATAATTCAGTTGCGAAATTACTTAGCTCGCGACTTCTGTCTAAAAACTTAAAGGTTAGAAGTTATAAAACTATTATTCTTCCAACAGTCCTTTACAGATGTGAAACGTGGCCGCTTACTTGGACAAACAACGGCTAAAATTTTCGAAAATAAGGTACTACAGGCAAAATATTTGGACCGAAGAGAGATGAGGCCACTAGGGTGTAAAGAAAGTTGCGGAGACTATATTTATATCAATCTATATTATTATATAAGTCATGTTTTATTTCAAGAGTCCTTTTTAACTTTAATCGTTATTACCTTGAAGCATATAGTACATTTTTAAATTTAAATAAATTATAACAATTATTATTTCTTTTGAATTATTCGAGTATAATAATCAGAACTATTATTTTAATCATATTTAGGACTTTTATTAGCTAAATGCCTATGGTTATAAAATCAATCAATCAATTTTCTGGTCATCGCAGTATCTAAAAAATGACTATGGTCGTGAAGCTATAATTTTTCCTGGAGGTTCGCCTTAGTGTCTAGATGTGCAATAAGGCTGGGTTTGAAAATCTTCAACTTACAAGTGGTTGAAATTGTAAATTTGACAGGAAGATGTCTAGATCGGACTTTAAATAATAACAAAGAGTAGCAGACAGTTGATATTTATTATAGCTACTCTCACTATAAACGCACATAAATTAATACGAAATGCAATATTCGCTAGCAAAGCTGCGGTTCACAGCTAGTTTATCATAAAGTTTATTAGGCTATAAGGTTACATAAAACAAATATTCAGTGACATCACATTTTTTAAACAAAACCAAAATATACTATTGTAAAAAAATTACTGATAGCAGAAACAGTTGGAATTGTCAAAAGATATGTTTTTAATAAAAAAATTAAAAAATAACCCATCAGTATAAAGCCTCTCTCAATGTAATTACCATCAGGTCATCACGAATTCTTTCATTTTTAATTACGTGATTACAGAATGTTTTTACCTAGGCACGCATATTGTAGAAATATGTCATGAATGTTACTTACAATTAGGTTTTAGTGTAATTACATATTACTGAAATTTCCAGTATAATAACATTATAAGTGAGTGGTTTTGTACCATCTATCAGTTTTTTGGGGGGCACTATTTGTTGAAAAACAAAAAAAAAAACCTGGTGTGGGCAATATTAACTAAGAATTTTTAAACGAAGTTATTGTTAAATAAAAAAATTCTGGTGCGGGCAAAATGAGTGAAACCATTAAAGAATTAGTTAAATAGGATTTCTATAGACACATGTGATTTATTAAAAAATCTATTATATCATTATCTAAAACAATCACTAAGTTTTATCGGCTTTTTATCACTCTCTATTAACTTTTACAAGCTCTTGTGTATTAGATAATATTTTTTTCTGAATACTTTAGCTTTCCAACGGTATATTATACATGTATATTACTGTTCTTATGTTCAAAAACGAAAAATAGCATTAAAAAAATTTTGTTTCAGTTTTCTCCTTTCGTTGGGTATCGAATTCATTCAATTTATATATTTACCTGTTTTTCATGAGTGGTAACAAGATAATATAGTTATTTTTATTGAATCTACAAAATTAAAGGTACTTTAGGGGAAGAAAATTTAAAATATCGGCATTTAAGCCCTGTCATACCATTTTTATCAGAATAAAACCTACATGATATTAAAGCCCATTAAATTTTACACCGATATAGCGAGTTTAATCAAAATAGTTAGAGCCGTTTTTGAGAAAATCGTAAAAAGGTGCAAAATGCATGGTATAAAGTGCCTCTTCTGGTAAGCTCATTTTGATGAAAAAAGTTTTGTCACGTCTCGGGCGTATAGTTGTCTTAAATATGAAATTTCAGTTTCATAAGACTTACCGTTTCCGCCCGGGAGTTACCACACACACACACACAGACATTTTTGCGGGACTTGGTTATTTGGACTCAGGGGACCCTAAAACGTGTATTTCCGTTGAAAACTGAAATTCGAAAATTTTAACGATCGCAATACTTTATATACCCTTACTATATATATATTGGGTTGTGTCACAGGAATGTCCGTTTTCAAGGTAAAGGATTCTCATTAAAAATACGATATGAAAACAAGATAATTTTATTCGAAGTATTTAACATCTTTTTCTACACATTTTTCCCAACGTGACACCAACTTTTTTATCCCCGAACTGAAAAACTCTGAGCTTTGAAGCGAAACAAAATCTGAAAACGCACTTTTCACTTGATCATCATTTTCAAAAAGTTTTTCTTTGACGAAGTTATCTAAATTCCTGGACAGTTGGTAATCCGTTGGAGACAATAACTTTGTTGAGGTTTCCTTCTTTAGTAAGCAGCTATAAAGAATCTGAGATCCAGCGCCTTCAAGATATGAAGCGTTATCACTGAGGGTTCTCGCTAGCTGTCAAGGAACTGCAGCCCCAAAAGATAACTCAATCGTAAGTTTCTTGATACGAAATCATAAAAAAGTTGTGAGAGAGATTGCAATAAATTTTTTAATGGGAGTAAACAATCCTTGGTTATGCCCTCCTTCGGAGGGGACGTTAAAAGGTGGTCCCGAGCCTGTGCGATGTCAGGTACTCGTTAAAGATCCCTATCCTAATAAAACCTGGATAGGCAAAATTTAGTATTCGCACTGTAGCATCGTCCGATTAGCCACAGTAGCATGAAGGTACGTTAAATAAATAAACAAACAAAACAAAATCTTACATTTTTATAGTATTGTATCTATAACCAATTCTGAATGATTTTTACTTTCACTTACTATATATAGTAAGGGGAAGTATTGCGATCGTGAAAATTTTCGATTTCCAGTTTTCAACGTAAATACACGTTTTAGGGTCCCCTGAGTCCAAATAACCAAGTCCCGCAAAAATGTCTGTGTGTGTGTGTGTGGTAACTCCCGGGCGGAAACGGTAAGTCTTATGAAACTGAAATTTCATATTTAAGACAACTATACGCCCGAGACGTGACAAAACTTTTATCATCAAAATGAGCTTATCAGAAGAGGCACTTTATACCATGCATTTTGCACCTTTTTTCGATTTTCTCGAAAACGGTTCCGACGATTTTGATTAAACTCGCTATATCGATGTAAAATTTAATGGGCTTTAATATCATGTAGGTTTTATTTGGATAAAAATGGTCTGACAGGGCTTAAATGCCGATATTTTAAATTGTCTTCCTCTAAAGTACCTTTAATTTTGTAGATTCAATAATAATAACTAGATTATCTTGTTAACGCTGATGAAAAACAGGTAAATATATAGCTTTACTATATATATATAATGTAATATATAATTGAATAAATTCGATACCCAAGTAAAGGAGAAAAAAGAAAAATATTTTTTCAATGCAATTTTTCGTTTTTGAACATAAGAGCAGTAATATACATGTATCATATACCGATGGAAAGCTAAAGATTTTAGAAAAAATATTATCTCATACACAAACAATTGATACAACTGATTATTTTAGATAATAAGGTAATCGATTTTTTAATAAAACACATGTTTTTTATATAAATTTCATTTAATTAATTCTTTAATGATTTCACTCAATTTTAAATCTAACTGTATTTGAAAATTCTTTAATTTATTTTAAAAATGGAGGTAAGTGAAAGTCGTGTGTTGCTCGCACCAGATTTTTTTTTTTTTTTTTTATACTACTGGCTTAATCAGAAAGAAAATAAACAGGCAGCCAAATTATTTCAATAATAGTTACTCATGATTAAAATGCATTCCACAAATAACTTGTACAACATTGTTTTGTTTTTTCTGAGTGAAGATTGCAGATATAATATTACATTCTTTGTCTTATCTTCTATTCAAGGTATCGCCTGTGATACAACACCTTATGACATTCTTTTATTTTATCTTGCTGTATCATGTTTCTTCGTCCTTGTTTAGTACAAGTTTTTATAGAAGGTTTACAAGATATTTGTAATATTTCTACTAACGATATTCGAAATTTCTGTCCGTCAATTTTTTTTTTTTTTTTTTAATTTATTTATTTACTGGCTAAGACCAGCGATGCGGCTGAGAGAGAGGCGCTGGGATCTCTTGGATTCCGCTTTTTTCCTCCACAAGTGGAGGGAAAAGCCCAGTCTGGGGTCCCCTTAGCAGTTGTATATAGTTACTATTGTTTGTATGATTTTTATTTATTTCCCAAATTTGTATTTATATCAATTATAGGTTGTTGTTTGTTTTGTTTTTTATTTTGTTTTATTTTATTGTACATACAATAAAAATACATACAAATGGTTTTTTTTTTTCTATTTTATGTAATTTGGCTTAATCGTAATTTTCTTTATATATTGTATGAATGTGGTCCTATATCTCTATTACTATTGTTCATTCTGAAACATAATGTAATATTTCTCAATTTACAGCTGTATTAAATCAATACAACAAGTAAATATGATTATTATATGGTTATGTGTTCTAACCTGCATGTAGTCCTGTGAAGAAACTACCCATTGGTAGCACTCCAATGTCTAATTTATGGTAGGAGGTCTCTTGGCCATCTTCTTTTAAGGCGCCTCGGTGGACAAAAAAATTCCAGAGGTATATTGTACATCTATATTACTATTCTCATATCGGGATAAAAAAAATGACTTAAAAAACATTTTGGCTCTTTTGGTATTTTATGTATAGAGGTAAGTGAAATTCAAAATTATCTTTCAACTCTAAAACTTTTGAATTTATTTTCCAAAATCTATTAGTCGCCCTCTATTGTTATTAAAATTTGTTTAATCCTACCATTTTGCTTTTTCACCTGTGTATGAAACTAAGTGTATAAAATAAAAGAAATGTAAAACATTTAAATGAAAACCGGATAAAACTAAATTATTTTAGATAATAATTTCTATTGTAAAATTGTTTGATCTTAAACACGTTTTTTCATGGAAACTCAATGATATTACTCTTTAACTTTTTTTTTTTTTACCTCTAACTGAATTAAAAACTTTTAAATTTGATTTTAATAACGGAGGTATGAGAAGGTTTTGTTTTGCCCACACCTGAATTTATTCAATACTTTTGAATTAAATTTGCTGCGGGGTGCCACGAAACCATCAAATTTTTTTCGTCTTCGATCCTTACAATCCAAAACCCTTCGTAAAACCCTCAAAGGCTCCTTACTTTGCCACGAATAAACTCAGCTACAAAGACCTTAATGTTACATATTTTGCTGATTTGGCTCGAATCAGGTATCAGTCCTTTCATGAGAAACTCCCTTCTCAATCTAACCCACTAGTTTCAATCCTTTCTTCTTTGGGATGACTTGTAGCTGGGTGGTTAGCATAAACAACCTCCCATGCCAAAGGTCACGGGTTCAAACCCGCAGGTGGTCCTAGGATCTTTTAATAGGAGTAAAAAATCCTTAGTTATGCCGTCCGTTGGTCGGACAGCTGGTCCTGAGCCTGTGCGATGTCAGGTACTCGATAGAGATCCCTATCCTAATAAAACCTGGACAGGCATAATTTAGGACTCCCACTGTAGCATAAAGTGACGTAAAATAAATAAACAAACAAAATCAATCCTTTCTTCTTCGTCAATTCATCATAATCCTCCGAGGTGAAAAGGATATGGCCTCGAGATCTTCTATTTTAGAATATTTTTAGAATGTTAAATATCAATAAATATGTTTAAAAAATATATACATATATTTGTTGCAATAAAATAAAAATAACTGCTCTCCAGCTGTTATCTGATATGTATTGTATTTCCTGTATCCAGATTTAAGCCTGCATACTATGCTCATATCACAACTAATATATTATTAGTACATATTATCAGAGCATATATTATGTATATTATAGCATCATATATTATACAATGATTAGAAAGTAGAAAAGAAACTGGATTCGAGAACCTGCTCGGCCAGAATCAAACGTGAGAACTCTTTATGACAACCTCTTTGGTCAACGCTACTTCACGTAACAGTTTATTTTTAAATCGATTACATTAGCAATCGGGCATTTGGTCTATTCTAGGCAGGGAACAAATCTGGTTTGCCAACTTACAGGACCTAATTCATCGAATATTAGCGAAGACAGACCATTGACTGGAATCGCGTTTTTTTTTTTTTTTTAACTCAGTGGAACGTACAGATTCAATGATAACTGCGCCTCAAGAATTTGACCAGATTAGGTTGGAATATTCATTTGTAAAGACCTATTATTCCTCATCCGAAATAAAATATTCGTTTATCGCTGTAATATTTGTTACTGTTAAATATTTCAAAACTGTGATTTTCGTATAATTTTATTTTACGAATTTAAAATCGACCGAAACGGGTCTAAACGGTAAGAAACAACGACGAAAAGTAGGACGAGGGAGATATTAGTGATTGCGTCGCACAATGGTGGTTTAAATCATTTCAAGAGGACGGGAGACTTCCGCCCAGAAGACAAAATGGAATTCTCCTTTGATGATAAATTTTTAAAAGGTTTTAAGGAAGCAAATCTTAGATGCATATCTAACTTTCACATTTAAAAATCAATGAAAGAATTTTCAAAAACAGTTAGAGGTAAAATACGTGAAACTATTAAGGAATTAATTAAATTAAATTTCTATAGAAACATGTGTTTTATTAAAAAATCTATTATATTATTATCTAAAATAATCAGTTAGTTTTATGTTCATTTCATCACTCTCTATTAACTTTTAAAAGCTTGTGTATGAGATAATATTTTTTCTAAAATCTTTAGCTTTCCAACGGTATATCATACATGTATATTACTGCTCTTATGTTCAAAAACGAAAAATTGCATTAAAAAAATATTTTTTCTGTTTTCTCCTTAGGTGGGTATCGAATTTATTCAAGTTATATATTTACCTGTTTTTTTATCAGCGTTAACAAGATAATATAGTTATTTTTATTGAATCTACAAAATTAAAGGTACTTTAGGGGAAGAAAATTTAAAATATCGGCATTTAAGCCCTGTCAGACCATTTTAACCAGAATAAAACCTACATGATATTAAAGCCCAATTAATTTTACATCGATATAGCGAGTTTAATCAAAATCGTCAGAACCGTTTTTGAGGAAATCGAAAAAAGGTGAAAAATGCATGGTATAAAGTGCCTCTTCTGGTTAGCTGATTTTGATAAAAAAAAGTTTTGTATCGTCTCGGGCGTATAGTTGTCTTAAATATGAAATTTCAATTTCATAGGACTTTTCGTTTCCGCCCGGCAGTTACTACACACACACACACACACACACCTTTTTGCGGGACTTGGTTATTTGTACTCAGGGGACCCTAAAACGTGTATTTCCGTGAAAACTGGAATTCGAAAATTTTCACGATCGCAGTACTCCCCCTTACTATATATAGTAAGTGAAAGTAAAAATCGACCTAAACGGGTCTAAAAGGTAAGAAACAACAACGAAAAGTAGTACGAAGGAAATATTAGTGATTGCGCCGTTCAACGGTGGTTTAAATCATTTCAAGAGGAAGGGAGGAAAATACAAATTGGAATTCTTCCTTTGAAGATAATTTTTTAAGAGGTTTTAAGGAAGCAAATCTTAGAAGCATATAAACCTAAACACACTCTTTTGTTGTTTTATATCTATATTTTGCATCAATAAAGTGATCTAAAAAAAATAATCGTTATAAACTTTTGGAATTGGAAAATAAAAAAATTGGAAAATCGTGAAAAAAAAATACATAATATAAAATAGTATTTCTTCTCGGTTAATTTTAGTGAAAAAGTTGCTCTAACATCTCAGACACGTATTTGCAATTTCATGTTTGTACAACTTTTCGAAAATAATGTACTGCGTAAAATATTTGGTCCGAAGAGAGATGAGGCCACTGGGGAGTTTAGAAGGTTGCACAATGCGGAATTGCGGAGTTTGTACCCTGTGAATATAATTGAGTTGATAGCATCGCGGAGACTGAAATGGGCGAGTAAAGTTGTTGGGGATGAGGAGCGGATTCCGAGAAAGTTGGTATTCCCTAAACCGACTCGTAGGCGTTCGAAAGGTAGGCCGAAGCGTCGATGGGAGGATTGCATTAAGGCTGATCTCTGGGGCTTTGGCTTGACCGGCGAAGATCGGACGAGGCTGTGCAGGCGAAGTTTGGTGGTATCGGCATCGAACCTTCGGGTTATTATTATTATTTCAGAATTTTGCACTTTCTCAGCTTTCGCTGGAAATTTTCACCTACCCGGAATCAATGAGTCAAGGGTTAGGCTCTAATTATGTTATATTTAAAAATTTTCTAACAGTGGCTGCTGTCCCTAAAAGGACTGCTCGCTGAACCTCCGCTAGAATCCTTACTGGTAGCTCTAGCTGTTGGATTGATTCTAGCGTACTGTCTGGAATCAGGCCATTGCAAGATAGTATAATTGGGTAAATCCCACAGCTCTCCAATCCGTAGAGTTGCTTCAGCTCCTCTGCCAGCTTCTGGTATTTCCTTTTCTTTTCAGAAACCGTTTTTTTGAAGATTGTCATCCGACGGGACGCCTATTTCAACAATCTGTGCCAATTTTCTATTTTTATCAATAACTAAAATGTCTGGCCGATTATTTAAAACTGTGTGGTCCGTAATGATAGGATGATCCCAGTAAATTTTAGTTTTGTGACCGGTAGTTATTGGTAATTGGTTATATTTGTAATAGGGAGATTCGCTACTTAGGAGATTCATTTTTAATGCAATGGCTTGATGAAATGGCTTTGGAGATACTCCTTACCAGCAAGAATTGGACAACCCGAGGTCACATGTTGTATGCTCTCAACAGTTTTTTCGCATAAACGGCCATAATAATAATAATTATTATTATTACAACTTTTTATTTTGAGCTGGACTTACCATAGATACACGCGCTCACAAACCGTTGTCTCTTCATACTTGACATTTATGCGTTTAAGATGTTAAATGTAAAAATTATAATTTTCACTCTTCTCCGAATCTCATTAAGACCTGCCTTATCAAGAAAACTGCTCTATCTACAGTAACACACGCTCATAAAAACAGTAACATATCACATTTTTATTTGTTTCAATATTTCTAAAAAGCTATGTTTTCGGATAGATATATGTATTATATTATACAATTCTTCTTTATCTTAGGTACCTATCCGTTACGGATGTTCTGAGAAAGTGGAAGCAAGACATTATGAAAAAAAGGCAAAAAAAAAAAATCTACAGTTTTCCAAACAAAGTTAAAGAAGTATAACAGGGAAAACCTCATTTAGAGAAAACAGATAGTAAATCATAAACCTGAAAAGGTACTTTATAGAAAATAGTAAAATGTTAATATCTCTCAAAATGGGAAAACAATAGATCATGTGTAATTATATTTATAATCGAGAGATTTTTCTTGTCAGGGACTAATTGATTGATTAGGTATAGGAAATAAATAAATAATCCTGGTAGTCCTAAGCCTATGAGACGTCTGGTACTCGTTAAAGATCCCTACCCTAATTAAACCTGGATAGGCAAAATTTAAGACTCCCACTGTAGCATCGTCCGATTAGCCATAGTAACATAAAGTGACAGTAATTAAATAAAAAAACAAAACAAAATTAAATTGTCAAGATGTCACATGTGAAGATGAAAAGACAGACTCTCAACCACCGACTGAAAATACTATACTCACTTTTATCTAACTCATCAAAATTAAAAATTAGACAGAAACTAACTACATACACATACCCATTTAAGCCAATCTGGACTTACGCTTCACAGATTTTTGGTTCAGCAAAAAAGACTCACGTACAAAAACTACAATATTTTCAATCCAAAATTTTAAGACTCATAACGACAGCTCCTTGGTACGTAAACAACATAACCCTACATACGGACTTACAACAACCAACAGTTGACCAATATATACGAACACTCTATTCTCGTTTTCACTGTAAACTTAACGGACATAACAATAGACTGATCAACAACATGAAAATAGCTGAAATGCCAATCAGAAGAAGGCTAGAATGAAGCTGGATGAGAGACCTCCTCTACCTAAATCAAAGCCTTGGCTAGAGGTACTGCTGGGCACTTAACTTCCCCATGCTACCATTTCTGATCTCAATTTGTACAGCACATTTGCTGATTGTCAGGTAGTTTCTGGCAGATTTGAATATAGGTATGAAGAGAGAAAAAAAAATTGTAATGGAGGGAAATGAAAGAAACCTATACTGGAATTCCCTTGTAAAATCAATTTTAAAAAGAAGGCACATTAATGTATCTGTTATAATTGCATCACAATATAAAGCAACGGCGACATGGCATAAATGTAATAAATATGGAACACAAAATATTCTTAGGTATATACAAATTTTTACTATAAAAATACTAACTATATGAGTAGTTTTAGTTAATTAACAAATACCGATGAGTAGTTTTAGAGTGTAAAAAAATTTGAAAAAAGAACTATTGACTCCCAGCCAAAAAGTTACACAATGTTGAAAAAACGTGACTTAATTTATACAAAGCAGTATAGCTCCAGTAAGTCCTAGCGACAAATTTTATATAACAAAAATATTTTCTATTAAATTTTCGATCTGTAAACACTGAGAAATGTTTTGTTCCGAGCGCCTATAATAGAGCTAGGGCGTGTCAAACGTCTTACTTTTTAGAGAGTGGATAAAACGTCACAACAAATATAGAATTGAAAAACGTCAAACCGACCATCAGCTGCTGGGTCTCATGATCAAGAAAGTGCAGGCGTGAGGAGGTAGTTATCGCCCGCCTGAGGATAGGACACTGCCGCCTCTCTCATCAGCACCTCATGGCACGAAGGGATCCGTCTCGATGTCAACTGTGTAAAGTGGCTCTCACAGTAAGTCATATTTTTGGAAAGTGTCCTCGTACAGTAGGGAATTTGTAAGATGTGAGTGTACCACGTAAAGTCTCGGAGGCATTGAGCGATAGTGATCGGGCCGTCGATGGTGTCATTCAATTGGTGAAGAACATTCGTTTATATCACCTCATTAAACACATTCAGGCTATTTTACGCAATTTTTGATATTTTACTCACAATTTTTATATATTTATCTTATTTTTTATTATATTATTATAATTTTTTTTTCTCTTCATCATAGGTAAGTTAATCGTCTTCCGAAGATTTTTTGGTAATAACCACTCGCAGTTTTTTGCCTTAAAACCAAAACAACAACAACAAATATAGATCCCCAGCCAAGAAACATATACATGTCGAAAACAATTTTTTCACATTAAGAAATATTTTTAGCTAAATAACTAAAAGGAATAGATGAATATTTGAACCACATTACTTTTAAATAAGTCAGATTTCCGCCTTGATCAATCCTAATGGGTTAATGCACTTTGAGAAAAAGGTTAAGAACATGCAACACGCTACACTTGCATTCGTAATGCCCAGCGATAAAACCAGTTCATTCTAGCTCAAGTACATGTTAAGCTTTTGCGTGTTGGAAAATAAAATAATATTTAAGATTTATATATATTCATTTATACCTTTCAGAGATTTTATTGTAAAATCGATTCTAGACTAACTCTTTACTCATTTCCTATCAAACAAAAGAGTCATCGACCGACAGAAGTTTAAGCAGGTTAAGGAAATTTTAATTCGAATGGTTTATTGTTAACAATAGTTGACGCTACAAGACATGAAGGTTTAGAGTTTCAGAGGAGGTAGGAGAGTTTAGTAAGGGTCATGCAGTGTGGCGATCAAGCCAAGATCACCCTCTGTATGACCTGTTAGGCTGTCACAGAAAAACTTACATAGACTTCAAAGACCCCAGAATGCAGCTCTACATCAACATAACACAAAGCCTTATAGATCGTCATACACCCTACTACAAGCAGTTAAACTGGATGAAGATTAGGTCAAAAAGAATATTTAATTTACTAGCAACTACTTGTAAAATATTAAACTGCAAAACCCAGAGATATCTAAACTTAGATATGATCTCACTTGACATTTATAATAGAAATAATTTAAATTTTTTTTTTTTTTTTTTGGAATTTACAACTGTATAATATGATTATATCAATTGGAACAATCTCTTCTAATTTTGTTTATATGTATTTATTTATCAAAACATGTCAATAATAAATCTTATTACGTTTCGAGGTATCCATGCCTCATCTTCAGATGTTCAATATTATATTTATTTCCATATTGTATCTCAATATAGGTCATTTAATATTATAATTTATTCACATTGAGTTCATATATATATATATATATATATTAATATATATATATATATATATATATATATATGAATAGTAATTCTATCAAATTTTAATTTTTCACTATCACATATTAATTTTTCTTGTGCCTCAATATATAATATTAAATGACCTATATTGAGATACAATATGGAAATAAATATAATATTGAACATCTGAAGATGAGGCATGGGATACCTCGAAACGTAATAAGATTTATTATTGACATGTTTTGATAAATAAATACATATAAACAAAATTAGAAGAGATTGTTCCAATTGATATAATCATATCCTAAATTACTCTTCTATAATAGTAATTGATATAAAAAAAAAACTGTATAATAAATTACAACCAGTAAATGTTAGTAAAATATAAAAATGCATGAAAAACATGTAGAGAAGCTTCTGAACTAGAAGGTCTCGAGGCCATCCCCTCGGAGGATTATCAGGAGTTGAAGAGGAAGTAAGGAATGAAACTATAGGATTAGAGTAGAAATGGAGTTTGTAATGAAAGGAATGATACCTGGTTCGAGCCAAATCAGCAACATATGGAACATTAAGGTCTTTATGGATGAGTTTATTCGCGTCAAATTGAGGAGCGTTGACGATTTTGGATTGTAAGGATTGGACATGGGAAGAATACGATGGTTTAGTAGAGCCCCAAAGCCCTACTCCGAAAGTCCATATCGGCCATATGATAGTCATGTAGATGAGTCTTTTGTAGTTAAGATAATACACATTACTGATTCCGAAACATAAAGCATCAATCTCCAATTAACTTTACATTGTAACTGCATGGGGGACATTTAATAAGTTTAATACAAAAATTGATTTAAATCACTTACTTTAATCAGGAAAAAATAAAAAGAGAAATGATAATGAGGAATAACTTTTTTTTTTTTTTTTATTTATAGTAATTTACCTCCTTCTTCTTCTCCTTCTCCGGGTTCTGCAATGATATCACATCCCGGTCCTCAGCACTCCGTCTCTCCAATATTCTCGATCATTACAGTCGTCCTCAGTCAGACCTCTGGCTGCCATATCCTCCATTACCTCTTCTAACCATCTTTTCCGAGGTCTTCCACGTTTTCTCCTCTTGGGTGGGCAGTATTCAATTAATCGAAGAGGCCAACGTGCTTCATCCATTCTCATAACGTGCCCATATCACATCAGCCTTCTTCTACTAATTTCTTCGAGAATGGTGAGCTCGGCCCCCACTCTTTCCCTTATTTGGTTATTGGGGATTTTCTCTAACCGAGACACGGCACAACTTCTTCTCCAAAAATCCATCTCCATGGATAATAATTTTTTTTGCTGGGATTTCTTCACCGTCCAAGACTCACATCCATATAGCGTAGTTGCAACCAAAAAGGAGTGGAATATCTTTTTTTTCGTTTGGAGTGAAACCTTCTTATTCCATAACACTCCATTTAGTATCCCGATAATCCTTTTTCCGTTAACAATCTTATTAGATATGTCCCTATCTATTGATGCGTTCTTATCTATAGTAACGCCTAGATATTTGAAGGCATCAGTTTGTGGAATCGTCCAGCCTTCCAAACAGAGAGCAGGGACAGATGAGAGAACAGGCATATATTCAGTTTTTTCCTTATTTATTTCCAGACCCCATTGAGCATATACTTCTACGAGCTTCCTCAACATATATTCCATATCAAATTCATCCGATGATATGACAACCTGGTCGTCCGCGAATTGTAAGGTGAATAGAACGTCATTACCGACCTCTATTCCCATACCCCGGCAACTTTTTTTCCATGATTTTAAGACCTGTTCTATATAGATGTTAAAAAGTATTGGCGATAGGCAACATCCTTGTTTCAAGCCCTTTGAGATTGGAAAAGGCTCTGAGAATTCCGTTCCAATCTTCACTCTCGATTTGGCTCCCATATACAAACTATTTATAGTAATTTACAACTGTATTAAAGAACACAATAAGTATATATGAGGAAAGAAAAAAAAAAAAAAGTCTTGAAAATGTCTTGAGAAAGAATTACCCAGTGGTAGCACTTCACTATTCAGTCGGTTCCGAGGCCACCTTCTTTTCAGTCGCCTAGGAGGGTTATCAGAGATATCTAAGGAAGATAAATTACGGTCAAGTGGGTTTGTATGGGTAGGGAGTTTAGAATGGAAAGAGGAGTATCTGTCACGGGCTATGTCTGCAACAAATGGGATGTTTAGGTCATTATGGAGGAGTTGATTTGTGACAAAATTTTCGACAAATTCGACGTACTATAAGAGCCATTCCATACTGTGTATTTTGCACCTTTGTGCGATTTCCTTTAAAAAAGCTTTAACGATTTTTATCAAGCACAGTAATTTATGCCAAATTTAGTGAGCGTTAATTTTATGATATTTTTTTTATTCGTATATATTACAATTTGTCATAATAGACAATAATAATAGTGCTACAGGATCTCATTCATACAATATTTACAATATAAACAAAAGGAAAGTCAAATTACATAAAATAAAATCAAAATAAATAAACGTATACAATAACAAAATTTGTAGATAAAATAAATACAAATAAATGAAGTTAACAAATAAATAACATTCACATTCATACTTATGTTCATAATATTATTTTCTTAGAAACAGTCTGATGGAGTTAATTTTTAAAATCCCTCTAAAATAACTTCAATTTTTCTTGTTAGAAAGAATTAAAAACTTCAGCTCGTTAAAGCTGATAAAAAATGGGTGATTAAGAAATATGAATGAATTTGATATAAGAGGAGAAAACAGCAGTAATATTTATATTGATTATTAATTTATATATATATATATATATATATATATATATATATATATATATATATTTGTTGTTCTGTGGACGTGATGTATATAGATATATATAGGTGAGTTGCCTTGAGGTCATTGGCTGTAGGAGTAGCCAACTAGGTCAGTGGGCCCTCTTTCAGCCTATAGTCACCATTTAGTCTTCGCCAACGATTTTATCTTAGTTTATTGTATTTTTATTATTATATTTACTAAAATATATGGTTTTATTTAAAGTTCTTTTCATTTAGTAAAAATCAAGGAATAAAATATATACATTATCAATTATTTAAAATATTTTTAATAAGAATGGAGTTGTTGAAAAGTTACGAGGTAGGTGGTTTCACTAAGAAAACACACCAATAAGACTAACTTACAAACGACGTTTCGGCCTAAATTGTGGGCCGTCATTAGGATGAAGAAAAAAAAGATCACAAAGGATAAAATTTAAAAAAATAATAAAAATGAGTTAAGTGCAACAATAAGATATCAGCAATAAAATATATGAAGAAACAATAATATAAAATGGTAATATTGATATGAAAATATAGTGATATATTAATAATAATATATGAAAGGGCTGTGAATATATATAATACAGTTTATTGACATTTTCGCATTGTTTCCTTAATTACTTTCTTCTCTATTGTTATTATTTAAATTAAGTTTTATAAGTAATTTTTTAAGTTATTTATTATTTGGCCCGAACCAAGTATCAATCCTTCCATGACAAACTCCACTCCCACCCTAATCCACTAGTTTCAATGCTTGCTTCCTCTTCTATTCCTGACAATCCTCCGAGGCGCCTGAAAAAAAGATGGCCTCGAAACCTTCTAGTTTAGATTCATAGTGGAGTGATGCCAATGGACATTTTCTCTTCATTTATTTTTCATGTATATTATCTGACAGCTAATTTACTTGATGTATTTACTAATTCAGTTGTAAATGAAAAGAAAAGAAAAAGAAAAAGTTATTTATTATATCAGTATAATTATTATTAGTTGGTTTGTTTAGTTATTAATTACTCCATTTTAAGCTTCTCAATTTAGCTCAAAACTACACTGAGTGTTATTTCATTTACTGTCGAGAATAATAATCAATATATATATATATATATATACTTACGTTTCGAGATACGCATAACCCGAACAAGGATATAAAAAAAAAAATTATTTGTTCTAAATTCATTTTCCAAAATGAGCATATCTGGCACTATTTATGAGTGTATTATTTGTTTATTATGTATTATCTGTATTTATGTATTCATGTATTATGTATGGATTACTTATTATGTACATCATTATTGTCTATTATATATTATTTTTTGTTTATGATGTATTTGTTTATTGTGTATTATTATTATTTGTATTAGTATTATTTGTTTCATTAGCTCATTATTTATTTTAATTAATATTATTATTTAATATTTCAACTAAAACCATAATTGTTTGTTTTCAAAAAAGTGTATCTTATAGTGAGTTAGGTATTATATATCTAAGTGTATCTTATAGTGAGTGTATCTGGCACTGATGACCAAGATGTTTTGTGCTAATAAATAATTCAAAAACCAAACAGAACAAGGGATTTTTAAAAAAATCCGTCTGTCCGCAGTACGAATTTAAGAATTCCAAAATAATAATAATAATAACCAAGAAAATGTGCAATAAAAATAATAATAATAGGCTTAGCGAACCCGAAGGTTCGATGCCGATACCACCAAACTCCGCCTACACAGACTCGTCCAATGTTCACCGTTCAAGCCCAAGCCCCCGAGATCATCCTTAACGCAATCCTCCCATCGACGCTTCGGCCTGCCTTTCGGACGCCTACCAGTCGGTTCAGCGAATACTAACTTTCTCGGAATCCGCTCTTCATCGTGCCCAACAACCTTACTCGCCCATTTCAGTCTCCGAGATGCTACCAAATCAATTATATTCACAGGATACAAGTCCCGCAATTCCGCGTTGTGCAACCTTCTAAACTCCCCAGTGGCCTCATCTCTCTTCGGACCAAATATTTTACGCAGTACCTTATTTTAAGAATTCCAAAAATGAAAAAATATCGTAAAATGTTATTGAGGATGTATAGTCGACTGTAGAAACTGTTATAGGTGCAATAATCAGGAATCAGTCATTTTTTTTTTTTTAATTTTCAAAAAATGACTGATTCCTGATTATTCCACCTATATCGTAAAATGGTGGTCCCAAATCTAAAATATAGATGAGCAAAATTTAGGAATCCCACTGTAGCATCGTCAAATTAGTCACAGCAGTATAAATTGACGTTAAATGAATAAACAAACAAAATAAATTATATAGTAATAGATAGGGGAAAAAATAAGATAAATATATGAAATGAAATATAAGAAAATTTATCGCCTGATTGGAGGAACAACCACGTATTTATCTTATTTTCCACCATTTCAAAAAGCAAAGATCGCAGATACGAAACCATATTTTAAGTATGATAATTTGTTAGGTATCTGTTTACAATATGAGAATGTAAAACAGTGATGAGTATAAGGTGTGATGCAATCGTCGAGACACTGAGCCTATACATGTCCCTGCGGTCAGGGCGACGAGTCTAGAACTGAATAAACCAAAACCGATTAGGAGGTAATTAGTTGGAAATTACATCGCGTCTAGGGCTGAGGGAGGCAAATTACTTCTAATAAAGACCAGTCTTGTGTTTACCTCTATCGATCCAAAGTGTACATTAAGGTCGCTTTCTTGAGTTCGATACAAGGTTCCGACGGTCGTTGTTTGTAGCAAAAGTAGAATATTTTTTAAGTCGGTTATTCAATTATAAGAGCAAGATGGACCCGGGTTAATATTCCGCATAAGCCGTACACTAAAATATTGGATTGTAAAAATTAAATCCGTAGCGTTTTTCAATATTTCAATTTAATCCTCTCTGTGTTTATAAAATCATGTTTACGTGGTCAATAATGTTTATATATTCTAAAAAAAAGTTTAATTAAGGTGATTTTATGCATCAGTTTCGACCGAGATTCCTTATCTTTAAGTGGTATTTTGCTTGCTCAAAATGGAAGAGAAAAAAAATTCAATTTGTCATTTAATGTTTTTTATTTCTGAAAAGGAAAATCCGCTTCAAAACAGCTAACGAAATTTGTAGTGTGTATAGCGACGATGGTGCCTTAGAGGACAAAAAATAAAATTAAAAAAATCTTTGTAATAAGGCAGGCCATTTTTTCAGTGCTTCACCTTTCTATTATCAGTTTGCAAGACCATTAATACTAATATTTCTCACGATACCGTTTTTACAAATAAATATTAAATGAATGAATCATTCCTGTTCGCACAAGTGCCTAATAACCAACAGTGGGATTATTTTTATTCGATGGTCATTTATTCTGTTTAAGGTGTATTTAGAGCAAAGTCTTTTTGCTTTTATTTAACAATGGACATTGCTAAGACAGGTAAGGCATTATATTTCCAAACTCGTTATTGAATATAAATTGCAATTTCACCTGCAGAGTTGATTTAGCAATTTGTAAATGTACGCCCTTATTCAATAACGAAAAACTATATAACCCCCAAGTTACCTCAAGGATTTGTTTTACCAGTCCTTCTCGTCTCTAGATATTACAAAGAATTTTTGCGATTTTTTGCGTTTTGGGTGATACATAATTTTTTTCAAACACAACACTCCGAATCAAAAGTTTTACAATCTATAATTTCAATAATTTCCTAAATAATATAAAATACATTTATCAGCAGGTTTTAGCAACACCGACCCATAATGAGATTTTTGGTATTATTTTTCCCGTATTCTAGGACTTCAAACGTAAAATATAGGGAAGCTTTAGATTTTACCAAATAAATTTGATGTTTGACCACTGTGCGCTCGCCAATCGTGTCAAAACATTAATTGGTTTTCATAATTTTTTCTTATAGTTTTTTCCGTAATCTGGGACCCTAGAGATTAAATATAGACAAGATTCAGAATTTCGTCCACCTAAATCGGTCATATTGCCCACTGTGCTCCGCCCATCATACATTTTTGACCTCCTTCAATTCAAATCCTCTGCCCATCCTCGTTGTACACGCTCCAGGCCTTCAGATTTATACAGTACGGCAGCACCGAACTGCACATTTCGAAAGATCCTTGCTCGTTCGATCCCCAATCCTATGGAATTCTATCCCTCCTTCCATCCGTCATTCCAACTCTCTTTCTACCTTCAAATCTCGCATATTTAATCACTTAATGAATATTCAGGCTCAATAGAATATGATTAAGCTTTTTTTTTTTTTTTTTTTTTTTTTTTTTTTTTTTTTTTTTTTTTTTTTTTTTTTTTTTGTTGTAAGGAATGAGGACCAGGTTTCAAAAACCTCAAGTACCGGATGAAACAGCAAGACAAGTAAGAAACAGAAGAGAACCCTCAAAACTTATGATGCCAATGTATCATTTGCCCACCTACTTGAGGTGGGAATCAAAGTACTAAAGCCGTGGCCCTGCCGGAACTACAGAATGTACCTCAATCCATTCCACATATACCTCTTCCTCAAAATGTAACCAATCCTAAAAATACTAATCAACCACAAATCTCTCATATCCCTCCTCCTTCAAATGCCACAGACCTTACCAGTTTGATGACATCCTTTATCTCCGAAATTAAATCCCTTGTTATGCCCCTAATATCACTCCTTACGAATCTCGTATCAAATCTCATTCCTGCCTTAAAAAAAACATAAATGACCTCACCTAATTCCTTATCCATTCTCCTTTGGAATGCGAATGGTGTTAGAACTCACACTGACGAACTTACAGCCTTACTGCAAGACAAAAACATTGATGTTGCACTCATTACTGAAACTAGACTAACCACTAAACAGTACTTTAAAATACCAGGATACACGACATACCGGACAGACCATCCAGACGGCAAAGCCCATGCCGGTAATGCTGTCATAGTCCGCCGATCCCTCACCCATCACTTACACCCAATTTCCGCCCACGATTACCTACAAGCAACTTCCATCGTTATCAAAACCTTTTCGTTTCCGCTTATCATCGCATCAGCATACTGCCCTCCTAAACATCCCATTTCCTCTGCCCAATTTGGATCCTTCCTCAACTCCTTGGGTAATCACTTCATTTTGGGTGCAGACTTAAACGCTAAGAACCAACAGTGGGGTTCTAGAACCACCAATTCTCGTGGACGGACATTGCAGTCTGCACTCAACTCCCGACGCTTTCATCTCCTACCTCCCGATTCTCCTACCTACTGGCCAACAGATCCTAACCGTAATCCTGACATCCTCGACTTCTTCATCCACAGCGGATTAGGCTCTCTCAATTTTTCCATAGCTCGCCTTGATGAACTATCCTCTGATCATAGTCCATTGATTCTAAATGTATCCATAACACCTATTCCTAAACCTATCCCACCGTCATTCATTAGAGGCCCTGTCAACTGGAACCTCTTCCGCAAAATCCTCACTAATGATATTGACCTCAGAGTGATTCTCAAAACCCCAAATGACCTTGACGACGCCGTATATTCCTTTACAACCGCTATTCAACAAGCCGCCTGGACTGCCTCCTCTCCCAAACAATCCCAAATAATTCCTTATAAAAGCCATATACCACAACACCTGACAGACCTCATCAACAGCAAACGCCGAGCCAGAACATTATGGCAACGCAACCGCCACCCAGAGGATCGCCGCTCCTATAACTTTTTTTGTAGAAAATTAAAGCGGGAGTTGGCGATCTTCCGATCCCAATCCTACAATATCTACCTCTCCTCTCTCTCGACTCGTGACAATTCCCTGTGGAATGTCACGAAGAGAATCCTAAAATCCCCCCTGATATCCCATCCTCTCCGGCGTAGTGATAATTCCTGGGCTGCTTCTGACAAAGATAGGGCCCAGGAATTTGCACTACACCTTTCCAAGGTATTCACTCCTCATTCTGATCTCAATCCAACCCATACCGCAATAGTTGACGAGTTCCTTACGTCACCGATACCAATTTCCTTACCACCTAAAGCAATCAATCCCTCTGAGGTCAAATATCTGCTTCAAAAGCTTCCTCTCCGTAAATCCCCTGGATACGATCTCCTTACTCCTCAAATCCTAAGACAACTTCCACCTAAAGCCATTACATTCCTTACATATATCTATAACTGTATCCTACGCACTACCTATTTCCCTCTGTTGTGGAAACACTCGACTATCATCCTTTTCCTAAAACCAGGCAAACCATCCAACTGTACGTCATCCTACAGACCTATTAGCCTTCTTCCGATCCTCTCCAAAATCTTCGAAAAACTCCTATTAAAACGAATCCTAGCCAAATTTCACAATTTTCCCTCACACCAGTTTGGATTCCGTCCTCAACATTCCACGGTTCAGCAAGGACTCCGAGTTGTAGACCACATTTCCTCCGCCCTTGAGTGCAAGGAGTATTGTTCGGGTGCCTTTCTGGACATAGCTCAAGCTTTTGACCGGGTGTGGCACCCGGGACTGCTCTATAAGCTCAAAACCCATTTACCTCAATCCTTATACCTAATCCTCCGATCCTATTTATCCAACCGCTCCTTCCGAGTTCGCTGTGGTTCCGAATTTTCCGAACAATATACTGTTGAGGCCGGTGTTCCTCAAGGCAGCGTCTTAGGACCCGTCCTCTACATCCTCTTCACCGCCGATATCCCTACCGCTCCCAATACCTTTCTGGCAACATTTGCTGATGACACAGCCATTTTATCATCCAATTCCGATCCTGAAGCAGCATCGCTAAATCTCCAAAAGCACCTTTCCCTTGTCGAAGACTGGTGCAATGCTTGGCGCATTAAGGTGAACGAAAGCAAATGCACTCACGTCACATTCACCCTTCGACGCAAATCCTGTCCAACGGTTAATTTCAATTCCATACCGCTTCCTTCCTCAGACACAGTCCGGTATCTCGGCTTTTTACTAGACAAAAGACTGACGTGGAACCCACATACAAGACTAAAAAGAAAAGAACTCAACCGCAGATTCGGCCAGTTATACAGACTACTAAACAGAAAATCTCATCTTACAGTTGACAACAAATTACTAATATACAAGACAGTACTGAAACCTATATGGACCTACGGACTTGAACTGTGGGGGACAGCTAAACATTCTAACATCAAACGCATCCAATCCTTCCAATCCAAAGTCCTCCGAACAATAGTTAATGCTCCTTATTACGTTACCAACTGTACCCTACACCATGACCTTAATATTTCGTTTGTTTTAGACCTGGTACCATCCAAATTTTCCAAATTTCATCAGAACCTTAGTCATCATCCTAACCCTCTAGCGCAATCCCTATCCAGCACCACCCATCCCTACAATCCTCCTCGAAGATTGAAACGGCAGTGGCCACGAGACCTATTGTAAACATTTAAACTGGAGTTCTGACAATGGTCAGATCCTCCACTCATGTACGGTATGTTTGTGGCTACAGCGCCCTAACTCAGCCTCCACTGGCTCAGACCAGTGATGCGGCTGAGATAGAGGCGCTGGGATCTCTTGGGTTCCGCTTTTTCCTCCACAAGTGGAGGGAAAAGCGCTTGCTGGGGTCCCTTTAGCAATTGTATACATTGTATATAGTTATGATTGTGTGTAAGATGTTTATTTATTTGCCAACTTTTTATTTATCTCAATAATAGGTTTTTGTTTCGATTTGTTTTGTTTTTAATTTATTATTATTATTTTATTGTATATATATGAATTTATTTATGTTCTATTTTATGTAATTTGACCATTATTATTATTTTCTGTATATATAGTATGAATGTGGTCTCTTATCAATATTATTATTGTTCATTTTGTAACAAATTGTAATATATCTCAATAAAAAAAAAAAAAAAAAAAAAAAAAAAAAAAAAAAAAATTTGTTGTGGTACCATTATCTCTCAGCCGACATACAGAGGACCCTGAATTCGACTAACTATCATTTATATAGATTACTATGCGATTACAATGCTCCCGACCCTGAAACGTACCTCACATTTAATGTACATATAAAGAAATTGAGATGTGTCAGCCAATTAAGAGTTGCAAATCCAGAACATATTAGAATCTATGGATAAAACTCTTCTTTTTTGTTCAAGTCACAAGGATTCTGTATATTATGCAGTTGATTTATCTACAACAGCCTACATCACATTCTCCTTCACTGCCCGGCACACAATGAAAATAGACGACAATTTCTTCAAAACTTCATCTCAGAATCTTCCGACAAGCAAAGTATCCATGCTATACTGAGTATCGATAGTGTAGATAAGTTACATAAAGTGTACTATTACATAATGGCAGTTCAAAAAGTGCTCAATTCTTTATCCTAGAACATTTTCTATTCAGTGCTTATTTTTATTTTATCTTCAAAGTGATATTTTGCTTATTTATTGTTTCTGTTATAGCACCAGTAACTGTTTATTCTTTAATCTGTAATTTATTTTTGAAAGTCAAATTGTTTTAGTAAATTTTCACTATTATTTTATTTATTTTTAAACGATATGTATATAAAGTTCTAAAACCATAATATTGTAATTTATAGCCAACCTAGACTCTATCTGTATGGGGAAGCCCCAAAGACAAAATAAAAATTTCTATTTTGTTGTGGTTGTTTTATTTTATTTAAATATGTCTAGTTTATATCAGTAATTATAAACTTGTTTATATGTATTTAATTTACTCTAAAACTTCAAAGCACATTTTGTATATTCCCAGGATAATAAAGAATTTTTTATTTATTTAAAAGCGGCATATCTCGATTTCGGCAAAAAATGTAGCTGTAACAGCCCGAACCTTAAATATTAGGATCCAGTTTCGTGCGACTTTACCTTTCCGAGCTAGAATTGCCTCATTCACACACAGAGATATAAGAGGCTTCGTTATTTGGACTCAGGAAACGTACGAACATGAATTTTCGTCAAAAACTCGTTTTAAACATTTTTTACTATTTCGATACTTTCCCATACTATACGTTTAATTAATAGGTAGGACTTATAAATAATGTTTTTACCGATTAGCTAAACCGGATTTAGATTTCAAAATGGTGTTAGTATAAGTATTTTTCGAAGTTGTTAGAGACCCATTCTAAGCAATGAAGGGTTTTAAATTCTATACATAACAATGATTCAACTGTCCTTACGCCAACGGCTGTGCAAGGAGGGGATTTGGTCAACATCACCCTCATCCGCCAAGCTTTGGGTAACCATTTAATGAGGCTGGGTATTGGCATGGTGCCTCATAAATGTCTAGTCATATTATAAGAACAGATACTTGATTGTCAAGGATGTGATTAGGCCTAGATCACGCTCAAGCGTCAGGTTTTACCCGCAAGTTCTGGTATAGAGTATGTCCACTTTATAGAGGCTGGGTGTGTCCGACCGAAAGTCTCCCAAACCCAGGTTCGACCCAGAGATATAAATCCTCCTCATCTGCTTAACTGAACGATGAGTTCTCACAATAATTAAAACACCTCTTAGCATCATCATTGACCTTAATTAATTATGTTTTTTTATTACTTCTTCACTATAAGGATACATTTCGCAACCTCAGAAATAATAACGCTAATGAACCCGGAAAAAAATAGGATTAGTATTACGGATTTACTTCTGTAATAATAGCCTGCCTTCTCGAGGTCCTGGGAGAGAATTTCAATCAGTTCTCACTCTGTAACCTTGGATTATGATTGTAAATATAGTCGTGTATATTATTATTTATTATATAATAATATATATATATATATATATATATATATCATAATTAAAATATTAAAAAAAGAACTGTCTTGGGTTCAATAAACTGTCACTTGCGGCAAGCATAACAGCCTTTTGAGCCTAAGGTTTTGAATTTTCTCCGTAACTAACTAATGGACCGATTTTTTTCTCGATATTTAACACAAATAAATCATCTCTCACGACAATGATCTTAAACCTCGAAAACTATTCAATATATTTAATAATTCGTTATACTTTCACTGGCTTATATACTTAATATATGGTAAGGGAAAGTATAGTGATCGTGAAAATTTTCGAATTTAACGAAAATCCACGTTTCAGGGTCCCCTGAACCAAAATAAGCAAGTCCCGCAAAAAGGTCTGTGTGTGTGGTGTTTATCACAAAAACATTCGTATTTAAGATTAATATACGCCCGAGATGTTACAGAAACTTTTCCATCAAAATTGGCTGACCAGAAGAGCCACTTTATATCATGCATTTTGAACCTGTTTACAATTTTCTCAAAAATGGCACTAACTATTTTTATTAAACTCGGCGCATTGATGTAAAATTTGATGCGCTTTAATATCATATCAGTTTCATTCTGATTAAAATAGTCTGACAGGGCTTAAATATCGATTTTTAAAATTTTCTTCCTCTAAAGTAGCATTAATTTTTTAGATTAGAAAAAAAATAACCACATTATCTCGTTCACATTGATAACAAACAGGTAAATCATACGTTGAACGAATTCGATATCCAACTAAAAGAGAAAACGTGAAAAACAATTTTTTTGTCATGCGATCAATTATTGTTTTTGAACATGAGAACTCTAATATACATGTATAATATACCATTGGAAAGCTAAAGGTTTTAGAAAGAATATTGTACAATGCACAAGCTTGTAAAAGTTAATGGAGAGTGATGAAAAGCCGACAGAACAAACCGATTGTCATAGAAAATGGGGTCACCTGTAGCATAACAGCCTCGTATGTCCAAGGTTCCGGGTTCAAATCCGCAGGTGGCCCTAGAATTTTTTAATAGGAGTAAAAAATCATTAGTTATGCCGTCCTACTGAGGGGACCTAAAATAGTGGTCCCGAGCCTGTGCGATGTCAGGTACTCGTTAAAGATCCTTATCCTAATAAAACCTGGATAGGCGAAATTTAGGACTCCCACTGTAGCATCGTCCGATTAGCCTCAGT
This sequence comes from Piezodorus guildinii, assembly GCA_023052935.1. Classification (NCBI taxonomy): domain Eukaryota; kingdom Metazoa; phylum Arthropoda; class Insecta; order Hemiptera; family Pentatomidae; genus Piezodorus; species Piezodorus guildinii. Next base: position 174,511,891 of record CM041294.1, read on the forward strand.
AGCATGAAGTGACGTTAAATAAATAAACAAAAAAGTTATAGATAATAATACAATAGATTATTTAATAAAACACATGTTTCTTTTGAAACTCAATTTAATTAATTCTTTAACAATTTATTTTCATCTCTAAATGTATTTAAAAATTCTTAAATTGATGAAAGGAGTTATGTTAAAGTCGTTTGTTGCGGGCACCGGATTTTTTATATTTATAATTAAATTAGAACACATTTTAAGTAATTGCCTTAACTATCATATCTAATTGTGTTTTTTTCCGCAAGTCTTTTGTGGAGGTTACAACCATTGTCAAAGTAAGCCTTGCCTTAAATATCATACCGAACAGAGCAAAACGTTGGCAAGACAATAAATATTTAAAACTTTTTAATTGTTTCTTTCTCACTGACCGTCGGACTAATTACCTCCTGAATATCTCAACAGTCGAGTATCGATATCCATATTAGCTTCTCTCTCTCTCTCTCTCTATGTATGTATATATATATATATATATATATATATATATATATATATATATATATATATATATATATATATATATATACGTAGTAATAGATTTTTATTTATATGGGAAAATTAAATTTTCCGTTACATATATTCCGAATGTTTTTCATTTTTCCCGATGATAAAATATGATAATAAATATAAGTTCTAAAATAAACATATTTTCTTGCTAATTATACTTTTCGTTTCGATAAACTAAAACTCGCAAAGATATAAACTCTAAATCGACAGAGATTTTTTAGACATAAATGACACCGCATTCAAATCGGTTCAACTGGTTAATAATATAAATGCAATATTATTATTACTAATCACCAATTATTATTCTATCGATCATATTTTTAAAATATAAATAATTGATAATAAATAATACAATGAGCTATTGAAATCGATTTGTATTAATTATCGTATCGATATATTATTATAATGTGCTATAAGAGAGACTATCCTATTATAGCCCGCCTCACTGGCCTAGCTATTAATAGCCAACTCCGGGGTGAATTTATCTCAGCTTCGATATCTACAATCGATTCAATATCTCGATTTTAATTCAACTGTAAACAATGTTATTTGAAAATAGATAAATAAATAAATTATTTGCTTACTACATTTTATGAAGGGATCACCTGTAGCATATTGGTTAGCATAACAGCCTTCTATGCCCAAGGCCACGGGTTCAAACACGCAGGTAGTCCTAGAATTTTTTAATGGGAGTTATGCCGTCCTTCTGAGGGGACGAAAAAGGAGGTACCGAGCTTGTGCGATGTCAGATAGTCGTTAAAGATCCCTGTCCTAATTAAACCTGGATAGGCAAAATTTAGGACTCCCACTGTAGCATCGTCCGATTAGCCACGGTACCATAAAGTGACATTAAATAAACAAGCAAATAAGCATTAGACGGATTTTAATATCATGTAGGTTTCCTTCCGATTCGAATAGTCTGACAGGGCTTTAATACCGATATTTCGAAATTTCTTCCTCTAAGTATCTTTAATCTCGTAGTTTTTATATAATCTGATAAGCATTGCTAAAAACTGGTAAATATTTATATTGTTTTAAAAAAATTTAGTTTTTGAACTTAAGAACAATAATATAAAAATATAATATACCGTTGGTATGCTAAATATTTTAGAGAAAAATATTATCTCATACATACTATTGTAAAAATTAACGAAGAGTGATTAAAAGCCGAAAAAACAAACTGATTGTAATAATAATATTTATTTATATACAATATTGTACATATAGCTACAAATAAGTTTCTTACATGATTTCAGTTATCCTTTTATCATGATAATATAGTTTCAATCATCGTTCGATTTACATAATGATAATAATGCAATGTTTTGCTTAAGGCAGTAGGATAAATAACATGAGAAAAAAAACCTACACAATATAAATTACAAAGTACATGCTTTGTTCTTTTGTGCGTGTATCTCTTTAGTGAAGTTTCATTGTAATAACCAATTTCGAATTTCAAACGGTTTTCAGAAGTTGTGGTTTTATCAAAATATTTTTTGGTTTCTGTGTAGATAAACTGTTGTAATGTGGGAAGATTTAGTTCAAAGAGCATTTTTGAAATTATATTACATCGTGGGTAGTTATTGATGATTCGCATACATGTATTTTGTATTGTTTCTATTTTTTTGTAATTGGTATTGCAAGTCGAGCTCCAGACGGGCGATGCATAACAGATCTGGGCACTATGACTGTTTTATATAGTAGTAGTTTGTTCTGAGCGCTTAAAGGGGATTTTTTATTGAAATATGAGAACATTTTGTAAATGCTTTGTTTGATTTTTTTGGATTTTTTTTTAATATGTTCGGTATAGACTAACGATTTATCTAATGTTAGGCCTAAGTATGTAACTGATTTAGACCAGGGAATGTGGATTGAGTTTAATAAAAGGTGATGGTCTATGTTCGGTCTGCGCTTAGTAAAGATTATAGCTTCGGATTTGTTGGCGTTTATTTTTAGTTTCTAAATATTACAATATTTATTAATTTTTTTCTAAGTTGAGCTGTAGCCTGTTAACTATGGTATCGATGCGATATGATGATGTATATAGGACTGTATCATCAGCATAAAGAGACCTTATTACGTGAGGGTGGCTTGGAAATCGGATATATATACATTAGTTATGGGATGAGATGTCCAAACATTATGGATACTAAGTGATCCATATGTCCCTCCATTTGATCTCTGCCGCCTTTCCTCCATCCCCTCTACTATTCCTTCATATATGTACCCCTCAAATCCTAGGACCAGAGCACTCCGGTCAAAATGTTCTTAATGTAAAGTTGTGATATGTTTTATTAGTAAGAAGTTAATTTGTCTCTTTTCATTATGTATAAATAAACAAAAGTTTATATAAATGTGTTATTTGTTAACTATTGAATAAAGTTGGCGAAAGGCAGGAAAACTGATTGTCGTAGATAATAATATAATAGATTATTTAATGAAACACATGTTTCTATTAAAATACGATTTGTTTGTTTATTTACTTAACGTCCCTTTATGCTACTATGGCTAATCGGACGATGCTACAGTGGGAGTCCTAAATTTTGCCTATCCAGGTTTTATTAGGATAGGGATCTTTAACGAGTACCTGACATCGCACAGGCTCGGGACCACCTTTTAACGTCCCCACCGACGGACGGCGTAACTAAGGATTTTTTACTCCCATTAAAAAATCCTAGAACCACCTGCGGGTTTGAACCTGTGACCTTTAGCATGGGAGGCTGTTACGCTAGCCACCCAGCTACAAGTGATCCCCAGAATCCGATTTAAATAATTCTTTAACAATTTACTTAAAGTAAAAACAAAAATCTGTAAAGCTTGTCGCTGTCGCTAAAGGGTTCATTGACATTTTAACTTGAAGCCAATTTTTTTTTAATTTATACTCTTCTGCCCGTTAAGACAAATTGAATTAGCAAAATTATCATTTTAATGAAATTTTAAAAATTAAAAAAAATAAGTCCTATTTCTCATAAAGTCGCTTTCCACTTTCTCGCAACTTGATTACATTTTAATATAAATTAGATTTTTCCATTTAGTTGAACTCATTGTAAAGTTTCTTTCTTTAATACATTTATTCTTAGGTTTCACAAGTGTTTCTTTTACTTTCACTTACCTATTATGAAATATAAAATCTGGTGCGGGCAACACACGACTTTCACTTACCTCCATTATTAAAACCAATGAAAGAATTTTCAAATACAGTTAGAGATAAAAATACGTGAAACTATTAAAGAATTAATTAAATTTAATTTCAATAGAAACATGTGTTTTATTAAAAAATCTATTATATTATTATCTAAAATAATCAGTTAGTTTTATCGGCTTTTCATAACTCTCTATTAACTTTTAAAAGCTTGTGTATGAAATAATATTTTTTTCTAAAATCTTTAGCTTTCCAACGGTATATCATACATGTATATTACTGCTCTTATGTTAAAAAACGAACAGTTGCGTTAAAAATATATTTTTTCTGTTTTCTCCTTTAGTTGGGTATCGAATTCATTCAATTTATATATTTACCTGTTTTTCATCAGTGGTAACAAGATAATAATAGTTATTTTTATAGAATCAACAAAATTAAAGGAACTTTAGAGAAAGAAAATTTAAAATATCGGCATTTAAGCCCTGTCAGACCATTTTAATCAGAATGAAACCTAAATGATATTAAAGCCCATTAATTTTTACATCGATATAGCGAGTTTAATCAAAATCGTCAGAACCGTTTTCGAGGAAATCGAAAAAAGGTGCAAAATGCATGGTATAAAGTGGCTCTTCTGGTAAGCGCATTTTGATGAAAAAGGTTTTGTAACATCTCGGGCTTGCAGTTTTCTTAAAATGAAATTTTAGTTTCATAGAACTTACCGTTTTCACCCGTGAGTTACCACATACAGACCTTTTTGCGGGACTTGACCTAAAATGTGTATTTCCGTTGAAAACTGGAATTAGAAAATTTTCACGATCGCAATACTTTCCCTTACTATATATATTAAGTGAAAGTAATAAATGTTTTAGTGTTTTTAGGCTCCCTGTAACCAACTCTCACAAGTCAGTGTAAGAATTTTTTTTTCTCTGTGTTTATAAAATCATGGTTACTAGGTCAATGATATTACTTGTTCTTAAGAAGGGTTAGTCAAGGGGCTTTTATGCATCAGATTTAAACAAAGATTCCTTATATTTAAGTGGCATTTTGCATGATCAAAATGAAAGAGAAAAACAAATTTCGTCATTTAATGATTTTTTATTTCTGTTAGGAAAAATACACGCTGCTCAAACGTTAAAGAAATTGTGGTTCGCTCGGATATTTTAAACTTGGAAGATACGAAGTACTCGGGTCGACCTTTATTCCAAAAATAACCTGAAAGATGGCAAAAGCAATTGATTGAAATGTGTTATATATATCTGATTAAAAATTTTTATTGAAAGCATCAGTAAAAAACGCTTGTTTCACAAGCCAATAGTTATAAAATTAAACATTAAAATTATAATAAATAAATAAATCTCTTTATTTGTTTTCGGGCTACCCCATACAAATGGAGTTGAGTTGTACAAAACAGTTAAACATAAATCAAAGAAATCTATTACAACTGTACTAAACAAAATACGCTTCAAAAACAAATACATAATAAAAGGCAAAATAAATTGTAACTGTATAAATATTAAACAAATAAATCAATCATAAATAGTTTAACAAATTCAATTATTGTTATTTTAGTAATGTGCTTAAATTATTCTTGAATAGACAGATACAAATTTCTTAGCTTTAAACACTCTGTTACATAAAAAAATAAATTTTCAAATTGCTTTTTATTTTCTATTTGCAACAAAAGTTGCACTATGAGGTCATTGTCAGACATATTTCCAATATACGTCCTCAAGTACTTATTAAAATATATTATAATATTATTAAAATTATAATAAAAAATTTAAATCTTGAATCTACGAAACGAATATAAATGCAAACTAGAATGAATTCATTCTTTAGTAAAACTGGGATAGAGAACTGAACAAGTCAACAAATTACTGAACGAAAAAAAAAATGCTTAGCCTAGCGATAAGAAATGCTTACTGAATATAATAGCTCTGTTAAATAACGTTTGTCGTTGAATTGGAATGAAGAGTGTTACTATACCAAAATGTGAAATTTCAATCAACAAGTTTTATTTTATTTAGTTATTTTTAAATTAATTATTGGGTTGGAAAATATGTTGATAGCGTTTTGTACTGGAGATTTCAATAAAAACTTCTGATTCTTGTAAATATTTTTAATCAATTATATAAGATCCATTTTGGTCTATTACATGTTGTCATCTTCCAGGCAATTTTGGAACATTTGAAGGCACTTTGTGTCTTTCTAAGAAAATAATTTTTTTTATCTTCCATTTTGAGCAAGCAAAATACTACTTAAAGATAAGGAATCTCGGTTGGAACTGATTCATAAAGGCACCTTAAATAATCCTTTTTTACTTTCACTTACTATATTGCGATCGTGAAAATTTTCGAATTCCAGTTTTCAACGGAAATACACATTTTAGGGTCCCCTGAGTAAGAAAAAAGGTCTCTGTGTGTGTGGTAACTCCCGGGCGGAAACGGTAAGTCCTATGAAACTGAAATTTCATATTTAAGACAAATATATGACCGAAACGTTACAAAACCTTTTTCATCAAAATGAGCTTTCCAGAAGAGCCACATTATACCATGCATTTTGCATCTTTTTTCGATTTTCTCGAAAACGGTTCCTACCATTTTGATTAAACTCGCTATATCGATGTAAAATTTAATGGGTTTTAATATCATTTAGGTTTCATTCGGATAAAAGTGGTCTGACATGGCTTAAATGCCGATATTTTAAATTTTCTTTCTCTAAAGTACCTTTACTTTTGTTGATTCTATAAAAATAACTGTATTATCTTGGTACCACTGATGAAAAACAGGTAAATGTATAAATTGAATGAATTCGGTACCCAACTAAAGGAGGAAAAACATTTTTTTAATGCAATTTTTCGTTTTTGAACATAAGAAAAGTAATATACATGTATGATATACCGTTGGAAAGCTAAACATTTTATAAAATATATTATCTTATACACAAGCTTTAAAAATTAATAGAGAGTGATAAAAAGCCGATAAAACTAAGTGATTATTTTAGATAATAATATAATAGATTTTTTAATAAAACACATGTTTCTATAGAAATTCAATTTAATTAATTCTTTAATAGTTTCACGTCAGTTTCATCTCTAACTCAATTTGAAAATTCTTTCTTTGATTTTAAAAAATGGATATAAGTGAAAGTCGTGTGTTGCCCGCACCAGATTTTTTTTAATATATAAACATTATTGATAATGTAAACATGATTTTATTAAGACAGAGAGGATTAAATTGAAATATTGTTTTATTTTACATTACTGAGTATTATATTTCTATTTCTTAACCGATTTCAATGATTCTGTTTTTGTTTTGTAGGGGACTAGATTCTCGGGATAGACGGTAGGGGTGTTTTTTTGTTTCTTGATATATCACAAAAGTTTATTAATGAAAAAAATTAAGCTAACGCTTACGAGTAGTACAGCACTTGGGTTCCGAACTAGGCTGTGCCTAGATGAATATTTAATCTGTTGAAGTGTCTAACCTTAAATTTGGAGATAAAAACTTTGCATCTGAGCATGTTCTCAGCTTTGGATACGCGTTGATTTTGAAACAGTAAGTATCTAAATAGATCATTAAAGAAATACAGATTCCATATATTATTGTATATATATATATAAAATATGAAAATAATCTATAACAAATTATAATTTTTTTGCTGTAAACTTAGAAGTTAGAAATTCATGAATAAAAACGTGACATTTATTCATCTCTGGAAGAATTCTAACACAACAAAAACAATGTTTTTTTTTGTCAAATTTGAACGCACTGTTGTTTTCCCCATATTTTTATTTATTTATTTTATTATTATTATTATATCATTCATTTTTATTTCACTTTATTTGTTCTATTAAATTCCATCAGAGCCTTATCCATCACCCCAACCCGCTAGCTCTATCCCTATCCAGCTCCACACACCCTTACCATCCTCCTAGAAGGTTGAAACGGCAGTGACCTCGAGACCTTTTGTAAAAATGTATATTGAAGTCCAGCACTAGCTAGATTCTCCACTCACGTGCTGTATGCTTGAAAATTCTATATAGGTATCAGTGACTTTTGTACTTACTTACTATGTATGTATATAGTATTATTATTTTATAAATTTATTGGTTTGTATATAATGTGTGAATGTTGTACTTGATCACTATTAAAAATGTCCTAATTAGGACAGATTGTAATATTACTTAATAAAAAAAAAATTGTTACTGGAAAAAAAAATTTCTATTTGTTTATTTATTTTTTACTATTTTTTATTTATTGCTATTGTTTTTTTTTTACTATTATTATTATTATTTTTAAAATTAATATTAATATATTATTATTTATTATATTTACTATTATTATTTTGTTATTGTTGTTTGTTTTGTTTTTCATTGAATATTATCTATCATTCATTTATCCCAAATAAACTTATACTCGTATTATTTGTCAAATATTGTTTAATTTATTTTTATTGTTTATAATTTTAATTTATATCAATATTTACTATATTATTTTAACTAATATTATTTATTTTAAATTAATCTTCTTAAATGAATATATCTGGCACTGATGACCTTGATGTTTTGTGACATTAAAATTTAAGCAAAACAAAAATAATCATATTGAGACACTTTTTTACCAAGCCAAATTTATTTTTATGAATATAAAAATTATTCAAATAATTTTAATCCACGACACATTTACTTTTGATTCTAGAAAAAAAAAAAACGCTTTAATACTTATTTTAAAAGCATGCTGCATTGAAATTATTATTAATTCTAAAATATTATAAATATTTTTACGAGATATTATTATTGTTATTGTTATTTTTCAGTACCTCCTTCTATCATACAAGGACGAAATTACAGAAAAAAATACCAAAATAAAAAGCTAAACACAAGCCAGAATAAATGAAGACGATGTAAAGAGTGTGTATAGGTGACCGTGATGTAACCTATTTCTTTCCAGGCTTTCTTACAATTCTTCGCGTGTTGTGCATCTCTTTTCGTTTTTTCAATAATAACATATAATCATGAAAGAATTATTATATATTTTTATGTGATTGTTTTGGTTGACTTATTTCAGATGTTTTTTATGAAGCAAACTTTAAGTTTCTATTTCGCACTGTCCTCAATACTTTTACTAAATACACGTGTGTCTTATCCGTCCATAATGATTCCAACAACTGCATCCCAAACCTTCAGTCCCACATAACAGCTATTGAAGAATGGTGTCAAAATTGGAGGATTAAAATAAATCCCAACAAATCCCACCAAATCACCTTTACCCTTCGTCGCTAACCGATGAGTTCCTGCCCCCAGTATCCTTTAATAACATTACCCTCACTTCTGTAGAACAAATCCGATACCTACGTCTCCATCTTGACAAGCCCCTTACTTGGAATCCCCACACAAGACTGAAACGACAAGAAACTGCTCGAAGATATCGATTACTACAAAACTTACTAGACAAACCTTCAAAACTTCCAGTACATTACAAAAGACTCATCTACATCTCAATTATCAGATCTATTTGGACATATGGAATCGAGCTTTGGGCTCTACTAAACCATCTAATTCCTCCCGCATCCAGTCCTTACAATCCAAAATCCTTCGCAAAATCCTGAATGCTCCTTATTTTGTCACAAATCAACTCCTCTATAATGACCTAAACATCCCATTTGTTGCAGACATAGCCCGTGATAGATATTCCTCTTTCCATTCTAAACTCCCTGCCCATACAAACCCATTTGTCCGTAATCTATCTTCCTCAGATATCCCTGATAACCCTCCAAGGCGACTGAAAAGAAGGTGGCCTCGGGACCTACTGTATTAAAATAGTGAAGTGCTACCACTGGGTGGTTCTTTCTCAAGACATTTTCATGACTTTTTATATTCATTCTACATATTTACTTATTGTATTCTTTAGTACAGTTGTAAATTACTATAAATTAATAAAAAAAAATAAAAGAAATAAAAAGTTTCTAGTAGATTTTTTATATAAATGTATTAGATAATATGATTTTTTGCAACGTATATTATATATATATATATTAATATTGGTTATTCCTAAAATTTCCTTTTTCTTCCTTAATTATTTAATTATTCGATATTTAATATTTATCCATTATCGTCATTGATAACAATGAGAAATAGTCAATTATTTTAATTAATAACTTCAAAATGTAGGCATTCAAGTCTTGTCATATTATTTCAATGTGAATTAAAGCTACATGATATAAGCTTGTTCGGTTTTAGATCTATGTAGCGAGTTAAATCAGACCCGTTTTAGCCGTTTTCGAGAAAAATAGTAAAAACGTATCAAACATTTTTCAGATAAAGTGGCTTTTGTAAGAGGTCGATCTTGCTGAAAAAGTTACTATTATAGAATTATTATGTAATTTAATTATTTTCAAAGTAAGCTCCAGGTTCCCGCAAAATAATATTAAAATAAAATAATTATGTACAATTATCCCTTAGTTTTATCCGCTTTTTATCACTCTCCATTATTTTATATAAATTTGTATACAAGATAATATTTTTTCTAAAATCTTTTGATTTTCAAAGGTACACATATATAATACTTCTACATTGCTATTCGTATTTTAGATGGTAAAAATGTAACTTTGAAAAATATTTCTGATATTTTTTCCTCTAGTTGTTTTTTTAAGTTTTATATTTATCATTTTTCCGACAATAGCAACAAGGAAGAATTAATTATTTTGAATAAAAAAAAAAAAAAAAAAAAAAAAATTAAGGTACTTAAGTGTAAGATTCAACATTAATTCAGGGTCAGTGTCTATTTCAATGATGATAAAACCTATCTCAGATTAAAGATTATTTAATTATACACTGTTATACTGAATTTGAACGAAATCGTTATAGTGTTTTACGAAAGAGATTTTAAAATGCCTAATGCCCATTATATAAACATGTTCTTACAGTATCATAAACAGTGAAAATTTGTAATAATCCGAGCATGTAAGTATCATCGATGTGCGATTTCAGTTTTGTACAAATTTTCGTTTGAGAGCTTGTCATTTCTCATATAAGCTCTTCCAAACTTCACTTGATTATTTGGACTCGAAGAAACCCCAAAACGTCTATTTCATATATGGGAAAGTAAAATAAAAGAAAATGTTCGAATTCTGGGGAAAGACTTATTTAATTTATATTTTTTCCATAAAATTATAATAGGTATTGATAAAAAAAAAAGAAAAAAAAGGGTTTAGATAGACCCTAAGAAGACGAAGTGACTATCCAACTCCTTATCAAGAGCTGATAATCCTAATCCTAAAGCACGTCTTAAAAGAAAGCGGTTTCGTGACCTTATTTGATAGTGTCTGCGTGGGTGCTCCTCCTGACAACTCCAACTATAGTTAGTCACTCTAAAAGTTCATTTTATCTATATAATATTACTAATTTTTAAATGGGTCAAATGTGGTGTAGTGGCTAGCCTAACAGCCTTCTACGTCCAAGCTCAAGCCCCCTAAGATTTTTTAAAGGGAGTAAAATAACAGCTTGTGGCTGTCGCTAAAGGGTTCATTGACATTTTAAATTAAAGTCAATTTTTTTTAATTGATTTTTTTCTGCCCGTTAAGACAAATTGAATTTGCAAAAGAATTATTTTAATGAAATTCTAAAAATAATTAAAAGAAAGTCCTATTCCTCATAAAGCCAATTTCTATTTTCTCCCAACTTGATTACATTTTAATATAAATTAGATTTTTTCCATTTAGTTGAACTAATTGTAAATTTTCTTTTTTTAATATATTTATTCTTAGGTTTCATTTACTTTCACTTACCTATTATGAAATATAAAATCTGGTGCGGGGAACAAAAGACTTTCACTTACCTCCATTATAAAAATCAATGAAAGAATTTTCAAATACAGTTAGAGATAAAAATACGTGAAACTATTAAAGAATTAATTAAATCGAATTTATATAGAAACATGTGTTTTATTAAAAAATCTATTATATTATTATCTAAAATAATCAGTTAGTTTTATCTTCTTTTCATCACTCTCTATTAACTTTTAAAAGCTGGAGTATAAGATAATATTTTTTCCAAAATATATAGATTTCCAACGGTATATCATACACGTATGTATACTACTGCTCTTATGTTCAGAAACAAAAAATTGTACTAAAAAAATATTTTTTCTGTTTTCTCCTTTCGTGGGGTATCTAATTCATTCAATTTATATATTTACTTTTTTTTCATCAGTGGTAACAAGATAATATAGTTATTTTTATAGAATCTACAAAATTAAAGGTACTTTAGAAGAAGAAATTTTGAAATATCGGCATTTAAGCCCTGTCAGACCTTTTTAATCGGAATGAAAAACCCACATGATATTAAATCCCATTAAATTTTACACCGATATGGCGAGTTTAATCAAAATCGTCGAAACCGTTTTCGAGAAAATCGAAAAAAGATGCAAAATGCATGGTATAAAGTGGCTCTTCTGGTAAGCTCATTTTGATGAAAAAGATTTTGTAACGTCTCGGGCGTATATTTGTGTGAAATATAAAATTTCAGTTTCATAGGACTTACCGTTTCCGCCCGGGAGTTACCACACACAGACCTTTTTATGGGACTTGGTTATTTGGACTCAGGTGTATTAAAATGTGTATTTCCGTTAAAAACTAGAATTCGAAAATTTTCGCGATCGTAATACTTTCCCTTACTATATATAGTAAGTGAAAGTAATAAAATTCCCACCTAAAAAATAAGGTATAATGCAATGTATTTTACTTATAAACCTTTAGGAAAGACCCTAAATTGTAGTAAAAACCTTATCAAAATCCGTCCAGTGGTTTGGAAGGAGTTCTCGGAAACCAAGAACCGTGTTCATTATATATATATATATATATATATATATATATATATATATATATATATATATATATAGATAGATAGATATACATATGCAAACAAGTGTATGGGTCATAGGATATTTGTATTAGTAGCGATTTTGCTACGACCAAAAAAAAAAAATTACCCTTGCTCCAAATTTGAGAGCTTACGTTTCAAGATGCGTAGAATCCGAATAACGAATAAAAAAAAAATCCGTTTCTCCTAATAAATAAATGAATAAATACTGAAACCTATCTTAATAAAACCAGGATAGGCAAAATTTAGGACTCCCACTGTAGCATCGTCCAATTAGCCATAGTAGCATAAAGCGACGTTAAATTAATAAACAAACAACGAATAAAAAAAAAATCTGTTTGTCCGCCGTCCGGCTTTTGAAATTCACCACAAAAATACTGGTCCATTCAACGATAATCCTAACACCTAAAAGTCATTTAATTCAATAACTCAGTTATAAAGAAGATAGAGTGTTTTTTTTTTAAACCGAATTCAATGATTTTGTTTTTCATTTTGTTTTTTCACGAATAATTATATAAAACATAAAATAGAAAAGAAATAAAATTTTACACATAAATACGCTCATAACTCAGTTATTTTTGACGATAGAGGAAAGTATGTACAGAGTTTAAGAATCAGTAAAGCGCGTTAATTAAAAAAAAAAAAAAACATATGTATATTCAAGTAAAAAATTATAATAGATGTAATTACACCAAAAATCGATTATTATTGGAGATAGTGCCATTTGATAGAGAATTAAATTTTGGACCAAATGAAAAAAGAATCATTGAATTCGGTTAACAACTAGCTTAGATATTGCGTTTTGAAATCAGTGGTAGTATTATGATATGATCATTTGAATTAGTGCTTTTCATATTACTTAATTGCCTATCAACAGCCATATAAACAGTTATACCCTAATATTGTTATTTGGAAATAATAAACCATTGTGTAATAATTTGCAGCGTTTTTTGTTTTTACTCAATGGTAGAATTTTTTCACCGAGTATCTCGTGAACGTAAACTTTTGAAACTTCTTTCGAGTACTTAAGTTTGTCTCGGACTAGGTGTGAGGCGCGCACTGTATTTTACAGAAAGAACTACTCACCAGCTGGAGGATCTTCAAGGCCCCCGGAGGAGTCCTGAAGTAAGTGAGGTTGATCCTGACCCAGGATAGTGGGTGCTCCTGCTTCCCTCCTTCCGCTGCACCGGCTTCCGTCATCGTTAGGTCTGTCTTGGGGGATGGTCGCTGGCTGACTGGCGGTTCGGGCGGTCCCCACCACCTGTCGGTGCTAGTAGGTGTGGGAGCTGGGAGGCTGGCGGGTAGCGGGGAGGCTAGCGGGGTTCTCGGTGAGGAAACAGCGATTTGTCGCTAGAGGTGGTTAGAATCACCAACCGTCTATGTCGGTCCTTTGATCTCACTTATCTTGAAACGATTTTTATTTTGTATGTTTATTATAGTATTTATTCCAAATTTTATGTAAAACAGGTGTGATAGAGAAAATAATTTAAAAAGAAAATGAAAAAAAAAAATCAGAAATATAAGGAACCATATAATACATGACAACCACATTCCTGTTGGTTTATTTATTTAACGTCACTTAATAGTACAGTGACTAATCGGACGATGCTACTGTGGGAGTCCTACATTTTGCATAACCAGTTTCAATTAGGATAGGAATCTTTAACGAGTACCTGACCTGTACCAATTTTTTCTTAAATAGAAACTTCACATCGAACTCAAGTAAACATAAAAAATCTTTGTCTATAGCTAGTAATTGTAATAAATATTTTTTTTACATAAACCCATGTATGGCTCACGTAGCCGATCTGGAAATAAAGAAATACATACATAAAAAATCTACATTATATCAAAATATAATCAAGTTGGTAGAAAATAAAAATCAACTTTATGAGAAATACGATTTTTTTTTTTAATTTTAGAACTTCATTAAAATAATACTTTTGCGAATTATATTTGACTTAAAAGGCAGAAAAAATAAAATTAATTTTTTTTTTTTTTCAACAATTTTTATTGAGTAAAATTACAATCTGTCCCAATTTGGACATTAATAGTAGTGTGAAAGATATCATACATACTACATTCATACAATATTTACACGGAATAAAATTACAATAAAATATATACACAATAATGAATCAATACAATAGTCAAGAATTCACTTATACCTATATACACATACACACACTCATACATACATCACATTGAGTGGAGAATCTAGTCAGTGCTAGAACTCCAATATATTTACAAAAGGTCGCGGGGCCACTGCCGTTTCAACCTTCTAGGTGGGTTGTATGGATGAGTGGAGCTGGATAGGGATTGAGCTAGAGGATTAGGATGATGAAATAGGTTCTGGTGGAAAAAAAATTAAATAAAAGTACTACTTCAAGTTAAAATGTCAATAAACACTTTACTAATAACAACCAGCTTTACAGATTTTTTTTTTTTTACTTTTGTTTGTTTGTTTCATTTTAGGTCACTTTATGCTGCTGTGGCTAATCGAACGATGCTACGGTGGAAGTCCTAATTTTGCCTATCCAGGTTTTATTAGGATAGGGATCTTTAACGAGTACCTGACATCACATAGCCTCGGGAACATTTTTACGTCCCCTCTGAAAGACGGCATAACTAAGGATTTTGTAGGCATAACTAGTTCCAACTGCGGGATTGAGCCCGTGAACTTGGGCATAGAAGGCTATTACGCTAGCCACTATGCTACAGGTGACCCCTCTATTTATCTAGTTTAATTACACCTACACACACACACACACATATTATATATATATATATATTATATATATATTATAAAAATATCAATTATTTTATTTATATCAATTATTATTATAGAAGATTAAATGCAATTATGAATGTAGTAGTTGGAACAATCTCTTCTCTTTCTTTATATATTTATTTATTATAACATAAATAAAACTTGATTTAAACGTTTTGAGGTAATTTCTATGCCTCATCTTCAGATTATTAAAAATCATCTACAATACAATTAAATATTATAAACAAAACCACATAAATAATAACAAATATTATCAACAATTGAGACGTTGATTTCCAAAAGGTACTAAAGGACATTTTTTACGAAATTGATTTTTTTACATATTTGTATTCTCATCATTTAGTTTTATCTAAATATTCTATTTGATGTTATCTAATGAATTCTCAAGTCCTTCAAAAACGTGATTTAGAAATGCGGTCATTTTCTAAAAGTACTAATTACGCATTTATTTTCGTTCCAAATCATTCTAAAAAAAATCATTTCATAACTTTAATATGATATTATTATTATAATAAAAAAATAATTCTAAATTTTAAGACAGAAAGACCCAAATTATCTAGTTTAATAATATAGTAATGAGAGATTTTCGTGCTTCCTGTAAAATTTCCTAGAATGGATATAGTACCTTTTGGAAATCAACGTCTCAATTTAGAATTAAATTATCACTTAGATATTTACAATCGGTTTTTAAAATAACTTTATTAAAAATTGTATTTACATATATTTCCATATTATATCATAATATTGGTCATATAATCATGCACTAATATTCATTCATAGCTCCTATATACGAATCATTTTGTCAATTGTTGTTTTATATATATATATATATATATATATATATATATATATATATATATATATATATATATATATACACTATCTGTATTATTCAATAGCGACATCATTTAGCTCGCGGCTCCTATCTAACAACTTAAAGATTAGAATTGATAAAACTATTATTCTAACGACAGTTCATGACGGATGTGAAACTTGGCCGTTTACTTTAAAGGATGAACAACGCCTTAAGGTCTTCGAAAATGTGATACTGCGTAAAATACTTGGTCCAAAGATAGATGAGGCAAGAAGGAAGCACAACGCTGATATTATAACCCAAAAAGATGGTATTTATTAAATGGTACTTCATTTATAAATATATGTATATTTACATATTAATCCATATCTTTAAAGACTATACGGTTGCACTGAGACGCGAACTAGTGATTGTTTTTAAAATAAGTTTTAATTCATTTAGTTGCAAACGGTAAACGTTGTTCTGCTATATATATATATATATTATTTCGAATGAATATTTTGGTTGTTAAATAAAATATAACGAGTGTATTTTAAGTTGTAATAAAGACATTATGACCTGATGTAAGATAAGTTAGATAAATGATCTCGCTCCAGAAGCCACCTCCAGAACAAAGGCCTTTCTACTTCGACGTGTAGTAGCCTAACCACTTTCTTCAGCATTCAGCGGGTAATAACTGTGAAAGTGATAGTTCAACTCGATTAGCTAGCAACAATAACTTTAAAATGGGCGTGGGTGACAGTAATATAATATGGAAACCAACATACTTTTTTTGTTTTTTTAATAAATTTTTATAGAAATTTACAACTGTACAAAAAATACATCAAGTAAATATGATGAAATTTTATAACACATGAAGAGAAACTGCCCGTTGGCAGCACTCTTTGGTAGTGAGTCTAAACAAGAAGGTCTCGAGGCCATCTTCTTTTCAGACGCCTCGTAGGATTATCAGGAATTGAAGAGTAAGCAAGGATTGAAACTAATGGATTAGAGTGGGAGTGGAGTTTTTATTGGAAGGTGTGATACCTGGTACGGGCCAAATCAGTATCATATGGAACATTAAGGTCATTTTGGATGATTTTATTCGTGACAAAGTAAAGAGCGTTAAGGATTTTGGATTGTAAGGAATGAATACGGGAAGAGTTTGATGGTTTAGTAGAGCCCCAAAGCTCAACTCCGTAGGTCCAGATAGGCCTTATGATGGTCATGTAAATGAGTCTTTTGTAGTTAAGTGAAAGGTTAGAGCGTCTGTCTAGTAAGTGTTGGAGTATTCGAAATCGTCCTGTAGTTTCTCGTTGTTCCAGGATTCTGAGTAAGACGTTTGTCAAGGTGGAGTCCTAGGTATCGGATCGGTTCAACAGGGACAAGCGGAATATCATTAAAGGACACTGTAGGGCAGGATGTCATAGGTTTTCGACGAAGGGTAAAGGTAATTTGTTGGGATTTATTGGACTTGATTTTAATTCTCCAATTCTGACCCCATACCTCAAGGTTTCTGATGTGGAATTAGAGAGTTTGAGAGGGAATAGTAGGATCGTTATTAACCGATAACACACAAGTGTCATCGGCATAGGTTGAAAGGAATGTGTTAGGATGGATTGGGATGTCAGCTGTATATACTGTGTAAAGAATGGGTCCTAGGATACTGCCTTGAGGAACCCCAGCAAACTGGGTGAAAAGAGATGAATAGGAATTATTGTGGTTTATTTTGAAGGATCTGTCGGAGAGGTAGGACTGGATGATTAGGAAGTATGTAGGGGGGAGGAATTCACGGAGTTTGCACAACCGTCCCGGATGCCAGACTCGGTCAAAGGCCTGTTCAACGTCGAGAAAGGCTCCAGTGCAGTACAATCCCAGCTCCAATGCAGAAGTGACAACATCCACCACACGGTGACATTGCTGGATGGTGGAGTGGGAAGTTCGAAATCCGAACTGGTGGTCTGGGAATATGTGATATGATTCTAGGATAGGGTATAGTCGTTTAAGGAGGAGCCGTTCTAGGATTTTACCCATGATGGGTAGAAGAGATATAGGACGGTAGGAAGAAGGGAACTCCAGTGCCTTTTTGGGTTTGGGGATCATTTTAACAATAGCTAATTTCAACATTTCAACAAGGTGGTCCTGACCCTATGCGATGTCAGGTACTCGTTAAAGATCCCTATCCTAATAAAGCCTGGATAGGCAAAATTTAGGACTCCCACTGTAGCATCGTCCGATTAGCCATAGTAGCATAAAGTGACGTTAAATAAATAAACAAACAAACAAAAAAATCAATTAGACAGTAACAATAACTTCTAAAATGTTAATATGCAGATAAATCTATATTTATATTAGTAATAAATAACAGGCTTAGCGAACCTATATTCGATACCTATCCTTGCCTAAACAGTTCAATCCAAACATTCCAACAGTGAATTCTTACATTCACGACAAATATAACACGTTTCATTCTTCAACACATCACTACCAAAATCAACTTGTTTCTTCCCTTTCTTTCACCCTGTTACTAGGGCAGACCCAAAGAAGACTTAAAGACGTTGGCCGAGAGATCTTTAAACTAAAAAAATCAGGACGCTAGTCAAAAGAAAAATAATACCACACATTCGCTGGATGCGCAGCAACGCAGTTTCGAATAAAAAACAATAATAATAAATCATATTATTAGAACGAAACTGAATAAACTTTATATTTAAATTAATTTTTAACTTTTTAAAATAAAAATAATTGTATAGGAACATACGAATCACTCAGCGGTATGAAATATGCTTTAGGACCGATTTTCTTTACTGACAAATATACAAAAAAAAAAAACCCATAAAAGTCGGTCGAGCCGTTTCGGAGGAGTACGACCAAAAAGAGATTTAGTATATAGTAGATAGAATCACATTTCCTCCAAAATACAAACACCAAGAACTCACACCATACCTTACCCCTCAGAGATCAGACGATACTAAGTGTTAAGAACCAACATAACAATCTCCTAGCGATCTCAGAACAATGGAACTAATTCCCTCTAACTACTTGTTATTGTATTGTCGCTTGGACAATGGCGTTCAATATCTTTGTCACCGCTCTTCCGTCATGTCCGAGGCTTTTAGAATCTGTTATAGTTTTCTTTTGTAATTCTCAATGACCATGTAACTATGAGTACTTTGATTATTTCTATAAAGAGACTTTGAGCTCAATGATGGTGTCTCATATCAGAAGCAAATAATAATCATAATAGCAGAGCTATCGAACCCGAAGGTTCGATGCCGATACCGAGTCTCTGGGATGCTATAAACTCAATTATATTCACAGGATACAAGCTCCGCGATTCCGCGTTCTGCAACCTTCTAAACTCCCCAGTGGCCTCATTTTTCTTCGGACCAAATATTATACGCAGTATCTTATTTTCGAAAACCTTAAGCCGTTGTTCATCCTTCGAAGTAAGCGGCCACGTTTCACATCCATAAATGACCGTCGGAAGAATAATAGTTTTATAAATTCTAACCTTTAAGTTTTTTAAATCAATATGATACATTAAGAATTGACTTATAGCAATAGTGCTATATTAATATTGACCATGACATGGAACTTGTTTTTTAATCTCCTATTCTAACACCATACTTCAAGGTCTCTGATGTGGGATTAAAGGGTGTGGGAGATAATAATTGGATCATTATCTACTGATAGCACACACGTGTCATCATCATAAGTAGAAAGGAGAGTAAGGATTAGTTAGGATATCAGCTGTATATACTGTGTAAAGAATGGATCCTAGGATGCTGCCTTGAGGAACACCAGCAGAGAGAGAAAAAAAGGAGGAATAGGAACAATTGTGATTTATTTTGAACTTATTAAGTTGTTTCACATAAAATGTCCGTTTTTATAGTTTCTGAAATACATAAAGGATTTTGCAGGTCTCTGTTATTTTCTTCCGAATGTTTACATATTTAAAGTAAACAGTTACTAATCCTCTACCTTTGTATTATAAACATTAGCTTCCCAATCAATTAACTACTTTTTAGTATAACTCCAAATATGAACATGGAAACACGCGATTTTCGAGTAATATTTTTGTACGAGTTTAAACTCGGCCATTCAGCAGCTGAGGCCGCTAGAAATATTTGCAAGGCGTTTGGGGAAGGGAGTGTTAATTAGCGGACCATTCGCCGTTGGTTTGCTAAGTTTTCAGCTGGGGATACCGACTTGGAAAACTTGCCCCAAAGAAGTCCTCCGTCCGTGAAAGACAACGATGTCCTCAGACATACAGTAGAAGGAAACCCCTACCAAACAGTTAAAGGACTCTCAGCACAACTAAATGCAAGTGCATCTACCGTTTCCAGACATTTAAAGTGTATTGGGAAAGTAAAAAAGCTCGATACATGGGTACCTCATGATCTCACTGAGCGGCAGCAAGACCCCATGTTTCAAAACATACCGTGCAAAAATTGAAAGAACTGGGCTACGAAGTTCTTCCACACCCACCATATTCTCCCGACCTGTCTCCAAAAGATTACCACCTGTTCAGGAATTTAGACAAATTCGTCAAAGGAAAACTTTTTGAAAATGATGATCAAGTTAAAAGTACGTTTTCAGATTTTGTTTCACTTCAAACAGAGTTTTTCAGTTCGGGGATAAAAACGTTGGTGTCACGTGGGGAAAAATGTTTAGAAAAAGAAGGTAAACATTTGGAATAAAATTATCTTGTTTTCATATAGTATTTTTAATAAAAATCCTTAACCTTGAAAACGGACATTTCATGTGAAACAACACAATAAATTAGGAATTGAATTATAGCAATATTGCTTTATTAATATGGCACATAATATTGGTCATATGTTCAAGAGAGATTGATAAGTATGCTGTGTTATGGTCAACAACCCTTAGTATTTGGGCAGCATTGCTAATGAATAAAACATATCTTTATAACCACGACATATAAATTAAAGGTAATTGTCATATATAAGCTCATTACATAAGTTATTATATAAGTATTGAATTATACTAATGTGTGAAAAATAAGTAACTCAAACAATTTAAACATGCAATGAACGTAGACTTAATTTAATTATTTATTCTTTATTTTTTTATTTTAGTCTTGATAATGGGGGAATGACCCTGAAAAAGGGGTCACCTGTGGTGTACTGGCTATCAAACAGCCTTCCATGTCTAAAAAATAAATACGTTTTACTATTATACCTCCTCAATGACCGCAGCACTAAACAACTATAATTAGTTCTAAGGTCGAAGAAACTTCGCCATTATCTTGTTAATAGTTTAAAGAGAAAAAATAAGTGTTGTCTAATCGTTCTAAGTCGGTAAGGACATCGATTCTTTCTCGATTATTAAGACTTTTGCTGGAAAGAACAGTTTTCTTAGTAAATAATCGATGTTTTTGAATAAAGAATAACTTCAAACTCTACCCTAGAAGACATACTTAGGAAAACTCTAAGTAATCAATGGATATTTCAAAGTAGGTTACGACAATATGAATGAAAAATAGTTTTTATTCTGGGACATTTCTTCCTCTAAGAATAATTTACTGTGAACAGAGGAAATCTATTTTTCTCTGGCCTCATTTAATACATAAATATTCAGTTAAGTAATTTAAAAAAGTTAATATTATACAAATAAAAACAGATAACATCAAATAAGTTTAGTTATGTATTATCAAAGTCTAGATTTATCACAACCGACGGTTCTTTACGGATGTGAAACTTGGCCGCTTACTTTGAAGGATGAATAGCGGCTTAAGGTTTTCGAAAATAAGGTACTGCGTAAAATATTTGGTCCGAAGAGAGATAAGGCTACTGGGGACTTTAGAAGGTTGCACAACGCGGAATTGCGGAACTTGTATCCGATGAATATAATTGAGTTAATAGCATCGCGGGGACTCAAATGGGCGAGTAAAGTTGTTGGACTCGATGAGAAGCGGATTCCGAGAAAGTTGGTAGATTCGCTGATGAGACTGGTAGACGTCCGAAAGGTAGGCCGAAGCGTCGATGGGAGGATTGCGTTAAGGCTGATCTTGGGGGCTTGGGCTTGAACGGTGAACATTGGACGAGTCTGTGTAGACAGAATTTGGTGTTATCGGTATCGAACCTTCGGGTTCGGTAAGCCTATTATTATTAATAAGATTTATCACATATTTCTTACCACATGTACCGATTGACTTTTTAGGAGATGGATAAATAATTGGTGTTTGAAAGTGGTTAGGGATGACACTATACGGAGGGAGATGGGAAAGAGTTCCAAAGTATGATAGCACAGATGATAAAGGACTTTTCTTTGGAAGCTGTTCTATGGGAGGGTAGGTTAAGAT
Organism: Piezodorus guildinii; assembly: GCA_023052935.1. Taxonomy (NCBI): domain Eukaryota; kingdom Metazoa; phylum Arthropoda; class Insecta; order Hemiptera; family Pentatomidae; genus Piezodorus; species Piezodorus guildinii. Next base: position 174,534,363 of record CM041294.1, read on the forward strand.
CTTGTATTTTGGGTATGAGGAGTAAGGAGGTCAAAGATATTGGAAGGTTTTCTGGCTCGCAAGGATTGGAATAGGAAGATTCCAAGTAGGTAGTTTCTTCGGGGTTCGGGATAGAGCCACCTTTGGGTAGAATAATGCCGAGATAAAAGCCCGCCGGCATCGAGACCCGAACTCATAATTATTTTAACTATTTCAAATTCTATTATCCGCATTCCACGGATTGTCCACGTGCGATAACCAACTAAGTCATCCCACCTCCTCGGACTCATTGACAGATCAACTAACTGTAGACGTAAATCATATGATAATTAACTAATGACAACAGCTGTCGATAGCTTTTCACCAAAACATAGCAGCTAACAAAATAATAATAATAATAATAATAGGCTTACCGAACCCGAAGGTTCGATACAGATACCACCAGATACAGCCTAGAAAAATTCTTCCAATGATTACCGTTCAAGGCTAAGACCCCGAGATCAGCCTTAACGCAATCCTCCCATCGACGCTTCGGCCTACCTTTCGGACGCCTACCAGTCGGTTTAGCGAGTACCAACTTTCACGGAATCCGCTCCTCACCGAGCCCAAACACTTTACGCGCCCAATTGAGTCTCCGCGATGCTATCAACTCAATTATATTCACAGGATACAAATTCCACAATTCCGCGTTGTGCAAACTTCTAAACTCCCCAGTGGCCTCATCTCTCTTCGGACTAAATATTTTACGCAGTACTTTATTTTCGAAAACCTTAAGCCGTTGTCCATCCTTCAAAGTAAGCGGCCACATTTCACATCCGTAATGAACCGTCGGAAGAATAATAGTTTTATCAATTCTAACCTTTAAGTTTTTAGATAGAAGCCGCGAGCTAAGTAACTTAGCAACTGAATAATAACAAGCATTTACCACCTTTGACCGAGACTTTATTTCTTCCTGGATTTCATTTTTTCTTGTTATCAATGAACCTAAGTACATGAATTTCTCTACGAGTTCAAAAGTATGTCCTGATATATCAAAAAAAACCTGGGTGTCCAGTGATGATCCAAACACTTCGACTTTAAAATCAGCCGATTAGTTTTAAAATGACGGACGATTAAATATGTTTTATTTCAATAACTCCGTCATATTTGAAAATCGAGAAAAGTAAGGAAAAGTATTTCGAACGTGAACTTTTTTGAATTCCAATTTTCAACGGAAATATACGTTTTAGAGTTTCCTGAGTCCAAAAGACCAAATCCCGCAAACAGGTCTGTGTGGGTATGTGTCTGTGTGTTCGTGGTCTCTAGCGCAAAAATGAAAAGTCATACCGAACTGAAATTTCATATTTAAGAGAACTCTACGCCCGAGATGTTACAGCATCTATTTCATCAAAATCAGCTAACCAAAAGAGCCACTTCATACCATGCGTTTGGCACCTTTTTAAGATTTTCTCAAAAAAGGCTGTCACTAAAATCTATATTGATATAAAGTCACTATATTGATGTGGGAAAAGAGCGAAAATATTTTTTAATTTTCATAAAACAGTAATATAAATGTATAATATACCGTTGGAAAGCAAATGGGAGTAAAAAATCCTTAGTTATCCCGTCCTTCGGAGGGGACGTTTTAAGGTGGTCCCGAGCCTGTGCGATGTCAGGTACTCGTTAAAGATCCCTATCCTAAAAAAACCTGGATAGGCAAAATTTAGGTCTCCCACTGTAGCGTCGTCCGATTAGCCATTGTAGCATAAAGTGACGTTAAATAAATAAACAAAAACCGTTGGAAGGCTAAAGATTTTTAAAAAAAATATTATCTTAAACAGAAGCATTTAAAAGTTAAAAAGAGTGATGAAAAGCCGATAAAACTAACTAATTATTATTTCAGATAAGATTATAATATATTATTAAATAAAACATGTTTCTATTACAACTCTAGGTAATGAATTACTACAAATTTATTTTCCTCTTTAACTGTGTTTAAAAATTCTTAAATTGATTATAACAACGGAGGTAAGTGATGCGCGCACCAGATTTTTAGTATCATGACACTGTAATTAATTGTAAAAAACAAAAAAAAAACCTACGGTCTTGCTTTTTATACAACTCAGGAGTATAACACTCCCAAATTTTCTCAATGACTTGTATCAGAGAGTGGAATGCAGCATTGCGAATATAATGAAATGTTACTTCTCGCTGCTAGCAATAAATATCACTGACACAAGCTTTACAGTCATCGTAGGGAGGTGAGATTGAAGAGAGTTGGGAGTTGTTAAGTCCTGTCCTCTGGCAGGGAAATTTCCTCAGGCCCACTTGGAGTTGTAGCCTGTATCGCTGAGTGGGTAGGAGAGGATATGGTAGTTCAGCGGGTCGGGCGACCACAGCTATCTGGAGGGGTGTTGTTTACAACATTCACAAGACTGGTTTAAAAAATCAGCTTCACCACCTTTCATCACCTTTTCGATTAAACAAACTAACAGTTCATTAGTTATAATTACGACAATAATTTATTATAGGAAACATTTACCACGATACCCGGAAAATTAATGTGGCTTACTTTCGGTTAGTAAAAAATGAAACTTCAAAATTCTTAAAAAATAAGAAAAGAGAGTATATCTTAAAGGCTAAATAATAGAAATAGAAAAATAAAGAAGCGAAAATAACGTAAGAAATACAAAAAACCTGGCTGCTCATCATACATATATTATTAGTGATGTTTTTTAAAAAAAACGTTGACAAAGCGTTGAGGATTTTACGAAGGATTTCGGATTGTAAGGATTGGATGCTGGAAGAATTTGATGGTTTAGTAGAGCCCCAAAGCTCTACTCCGTAAGTCCAGATTGGTCTTATAATAGTCATGTAGATGAGCCTTTTGTAGTTCAGAGGAAGGTTTGGTCGTTTGTCTTGTAAGTGTTGAAGTAGCCTAAAGCGGCGAGCAGTTTCTTGTCGTTTTAGTCGTGTATGTGGATTCCAAGTTAGGCGCTTGTCAAGAAGAAGTCCTAAGTATCATATGTGTTCAACAGGAACTAGTTGAGTGTTATTAAAGAATACTGTAGGGCAGGAAGTCAAAGGTTTACGACGATGGGTAAAGGTTATTCGATGGGATTTGTTGGAATTTATTTCTATTCTCCAGTTCTGACACCAAACTTCTAGGTCTTTGATGTGGGCTTGAAGGGTATTTGAGGCAACAAATGGATCTTTATGAACTGATAACACGCAGGTGTCAGCATAGGTAATTATTGTCTTAAATATGAAATTTCAGTTTCGTACGACTTGTCGTTTTCCTGCTGAACTCACCAGGACACACAAACACGGACACACAGACCTTTTTGCGTTACTCGGTCATTTGGACTAAGGGGACCCTTAAACGCATTTCCGTTGAAAACTGGAATTCTAAAATTTTAACAATCGCAATACTTTCGCTTGCTGTATATTTCATATATAGGTAAATGATAGTAAACAAAAACAACACTTAAATGCAATTTTTGAACTTTTCGTTTCCGCTGTATTTTCTCACTCTTGTGTTTAAAACTCCCATAGACATTTAGAGAACATGCAAGAGTGTACGTGCTTTAACATCACATTTTTGTGTTGTGTTCCTTTAATTCTATACGTGTGACATGGAAGACCTGAGTGGAAGTAGACGGTTGGACATACAGGCCATGTTCTGAGTTATTAATTCCACTCCGTCCATTATTCATGGATAGCGGTTCTCCTCATTATGTTAAAGATAAAAATGGGACAGAAAACTCCATATAAGATGGTTCGAGAGAGGAGGTTGCATCTAATAAATATTACTGAATTCCCGAAGGTGCGGAGTGGGCGTATCGTCTTAATAGGAAACAGGTCCAATGAGTCAGTAAGCTTAGTCTGTTCATCCGACGTAATAAGCCACTGCTCCTGAAAACAGACAAACAATGGATCATGGATCGTTCTACCTTTTTACTATCAAATACAGTAAACCCTCGTTATAACGAACTCCAAGGGACTAGAAAATTCTCTGTTCGTTATAAAATAATTCGTTATAACCGAAAAATATATTGTATGTACATATATGTCTTGGTATAAATTCAGGTGGTTAAAAAGATATATTTTCAATACAGCATTCGCTTTCAGGCACTTGTTTATTAAAAAACCACAAAAGCAGAAGAAACTATGCACTATGTACATATCCATCATGTTTCACATTTCACATAATACTTTAAGATTTCCTTGTTCCGTGCTCCACTGTGACATTTTTGTCCTTTGAATTCCAAGGTAAGGTCGGATAAGCAGGTTGAAAAATACACCAGCTTCGTCCATATTAAAAACATTTCTTGCATCATATTTTGTGTACTCTGGCAAAAACCTTTCCAGCCAACTATCGACGTCGCTTTGGTTTACTTTATTTTCTTCGCCGCTAACTACCAGTGATATTATCCCATGACGTTTCTGAAAAAGCCAAAGCCAGCCGAATGAGCACTATAAGTCTGAGATGCTCAATTCATTAGCTATTTGACGTGAGCTAATATTGAGTCTTGAAATCGGTATTCCTGAGGCCCTCATATCTCGGAAACAGTAGAGAACATGGCAATCAAGGATTTAATGTGTTGCTTTCCTAATTGTTTTTGCACATCCCGATGAAGACGCAATAGAGGCATCGATTTTATCTTTATTAGCGATAATTGTTGATAAAGTAGATTTTGACATACCGTATTTTTCCAATTTTTTTTATTTTTACTCAATTTTTTTATCTACTTCTTGAAGAATCACCAACTTTGTATTTAAATTAATGGATTTTCTATTCGATATTGTGCACGGAGCGGAAGCGCACTTAAAAAAGCGAGACGGACTTGACCTCGAATAAAAGCAATGACAGGTTGAAACTCCCAAAACCAGAAGCTGTCACAGACTGTGAATCACAGAATTCAGCTGTATAGAAGAAGAGGTAAGAAGGATTTGGACAGAAAGGCCTCTTTACCAGCAATTAAGGCATATCCTAATTTTTTTCTTCTTCATTTTTCGTTATAATCGAACTAATTTAATTCTGAGGTCCCCAAAAGTAGTTCGTTATAAGAGAATATTTTGTTATAAACGAGGAGAAAGCATAGTTTTCTATTCATTTTTCAAGGGACCGCAAATATAGTTCGTTATAACCGTGTTCGTTAAAAAGAGGGTTTACAGTATGTTAATATTTAACTAAATACAAAAAACCTGGGTGCGCATCATACATATATTATTAGTAATGCTTTAAAAAAAAAAAAACATATTTATAGATTTTTACTTTCACTTACCTATATATGAAGTATATAGTAAGGGAAAGTATTGCGATCGTGAAAATTTTCGAATTCCAGTTTTCAACGGAAATACACGTTTTAGGGTCCCCTGAGTCCAAATAACCAAGTCCCGCAAAAAGGTCTGTGTGTGTGGTAACTCCCGGGCGAAAACGAAAAGCCCTGTGAAACTGAATTTTCATATTTAAGACAACTATACGCCCGAGATGTTACAGCAACTTTTTCATCAAAATGAGCTAACCACAATAGCCATTTTATACCATGCATTTAGCACTTTTTTTCGATTTTCTCAAAAACGGTTCCGACGATCTTGATTAAGCTCGCTATACAATGTAAAATTCAATAGGCTTTAACATCATGTAGGTTTCATTCTGATTAAAATGGTCTGACAGGGCTTAAATGCCGATAAAAATAATCATATTATCTTGTTAGCATTGATAATTACCAGCTAAATAGCTAATTTGTGCGAATTTCAAAAACAACTAAAGGAGAAAACTGAAAAAATATTTTTTTAATGCATTTTTTGGTTTTTGAACATAAGAACAGTACTATAGATGTGTAATATACCGCTAGAAAGCCAAAGATTTTAGAAAAAATATTATCTTATACACAAGCTATTAAATGTTAATAAAGAGTGACGAAAATCCGATAAAGCCAACGGATTACTATTTCAGATAATAGATTTTTAATTTTTGTTTGTTTGTTTAATTATTTAATGTTAATTTATGCTGCTGTGGCTAATCGGACGATGCTACAGTGGAAGTCCTAAGCTCGGGAACACCTTTGAACATTTGATAAGTATGATAAGTAACCCGATGTATTTGGGAAGCATTGTTAATGAATAAAAGATTTCTTTCTAACCATGACATAAAAATTAAAGGTAATTGTCATATATAAGTTTATTATGTAAGTTGTTACATAAGTATTAACTTATACTAATGTGAGAAAAATAATTCGCTTCAAACAATTTAAACACGTAATGAATGGTAAATTAATTAATTAGTTATTTTTTGTCTTTTTATTTTAGTCTTTATAATAAGGACAAGACCACGAAACGTCAAATGTGGTGTATCGGCTAACATAATAGACTTCATCGCGGGTCTCGGGTTCAAACCTGCAGGTGACTTTTGAATTTTTTAATGGTAGCAATAAATTCTTCTTATAGGTGGAATAATCAGGAGTCAGTCATTTTTTTAATTTTTTTTTTTTAATTTTGCCGACGTTTCGGCTCAAGCTTGTGAGCCATCATCAGGGCTACAAACATCAGAACAAAAGAGATACATATTAATTTGATAATGAAAATTTTTTGTACGTAGTGACAATGATAATATTTGAAATAAAACAGAACATATACAAACATACTTAAATATTACAGATACAATTAATGATAATATGATAAACAATGTGATGATGATAAGCATAAAAACAAAACTTTAGGCTTTAATATAGAAGTAAAACATTATATATATATATATATATATATATATATATATATATATATATATATATATATATATATAAAACGTACCATTACTGAGTTATGTTCAAGCATAAACTATCATTCTCACTACATTAAAAAAATTTTCATCATCACATTAATATGTATCTCTTTTCTTCTAATGTTTGTAGCCCTGATGATGGCTCACAAGTTTGAGCCGAAACGTTGGAAAAAAAAAATGATTGACTCCTGATTATTCCACCTATAGTAGTTTCTAACAGTCGACTATACATCCTCAATAAATTCTTAGTTATGCCATCCTTCGAAAGAGTACGTTATAAGATGGTCCGGAGCCTGTGGGAAGTCACCTACTCGTTAAAGACACATATCCTAATTAAACCTGGATAGGCAAAATTTAGGACTCACACTGTAGCATCGTCCGATTAGCCACAGTACCATAAAGTAACTTTAAATAAATTAACTTTTTTTTAAAAACTTCTGTGATTATTTTAAATAACAATTTTAAATTATTTAATCTAAAACATACGTTTCCATCGAAATTGAATATAAATCTTCAAAATATTATCAACTCTATTTCATAGCTCTTTACAACCATAATGCACAGTATAAATTACCTACTGGTTGTTCTTCTCATACTGCTGAAATGTATGCCATATTGGAAGCCGTCAGATACATTAATAAATCCGCGGATCGTAATTTTGTTATTTTGACGGATTGTAAGAGTGCATTATTGTCACTGACTAATAGTATTAACAAAAACATTAGTAGCTTAGAAATGGAAATCATGAAAAACCACTACATAGCGGTCAAAAATAAAAAAGATATAGTCTTTCGGTGGATTAAGGGTCACGCGGGAATCCCAGGCAACGAGGTAGTAGATGGACTGGCTAAATCTGCCACCACAGCTGGGCAACAGGTTGACTTCGGATACCATTCAAAGATTTTTACAAATCCATTAAATTAAATACATTTGAAGTTTGGCAACAGTTATATCAGGAAAACCCCACTGGACAATTTTACAAAACCATATTTCCCAAAATTATTCGAAAACCTTGGTTCGCGGAAACAAATTTTAGTAAAAACGTGGTAAAAACATATATTAGATTAAGGACAAATAACGGAATCTGCAACAATTACCTTCATAAAATAGGCGTGTCAGAATCTCCGCAATGTGACAAATGTGGTAATAGGGAGATGTGGTAATAAAACACATATTATTGGTGTGTCCGGCATACGAAACTCAAAGAGAAAAGATGATTTTTGAAATAAATAATAATCAGAATATTAGTTATGAAAATTTATTAAAATTTACGAACAATAAGAAAGTTTTCAGTATAAATAAATATTTACAATCGATTAACAGAAGAATTTGATAATTGTAACAGTTTGGTAATTGGTAATTGTAATTTGGTAATTGTAATTGGTAGTTGTGATTTGGTAAATTGGTAATTGTAATTTGGTAATTCGGTATTTGTAATAGTTTTCACTAATAAGACATAATATATAAAATGGCTGTATGGTGTATGCCAATGCCATCCATTCATGAAAAAAAAAAAAAAAAAAAAAAAGAAAGAAGAAATTTTATAATTTTATCAACTCAAGTAAGTGAAAGTCGTGTGCTGCGCGCACCAGATTTTTTTTCTTTGTTTTTAATGTTCCGTCATTGCTTTTTATCAGGTTGTAAAATTTACTCCTAGGATCGTGTTTATGTTTTAATTGTGCTCTTTGTAGGCTGGGATGACCCTTCGTGATAAAAAATGCCTTCCCGTGACTAGAATAATATACGGCCTTCGAGATAAGGGTGTACACGCGTGCACTCTAACTGTAATGTAATGTGGGTTATATAGGTGAGGTTATCTGTATGTGGCTAATGAAATATGGTTAGAAGAGTATGTGTTATGCCTTGTTGTTTATATTTGCCAAGCGGGGATTCTAGAGGGTCGCTTGAAGGTTATATATATTACTTTCAGTTACCAGGGGTCATTTGTAGCAGGGTGGTTAGCATAACAGCCTCCTATGCCAAAGGTCAAAGGTTCAAACCCGCAGGTAGACCTAGGATTTTTTAATGGGAGTAAACAATCCTTAGTTATGCCGTCCGTCGGAGGTAACGTTAAAAGGTGGTCCCGAGCCTGTGCAATTTCAGGTACTCGTTATAGGGATCTTTCCTAATAAAACCTGGATAAGTAAAATTTAGGACTCCCACTGTAGCATCGTCCGATTAACCATAGTAGCATAAAGTGACGTTAAATAAATAAACAAACAAACAACATTCAGTTACCTATATATAAAATATATATATTAAGGGGAGGTATTGCGATCGTGAAAATTTTAGAATTCCAGTTTTCGACGGAAATACACGTTTTAGGGTTCCCCGAGTCCAAATGACCACGCCCCGAAAAAAGGTCTATATGTGTGTGTGTGTGTAATAAGTCTAACGCAAAAACGAAAAGTCGTACGAAAATCCCAATAACCAGAAGAGCCACTTTATCCCATGCATTTTGCACCTTTTTACGATTTTCTCAAAAACGGCTCTAACAATTTTGATTAAACTCTCTATATCGATGTAAAATTTAATGGGCTTTGATATCATGTAGTTTTTATTCTGATTGGAATAGTCTGACAGGGCATAAATGTCGATATTTTAAATTATCATCCTTTAGAGTACCTTCAAATTTCATATTATCTAATAAACAAACTTGTAAAAGTTAATGGGAAGTGATGAAAACCTGATAACACTGATCGTCATAGATAATAGTATAAGAGATTATTAAATGTAACACATGTTTCTATCGAAACTCAATTTTATTGATTCATTAACAATCTCTAACTGTATTTAAAAATTCTCGAATAGACATTTCACAAGATAGGTAAGTGAAAGTAGTGTGCTGCCCGCACCAGGATTTATTTTTAATTATTCCTTTTTTTCATCCCTAACTCGACATTTTACGCTACCATATAGGGTGGTTTCTCAAGCAAGGTGTGAGGGCGGAGGGTTAAACCAAAGTAAAAAGTCCTCTGGCGCCGATATCGGAACTCGTATTTATTTTGTCCCAAACATTTCGTTATCAGGATGGTTGGCAACGGCGCCAAATGCGACACACGTTAACCTACTCGGCCACCTCACCCTAATAGTCTTTATATTGAAGTTCCACCTAACGGAGAAAGTATAAAATTTTGAAAGCTAACCGAAACTGAATGCTTTAAGAGGGTTACTGGGGGCAGGAGAAGAAGGCGGAGGATTAATGCCGAGTTTAAAGCCCCCAGGCACCGATACGCCAACTCTTAATCATTTTAAATCAAGCTTTACAAGTAGTCGCGCAGGGGCTAGGTGGCTGAGCGGGTTATCGCGCGTTCCTAGCAACCACAGAGCACCAAAACTTGAAACCAAACAATTACAAGTTCGCATCTAGGTTACGGGCTTTTATCTCAGCGCCTTATCCCCTGGCTCGAGAAACCCCCCCGTATAGCCGAAAAAATCTGGTGCAGGCAACGAGTAAAGAACTTTCAAATACAGTTAGTGATAGAAAAAAAGTGAAACTATTAAAGAATTAATTAAACTGAAATTGTATAGAAACATATGTTTTATTATATCAATATATTCTAAACAAGGAAGAGCTCATTTAATTATTAAGGTTGATTTTGGGCTGAATAATTCTTCCATTAATAATCATTCTTTTATTTCATCAGTATGACGTTTCGGGATATTCTCCCATCTTCAGAAGTCTACAAAAATTATATTAAGCAATTTACCATCACATTAAAAATCACTATAATGAAATGAATAGTTTAAAAAAAAATTTAAATTAGCTGTCAATTGATAACAAAAATTTTTTAAAACTATTAAATAACAAATTTTAAAATCATAACGAGGCATTAAAAGCAAAAATTTAACAATGTTACATAGTACTTAGTTAAATAAATAAATAAATATTATAAAGTTACCTCGTTATATATTCTGTAATCCTAAACATTTTCACTAATCACACATTGACAGGTAAAAAAGTAAAAACGAAGTCAATATCTAAATACATCAGATCTGAGCAAGAGTATTGCTCACATCTTTGTCCTCAACTGGATTAAGGATTAGACCAATTTTTAACTTGTATATGGTTATTATTATTTCATAATGTGAAATTCTTTAAAACATTTATTATTAATTATTTATATTATATTTTTAATTTTTTAACTAAATCAGAGTAGTGGTAACTTAAATGTCTTGAGTCAGTTTTAAAATTCACGGTTTTATCTATATTTTTATTGATATATATAGCCTCTATGGTTTTTCTATTTTGTTTATTTTTGACTATTTCCAAAATTTGTGGTCTATTGAGATCAAACCTATGTTTCAAATGTATGCTATGTTGTGATAAAGCAGTTGTATTTATATTTTTACTGTTGTTACAATTACTTTTGTGCTGTTTAGTTCTAGTACTAACTTTTTTGGACGTTTCCCCTATGTAACATTTTTCACAGTCTAGACAATTTATTTTGTATACAACATTTAATTTTTCTTCATTACTTATAGGGTCTTTTGTACTTACTTATGTTTTATTAAAAAATCTATTATATTATTATCTAAAACAATTACTTAGTTTTATCGGCTTTTCATCACTCTCTACTAACTTTTATAAGCTTTTGTATGAGATAATATTTTTTATAAAATCTTTAGCTTTCCAACGGTATATTATACATGTGTATTACTGTTCTTATGTTCAAAATCAAAAATTGCACAAAAAAAATATTTTTTCAGTTTTCTCCTTTAGTTCGGTATCGACTTCGTCAACTTGTATCCTTGCCTGTTTTTTATCAATGATAACAAGATGATATGGTTATTTTTATAGAATCTACAAAATTAAAGGTAGTTTAATTATAGTAGTTCAGAATGAAACCCACATTAAAGACCATTAAATTTTTACATCGATATTGCGAGTTTAATCAAAATCGTTAAAACCGTTTTTGAGAAAAACGTAAATAGGTGCAAAATGCATGGTATAAAGTGCCTCTTCTGGTTAGCTGATTTTGATGAAAACGTTTCTGTAACATCTCGGGCTTATAGTTGTTTTAAATACGAAATTTCAGTTTCATAGGACTTTTAGTTTATGCGTTGGAGTTACCACACACAGACCTTTTTGCGGGACTTGGTTGTTTGGACTCAGGGAACCCTAAATCATGTATTTCCGTTGAAAACCGGAATTCGGTAATTTTCACTATCGCAATACTTTCTCTTACTAAGTATATATTTCATTTATAGGCTAAAGGTCATCTGGTCTCTGGGTAACCTACTCAGCCAATGCTCCTCCCCCCCCCCCTTGTTAAATGAACAGATGAACAGACAAACACACCTTCCTTTCTTCCGCCAGCAAAATACAATCCTCCTCTTACTAATAAATAAAACACTCCCCCTAAAATCCCGCCCCCGATTCCAGCACTAGACCCTCAGATGCAGGAGCACGCCGGCAGAGGGCATCGACCCAGAGCCAGCTGAGGACCGGAAGTGGGAGTGCGTATACTATCAGCATGCACAACACCTTCCGGAACTAGGTCAGCCCTACTTGCCCAATACTGTACTCCGGTCTGACCATCCTACCGTAAAATCGTCCGTTATGTAATTGTCATGGCAGCCTAAGGCCTATGGATGCCAGGGCGTTTATAGCTATCAATATAAACATAAATGAACCTCTGAGCAATATTTTGCGGTCAAAGAAATGCGATCCTAACCAGGCTAACTAATTCATGGACTTCTTAATATTACATTAGAAACCTTATGAATGGTATAATATTTTATTTCATGAGCGGTTTAGGAATTTATATTGTCAAATATACTGTCCTTTGGGCTTGAATCTGGCTGAGGCAAGATAATTAATTACTAATTATATATTATAATAATGGAACATTCTTCTTATATCTATATTTTATTATCAATAATAAAAAAAACCTGTAGCTTTACAACCCATTTTTGGTCTCAGTACATATAAAGTTCGTACTGTTTGTAAGTCAACGGCCGTGCAATGAGGTGGTTAGGTCGAGATCACGCTCAGCCGCCAGGTGTTTTCCTAATTTGGTTACCCACTCTAAACAGGCTGGGTCGGCCCCACGAGGATATCCATAACCAAGGGTTGCCCCCCGGCTGAATTACAGTCTGAATTCGAACCCAGGACCCGGAGAACAGTAGACTAGTGCTCTATCCACTAGACCACACTCCCCATTACCAATGATATGTTAATTATATCATCCTATCTTATAACATAATTTTACAACGTTTCAAGTTTATTTTTCATCATCAGATATGGTAAAAACAACTATATTTCAACTTTTTTCAAATTGTATTTACACTTTTACATGATTCATCATCAGATTGTTACATACCTTGAAATCTTCAATCAATAATATAATTTTTCATCTTCATCCTCGTTTTTTCTCTTCATCTTTTTATTCATCCCTGTCAGAAGCAACATGTGATAATAAGCAAATTTGCTATACAAACATAAGCAGCAGACATGATAGGCATGGGGAAGGAAAGTGCCCAGCAGCACCTTTAGCCTAGGCTTTGATTTAGGTAGTGGAGGTCTCTCATCCAGCTTCTCTTCAGCCTTCTTCTGACTGGAATTTCAGCAATTGACATGTCGTTTTTAAGTCTATTGTCGTGTCCGTGCAGTTTGCTATAGTTAATGAATCACACACAGTGAAGATATTTAGATATTGCTTTTATTAAGAGAACATAATACATATTCTGAATCCAATATACTGTGCTGAGGAGTTTGGGTGACTACAAGTGTACATTCCGAGGTCTCCTTCTATGAGTGTGAAACAAGTAATGTTACAACTAGAGTGATAAGTCTTGAGGGTCTGAGGGTACATATAGCAAGGGATAGTAGGGGGGATGAGAAGGCGGCATGGGCACCAGAAAGCAAGTGCTTGCAGATGGTAGGTACTGTGTCCTAAGTACAGGTATGTGCCCTTAGTCGGTACTTGGTCAGTCCTTTCTAAGTAGCTGTTTTAGGGTTATCCGTGGTAGTCTTAGGTATAGATAAAGTAAGTTATTAAATATTACTGTATATTATTTATTAGTTAAGTATCATTCTATAATTTATGAAAACGCGAAAAGAGAGTTCGTATGTATTGGTCAACTGTCCGAACGTAGGGTTTAGTTGTTTACGTACCAAGGGACTGTCGTGAGGAATTCAGATTAGATTAGATTAGAACAATTGCAGTTTTTGTGTGTGAATCTTTTTTGCTGAGCTAAAATCTGTTTCAAGCCATAAATACGGAAATAAACAATTCATTAAATGATGAAAATTAATTGTTTTTTCTTCCATTTTGAGCAAGAAAAATGCCTCTTAAAGATAAGGAATCTCGGTTGAAACTGATGCCTAAAAGCACCTTAACTAATCATTTTTTATAATATGTAAACATTATTGGCCAAGTAAACATGATTTTATAAACACAGAGAGGATTAAATTGAAATATTGAAAAACGACACAATCTTATTTTACAACCCAATATTTGTTAAATCCTTGATTAAAGAAAATTTAATTTTCCCGTTTAAAGTAAAGCTAAATTGCTATGTATTTTACTTATAAACCTTCAGGAAAAAAGTCCTAAATGGTGGTGAAAATCTTATCAAAATCAATATCCGTGGTTTAAAAGTTAGCGGAAACCATAAATAGCGTTATCGTTGTATATATGGAGAGATTTTCTTTTAGGGTGTCATTTTCGGGATGGGAGAAGAGATAGGAATTTCACTGATCGCAACAATCGAAACAATACCCCTAAACACATTTTCGCAGCGTGCTACGATTCAAAATGTCTTGTGTTCCTTGAACCTGACTATTGTTAAGTATAAATATAATACAAAGAGATAACTATAAAGACGCTCACGTTGAGAATAAGCTTGGCAAGGAGAAGATAGAGGAGCCGAAGAGGGTGCCTGGGGCTTGGCTTCCTCTTGCACTCCCTTTCCGCTTCCGGTAGCACCTCCACCTCAACATCGCAGAACTCCAGCCGCGGCTGCGCCATCTTAGCCACTGCCTTCACCATATACTCTCCTTATCTAGGAGGCCATTGCCCAACTCGGCCTCTTGTATATTATCTACTTCATTACCAGAGAAAGTAGCCTAGTTCTCTATATTGCCAGCTTAGTATTCATGTAAATATACTTTACTGAATTCGGCTTGTTCGTCTTGTGTTAGCTAAAAAAAATGGACTTTTGATCTTGACAACACTTTAGAAGAATCCAGTTGATCGTGAAACCCAATGTCGGGTCCAGATGCACTTTTTTTTGGGTCAACGTTTGATGTTTCAAATAGTGGGAGGAATGATTTAAGTTCTCAGAAACATTAGGGGGCTGAGTGGGTTAGCGCGCGCTGCTTTGAATGCACGTTGCCTAGCTACGCGAGTTGGCGTCTGAGTTTTTTTAATAAAAAATCCAGTTTAAGCACTCAGAACAAACTACTACTGTATAAAACAGTCATCCGTGCCCATATCTGTTATGCATCGCCCGTCTGGAGCTCGACTTGCAATACCAATTATAAAAAAATAGAAACAATACAAAATACATGTATGCGAATCATCAATAACTACCCACGATATACTGAAATTTCAAAAATGCTCTTTGAACTAAATATTTCAAACATTAAAACAGTATATCTAAACAGTAACCAAAATCTATTTTGATAAAACCACAGCTTCTGAAAACCCATTAAAACTATAAATTTGTAATTACAACAAAACATCACTAAAGCGCTACACGCACAAAAGAACCAAACATGTGCTTTTAAATTAATATTGTAATTTATATTGTGTAGGTTTTTTCGTGTTACTTTTCCTACTGTCTTAAACAAAATATTGTACCATAATTAGTAAATTCAAAGGATGATTGAAACTCTGTTATCATGAAAAAAGGTCCACTGAAATCATGAAACCAAACATATTTGTATTGAGTGTACATTGTAAATATTATGTAAATAAATAAAGTTTAAAAAAAAAAAAAAAGTTCGCGTCTCGTTGATGGGGAAGCTTTAGTCTCGGTATTTATCCCCCGCCCTCACCCACTGGCCTGAGAAACCCCCGTATAGTGTTCAAAGGCGAGTTTGGGGGAAAAAAAAATTAAAACTTTATTCGAAAACTCAGGAGGTTTAGTCAAACCAATGCGACTCATTCTATTACAGTAACGCACAAGTAGAGGCAGTGTAGGTTAGTAACAAATTGGGTAACCCATCTTTTACTGGTGAGAAAAGGGCATAAAACGCCGAGAAAACAAATAAATTAACAATTAACCTTTAAAAAAAATTCAAAAACTAAAATTTTTGTTAGTTTTTTTAATCATATAAAGTCATCCTAGAAGTCTTAAATTTAGCCTATTTAGTTTTAATTAGGGTAGGGATCTTTACAGAGTACATGAAATCGCACGGGCTCGGGATCACCATTTTACGTCCCCTACTAAGGACGGTATAACCAAGAATTATATATTTTCTTCTTAAAAATCCTAGGGCCGTCTGCCGGATTTTCAGCCAGTACACCACAAGTGACTATGATACTAATGGGTACCTTGTATATATTCTAGTGGTTTAACTAAGCCAAAGAATTCGTGGTATAGTTTTTCATTTCCCAACCTTTGCTTCGCTATGCGTTGACACTTTTTACTCTCACTTACCTATGTATATATGAAATATATAGTAAGGGAAATTATTGAAATCGTAAAAATTTTCAAATTCCAGTTTTCAACGAAAATACACTTTTTAGGGTCTCCTGAGTCCAATTGACCAAGCCCCGCAAAAAGGTGTGTGTGGTAAGTCCAGCGCGTAAACGAAAAGTCCTATGAAACTGAAATTTTATATTTAAGACAATTAAACGCACCAGATGTTACTGCAACTTTTTCATCAAAATGAGCTAACCAGAAAAGCCACTTTATACCAAGCATTTTGCACCTATTTACGATTTTCTCAAAAACGGCTCTAACGATTTTGATTATTCTCGCTATATTGATGTAAAATTGGACGGGCTTTAGTATCATGTATGCTTCATTCTGATTGAAATAGTCTTACAGGGCTTAAATGCCAATATTTCAAAATTTCCTCCTCTAAAGTACCTTTAATTATATATTTTTTTATGAAATTGACCATATCATCTGATTAGTATTGCTAAACATCTGGTGCGAGCAACACACGACTTTTACTTACCTACGTTTTTAAAATCAATGAAAGAATTTTCAAATACAGTTAGACATAAAAATACGTGAAACTATTAAAGAACTAATTAAATCGAATTTATATAGAAACATGTGTTTTATTAAAAAATCTATTATATTATTATCTAAAATAATCAGTTAGTTTTATCTTCTTCTCATCACTCTCTATTAACTTCTAAAAGCTTGTGTATGAGATGATATTTTTTCTAAAATCTTTAGTTTTCCAACGGTATATTATACGTCTATATTACTGTTCTTATGTTCAAAAACAAAAAATTGCATTAAAAAAAGATGTTTTCAGTTTTCTCCTTTAGTTGCTTTTCAAATTCGCTCAACTGGCATATTTAGCTGTTTTTCATCTGTGGTGACAAGATAATATAGTTATTTTTATAGAATCAACAAAATTAAACGTACTTTAGAGAAAGAAAATTTTAAATATCGGCATTTAAGCCATGTCAGACCATTTTAATCTGAATGAAAAATAAATGATATTAAAGTCCAATTAAATTTAACATCGATATAGCGAGTTTAATCAAAATCGTCGGAACCATTTTCGAGAAAATCGAAAAAAGGTGCAAAGTGCATGGTATAAAGTGGCTCTTCTGGTAAGCTCATTTTGATGAAAAAGGTTTTGTAACGTCTCGGCCGTATACTTGTCTTAAATCACACACACACACACACAGACCTTTTTGCGGGACTTGGTTCTTTGGACTCAGAGGACCCTAAAATGTGTATTTCCGTTGAAAACTAGAATTCGAAAATTTTCACGATCGCAATACTTTCCCTTACAATATATAGTAAGTGAAAGTAAAAACAGACGAATATATAAGTTGAACGAATTCGATCGACAACTAAAGAAGATAATTGCAAAAATATTTTTGGGAGAGGAGAGGTAATTTCTTTTTTTTTTTTTTTTTTTTGGGAGGGGAGGGGAAATTCTATAACAGGTGAACTTGGCTTAATGAATTTCGTCAAGTACTCCTAAAATTCCTCATTCTTCTAAGGTATAAAAAAACACACACACCCCAAAAAAAAATAACTAACAAGAAATAGAGGGGCAGATATGTCTTCGTCCGATATCATCAGTAGCATGAAAGTGACGTTAAGTAAAAAAACAAACATATGTTGTTTTTTTTTCAAATTAAAACAAAAATAAAAAGCTGAAAGGAATTAGTCCGTGTGGCGGTCATTAAATGAAACAACCGAATATTTTTAACTATTTTATTGTTTGCCAAGGTTTCGACCCCCCATTGTGGTCATCATCAGGGCGTGTTGTAGGCGAGTGGAAACTAGGACTTTGCTATTAATCAGGAAACTTTGCTAGTTTCCACTCGCCTACAACACGCCCTGATGATGACCCACAAATTGTGGGCCACAATGGGGATCGAAATGTTGGCAAAAAATAAAATAGTTGAAACTATTCAGTTGTTTCATTTAATGATCGCCACCCGGACTAATTCCTTCCAGTAATTCTCAACGGTCAACTAATTATATCCACAAAAATAAAAAAGATATATAAATAAAGAGTCAAGAACTAACATGTTTTTCTACTTTCAAAGCATATTACCTAGTTAATCATATTCAACGTAAAAATTAGAAAACATGAATTTTTTTTTCGTTTAAGCACTCATAAATTAAAAGTGAGGTTCCGTTATACGGTAAAGCAGTTCCTGAGCCATTATTTTTATAGCGTCATAAAAATTTAGTATTTTATCGCGAACTGAACTAGGTCAGTGGTAAACTAAGAGAGTAATTTATATAGGTTTGTCAGATTAAATTTCTTCGGAAGGGGAAGATTTCGCCTGATAATAATGACAGTTAATTTTGCGCTAGACGATGATAATAACTGACAAGTCCCTATCGCGATAGTACTCTTCCATCTACTTAATAATAATAATAGAAATAGCGAACCGAAGGTCCGATGCCGATACTACTAAACACTGACTACGCAGGTTCGTCCAATCATTTGGAAATCGTTTTAACTAAGAATATTACAATTGTAAACTACTTTATGGTGTACTGAATTAACTTTGACTTAAGTGGCAATAGACATCTGTGTGTCTAATGGTCTAATAGACAAACTTAATAAAAAAAAATCAGGTGCGGGCAACACACAACTTTCACTTACCTCCGTTTTAAAAATCGATTAAAGAATTTTCAGATACAGTTAGAGATAAAAATTAGTGAAACTATTAAAGAATTAATTAAATTGAATTTCTATAGAAACATATATTTTATTTAAAAATCGATTATACTATTATCTAAATTAATCAGTTAGTTTTATCGGCTTTTTATCACTCTTTATTAACTTGTACAAGCTTGTGTATAAGATAATATTTTTTCCTAATATCTTTAGCTTTCAGGGCTTAAATGCCAATATTTTAAAATTTCTTCCTCTAAAGTACCTTTAATTATATTTTTTTATGAAATTGACCATATCATCTGATTAGCATTACTAAACATCTGGTGCGAGCAACAAACGACTTTCAATTACCTCCATTTTTAAAATCAATGAAAGAATTTTCAAATACAGTTAGAGATAAATATACGTGAAACTATTAAAGAACTAATTAAATTGAATTTATATAGAAACATTTGTTTTATTAAAAAATCTATTATATTATTATCTAAAATAATCAGGTCTTAACTTCTTTTCATCACTCTCTATTAACTTTTAAAAGCTTGAGTATGAGATAATATTTTTTCTAAACTTTTTTTGCTTTCCAACGGTATATTGTACGTCTATATTACTGTTCTTATGTTCTAAAACAAACAATTGCATTAATAAAATATTTTTTCAGTTTTCTCCTTTAGGTGTTTATCAAATTCGCTCATCATGCATATTTAACTGTTAATTATCAATGGTAACGAGATAATATGGTTATTTTTGTAGAATCTACAGAATTAAAGGTACTTTAGAGGAAGAAAATTTAAAATATCGACATTTAAGCCCTGTCATACTATTTTAATCTAATCTTAACATACATCATACAAAAACCCATTAAATTTTACACTGATATAGCGAGTTTAATCAAAATCGTTAGAGCCGTTTTTGAGAAAATCGTAAAAAGGTGCAAAATGCATAGTATAAAGTAGATCTCCAGCTAAGCTTATTTTGAAAAAAAAAAAAAAGAATCTGTAACGTCTCGGGCGTATATTTGTCTTAAATATGAAATTTCAGTTTCATAGGACTTACCGTTTCCGCCCGGGAGTTACCACACACAGACCTTGCGGGACTTGGTTATTTGGACTCAGGGAATCCTCAAACGTGTATTTCCGTTGAAAACTGAAATTCCAAAATTTTCACGATCGCAATACTTCTCCTTAATATATATATTGGGTTGTTTCACATGAATCAATACTATATATTTCATATATATTTTTTATATATATAAGTGAAAGTAATATTTGGTGGATAAACTTAATCAAAATGACACAATTTGTTTAATATCGTGTAGGTTTCATTGTTATTGAAATAGTCAGATAAGGCTTAAATACCGATATTTTAAATTGTCTTCCTCTGAAGTACCTTTAATTTTGTATATTCGAAAAAATGGACTATATCATCTTGTTAGCATTGATAAAAAAACAAATAAACATAAAAGTTTAACGAATTTGATAACCAACAAAAGGAGAGAAGAGCAAAAATATTTTTTAAATGTAATTTTTTTTTTTTTTTAACATAAGAACAGCAACATAGGTGTATAATATACCGCTGGAAAGCTAAAGATTTTAGAAGAAATATTATCTTATATACAAAGTTGTAAAAGACAATGCAAAGGGACAATTAGGTCATACAATTATTTCCGATAATTATACATTATAATTTAATGTTATTATATTATTTAATCTAAATATGTTTCCGACGAAACTGAATTAACTTTTTATCTAAATTAAATAAAAAATTTATGTTTATTTTATGTTTTTTAAATTGATTTTAACAGTCGAGGTAAGTGAAAATCGTGTTAGGCCCGCATCATATATTTAAAAATTAAAATTGTACTTAAGGTTAGATAATTTAAACGAATTTAAATATATTATTAGATACATTAAATTATTAAAAATAATTATGATAAAATGATTATCAAATATTTTGCAATGCAGAATCAAAGCGGATGTAAGGGCCATATTGATTTTCATGCTGCGGTAGTTTCTGGAGGGAAAAAAAAGTGACTCAGGCTAGGATTTGTAGAGTGGAATAGGCTTTAAGAAAACTATATTTTTACATGTAATCTCAATGAATTTATTTATAATTAAAGTAAAAACTCAAAAATTTTGACTAACACTAATGTATATAGGATACATTCAAGCTTTAAAACCGCTCAAATAGCATTAAACAACTAGCCGAAACACATAACATAATCATATTATAATAATTATTTATCCGAAAAAATTGCTATTCCTGCGTTAAGTTCTGAAACATGGGTCACAGTGGCTAGCATAGCCAACGTCACGGATTCAAACCCGGCTAATGGTCGGTCCTAGGATTTTTATAAGTAGTGAACATTTTTTAAAGGTTATGCCATGCCTTGGAAGGAACGTAAAATGGTGGTTCCAAGTCGTACGACGTCAGATTTTCGTTAAAGACTCCTACAATATATATCAATTAAACCTGGATAGTAAAAATTTAGGGTCCCACTGAAGCTTCATCCGATAATATACAGCAGCATAACGTAACTTAAGAATTAACATTATTATAAGGGGTTACCTGTAGCATGGTGGTTATCATAACAGCCTCCTATAGGTCCCGGGTTCAAACACGGAGTTGGCCCCTAGGATTTTTTAATGGGAGTAAGAAATCCTTAGTTATGCTGTCCCACCGAATGGGACATTAAAAGGTGGTCCCGAGCCTGTGCGATGTCAGGTACACGTTAAAGATCCCTATCCTAATAAAACCTGGATAGGAAAAATTTAGGACTCCCACTGTAGCATCGTCCGATTAGCCACAGTAGCATAAAGGGACGTTAAATAATTTTTTTTTTTCACTCAACATTTTATTCACACCTGTAAAAAAATTACAATAAGCAAATGTGCTAAAATAAAAACATGGCGTCGGCAGGCATGGGGGAGACAGTACCCAGTGGTGCATCCTCCTCACATTAAGCACAACCATATTTTCAGGTCAGGAGGTCCCTCATCCAACTCCTTGTCAGCCTACGTCTAGTTATGGATGGTAAGTCAGTTGTAGCCATGTTTTGCATAAGTTGGTTTATGTGTCCATTCAGTCTGTCATAAAATCGTTTGTAAGTTGTTCGAATGTGATTTGTTGTAGTTGGAATACGCAAGTCGGTATGTAGGGTAGCGTTTGAAACATAAGGTGGTGAGGTCATTGCCAGTCTTAAAAATTGCGATTGAAAGGTTTGTATTGTTCGTATGTGTGTCTTTTTAGCAGGTCCGTATATTTGGCAAGCGTAAGTCCATATTGGTTTTAACAAATAAGTGTATACATTAAGTTTCTGTCTCATGGACAATTTAGTGCGTCTGTGTAGTATCGAATATAAAAATCTTAGTCGGAATTTTAGCGTTTTACGTTTTGTCTTGACGTGTGGGCCCCATGTCAACCCTTGTCAAAAATAACGTTAAATAAATAAACAAACATTATTATAAACAATGATTTTGAGAGAGCGGAGTGGTCTAGGGGATAGAGGGCAAGTCTACTGTTCTCCGGATCCTGGGTTCGAATCCCGACTGTGGCAGAATGTTATTTATTCTGTTAATTCAGCCGGGGGGCAACCCTAGGGTATGGAGAACCAGCCTTTTTAGAATGGGTAACCCGATTGGGGGAAAAACCTTGCGGCTGAGCGTGATCAAGGCCTTGCAGAGCACTGTTACTCCTATAAACAGTACCAATCTCTATATGTACTGAGCTCAAAACTCTTCATCAGTTGATGGGGTACAGTTTTTTTATTTATTTATTTAGGCGAACGGCCGCGCATAAAGATAATTAGGCCCAAATCACACTCATCCGCCAGCTTTTTCCAGAAATTTTGGGTACCCAATGTACAGAGTATAAGCGAGCCACAACCGGGTTTAAACTGGAGATGAGGCGTAGCTTTTTTCCCTATGATCTCGTGCAATTTTCTCTGTTTTTTGAAGTTCCACCTTTCCTCTGGAGCTATCCTTTATCAATATTTTTTGTCGGTGAACTAATGCAATATAGTGTGTTTAATAAGAGACAAAAATAAATGAAAAACGTCTCCTGAGTTAGGCTTTAGGAAGGGAGAAAGCTTCCAATAACGGGCGTATGTAAATGAGGAACCGGTACTCCTCTTCCTGGCTAGGTCAGGGCTACGCACTGCCTCGCTGACCCAGATATACCCAACTGCCGTCGTCTTCATGTCAGTCCTGGATCCACGGATAGATTTTTTAAGGGGGAAAGAACATTTTATTTTTATGGGGAGGAAGTTTTTGATCGGTAGGTAGGAGAATGGTTTAAGGTACTTACCGGTTTTATTAAACAGGCTAAGTACATTAGCATGGCAGAGTAATGATACTAATAAGTATTTACTATTTATTTATTGATTATGACAAACGAATTTTTTATTCGTTATTCGGGTTCTACGTATCTTGAAACGTAAGCCCTCAGATTTTGAGGGGGGTGATTTTTGTTTTGGTCGATTAGAAAGGTTCAATTGTTTATTGTTTATTTATTTAACGTCCATTTATGCTACTGTGGCTAATCGGACGATGCTACAGTGGGGGAAGTCCTAAATGTTGCCTATCCTATTAGGATAGGGATCTTCTACGAGTACCTGACATCGCACAGGCTCGGGACCACCTTTTAACGTCCCCTCCGCAGGACGGCATAACTCAGGGATTTTTACTCCCATTAAAACATCCTAGGACCACTTGCAGGTTTGAACCTGTGACCTTTGGCATAGGAGGCTACAAAGGTTCATTATTGAAAATAATAAATCAGAAGCATTTACACTAGACTTCTTTACTGCTACATTTTCTTTTCTTTTAATTTTTATTGAAATAGTTCAAATAAAAATGACTTTACATACAGACTTACACATACCAATGGTACAAGATCACATTCGCACTTCATATATAAATTTTTTTGACAAACTTCACGGACATACTAACAAACTCATACAAAACATGGTCAGGACAGACCTGCCAGGGAATATTCAAAGAAGGCTGAAAAGAAGCTGGCTAGGAGATCTCCTTAAGTAAACTCTTTTAAAATTCAAGTTAGGAGTAGATGCCAATG
This sequence comes from Piezodorus guildinii, assembly GCA_023052935.1. Taxonomy (NCBI): domain Eukaryota; kingdom Metazoa; phylum Arthropoda; class Insecta; order Hemiptera; family Pentatomidae; genus Piezodorus; species Piezodorus guildinii. The sequence goes on from CM041294.1 coordinate 174,558,470, forward strand.
GGTGTCGACCTCACTCATACTCTGAAATGCCATTTATATCAATTGTTATCAAATCCGCTTATTGTCACGGGCTGAGCGACAGGTGTGGATGTAAACATAAATGATAAAAAAAAAATTAAACCCTTATAATTATGAAGGCTTTTTATAATTATTTTAAAAAGATTTTATGAGATATAGACTAATATAATAAAAACTAACACAAATATATTATTAAGAAATAATAAATAGATATTTTTATATTTATTTGCTTTATAATACAGTTTTAAGTTCAAACCTAAAGTTGCGTAATGACAACGAATTATGTTTTCGGATTACAACTTTAGAAACTTGAGTATTTTTTCATTAAATTAAACTTCTATAACTGATAAAGACTAAAAAAAAATTTTTTATTATTTATTTATTGATATTTACAACTATATAGCTGGGTGGTTAGCATAACAGCCTTCTATGCCAAAGGTCACGGATTCAAACACGCAGGTGGTTCTAGGATTTTTTAATGGGAGTAAAAAATCCTTAGTTATGCCGTCCTTTGGAGGTGACGTTAAAAGGTGGCCTCAAGCCTGTGCGATGTCAGGTACTCGTTAAAGATCCCTATCCTAATAAAACCTGGATAGACAAAATTTAGGAGTCCCACTGTAGCATCGTCCGATTAGCCTCAATAGCATGAAGGTACGTTAAATAAATAAACAACTAACAACTGTATTGGTTAATAAATCTAGTAAATTAGCTGTTAAATAAATCATATGAAAAAGACATGAAGAGAAACTGCCTAATGGCAGCACTCGAAGATTTTTAAAATTAAATTTCAAATTTTTGAGCTAAAAACGATAAAAAAACATTTAATTTTAAAATAAAATTTAAAAGTTATAAGATAAAAATGATAATAAAATATGTTATGAAATAATAAACGCATGATATTAGATTGTCATCATAATATAGTCCTTATCTAAAGTAGTACAATGAATGCTCATCATCATAATATAGTCCTTATCTAAAGTAGTACAATGAATGCTCATCATCATAATATAGTCCTTATCTAAAGTAGTACAATGAATGCTCATCATCATAATATAGTCCTTATCTAAAGTAGTACAATGAATGCTCATCATCATAATATAGTCCTTATCTAAAGTAGTACAATGAATGCTCATCATCATAATATAGTCCTTATCTAAAGTAGTACAATGAATGCTCATCATCATAATATAGTCCTTATCTAAAGTAGTACAATGAATGCTCATCATCATAATATAGTCCTTATCTAAAGTAGTACAATGAATGCTCATCATCATAATATAGTCCTTATCTAAAGTAGTACAATGAATGCTCATCATCATAATATAGTCCTTATCTAAAGTAGTACAATGAATGCTCATCATCATAATATAGTCCTTATCTAAAGTAGTACAATGAATGCTCATCATCATAATATAGTCCTTATCTAAAGTAGTACAATGAATGCTCATCATCATAATATAGTCCTTATCTAAAGTAGTACAATGAATGCTCATTATGTTTCTGTTAAAATAATATAAATTTTATGCGTATGTTACATTTTTCTTACTAACCTCAAATGCCGCAATGATTAAGAACTGTGTTTCTGTATTTTAACTGTTAAAACTTAAGTGTTTTAAATTATTACTGATATATAACTTATATCAAAAAACTTATATTATATTATATTATATTAATATTATTATATTAACTTAGTAATATAACTTTTATTACTGATAACCCTTTATATAATTAATTTTAAATGATATCATAAGATAAAAAGTCTGGTCCACAACACACGACTTTCACTTACCACCCTTGTTAAAATCAATTTAAGAATTTTTAAATACCGTTAGAGATGAAATTAGATTAAAGAATTAATTAAATTGATTTTCGAGAGAAACATGTGTTTTATTAAATAATCTATTATGTTATTATCTAAAACAATCAGTTAATTTTATCTGCTTTTCATCACTCTCTACTAACTTTTAATAGCTTAAGTATAAGATAATATTTTTTCTAAAATCTCAAGCTTTCCAACGGTATAATATACATGTATATTACTTATTATGTTCAAAAACAAAAAATTGCGTACAAAATTTATTTTTTTCAGTTTTCTCCTTTAGTTGGGTATCGAATTCATTCAATTTATATATTTACCTGTTTTTTATCAGTGGTAACAAGATAATATAGTAGTTTTTATAGAATCAACAAAATTAAAAGTACTTTAGAGAAAGAAAATTTAAATTATCGGCATTTAAGCCCTGTCAGACCATTTTAATCCCAATGAAACCTAAATTAAATTAAAGCCCATTAAATTTTACATCGATATAGCGAGTTTAATCAAAATCGTCGGAACCGCTTCCGAGAAAATCGAAAAAAGGTGCAAAATGCATGGTATAAAGTGGCTCTTCTGGTAAGCTGATTTTGATGAAAAAGATTTTGTAACGTCTCGGGCGTATAGTTGTCTTACCACACACACACAGACCTTTTTGCGGGACTTGGTTATTTGGACTCAGGGGACCCTAAAATGTGTATTTCCGTTGAAAACTGGAATTCTAAAATTTTCACGATCGCAATACTTTCCCTTACTATATTTAGTAAGTGAAAGTAAAAAATCTGGTGCGGGCAACACACGACTTTCACTTACCTCCATTTTAAAAATCAATAAAAGAATTTTCAAATACAGTTAAAGATAAAAATACGTGAAACTATTAAGGAATTAATTAAATTTAATTTCTATAGAAACATGTGTTTCATTAAAAAATCTATTATATTATTATCTAAAATAAACAGTTAGTTTTATGTTCATTTCATCACTCTCTATTAACGTTTAAAAGCTTGTGTATGAGATGATATTTTTTTTTAAATCTTTAGCTTTCCAACGGTATATCATACATGTATATTACTGCTCTGATGTTCAAAAACGAAAAATTGCATTAAAAAAATATTTTTTCTGTTTTCTCCTTTAGTTGGGTATCGAATTTATTCAATTTATATATTTACCAGTTTTTCATCAGCGTTAACAAGATAATCTAGTTATTATTATTGAATCTACAAAATTAAAGGTACTTTAGGGGAAGAAAATTTAAAAATATCGGCCTTTAAGCCCTGTCAGACCATTTTTATCTAAATAAAACCTACATGAAATTAAAGCCCATTAAATTTTACATCGATATAGCGAGTTTAATCAAAATCGTCGGAACCGTTTTTGAGAAAATCGAAAAAAGGTGCAAAATGCATGGTATAAAGTGCCTCTTCTGGTAGGCTCATTTTGATGAAAAAAGTTTTGTCACGTCTCGGGCGTATAGTTGTCTTAAATATGAAATTTCAGTTTCATAGGACTTACCGTTTCCGCCCGGGAGCTACCACACACACACACACACACACACACACACACACACACACACAGACTCACACACTCACACACACACACACACCAGACCTTTTTGCGGGACTTGGTTATTTGGACTCAGGGGACCCTAAAACGTGTATATATAGTAAGTGAAAGTAAAAACTAATAAAAATAGTAATAAAATATATTGATATGAATGGATAAACGCAAATTGTTACATTTTTCAGGCAATGCAGTCTTAACCTGAAATTGTGCAATGACTACGCATTATGTCTACATTGAAACTTTATTGTTTTTTCATCCAATTACACTTAAAAATTATTAAAGTTGATAATAACTGGTAAAATAAAAACAATCACAAATATATTATTAAGAAGTAATAAATAAATATTGTTGTATTTATTTGCCTCATAAGTTTTAACCTAAAGTTGCGTAGTGATAACGAATTATGTTTTTGGATTACAACTATGGAAACTTGAGTATTTTTTTCATTTAATTAAACTTTTATAATTAATAAAAAAATTAATAATAAATTTTAAAAGATATCATGAAATAAAAATACCAATAAAATATGTTATGAAAAAATAAACGCAGGTTGTTTTATTTTCGTCATAATATAGCCATGATCTGAAGTTTTAAATGAATGTATAGTATGTTTGGTTTTTTACATTATATTCCACTTTTATTATTATTAAGGTTGTTTATAACTATTTTAAAATATATTAAATCATATAAACTAATAATATAAATGTTATGCGTATGTTACATTTTTTCTTACTAACCTCCTACGCCGCAATGATTAAGAACTATGTTTCTGTATTTTATCTGTTAAAACTTAAGTGTTTTAAATTAAATTAAACTTTTATTACTAATAAATCTTTATATAATTAATTTTAAAAGATATAATAAAATTAAAATAAAACTAATAAAAATAGTAATAAAATATATTAGTATGAATTGATAAGCGCAAATTGTTACATTTTTCTGGCAATGCAGTCTTAACCTGAAATTGTGCAATGACTACGCATTATCTCTACATTGAAACTTTATTGTTTTTTCACCAAATTACACTTCAATAGTTAATAATAATAAATTTTAAATAATTTTATGAGATATAAATAATAAAAATAGTAATAGATATCTTAATATTTAGCCTGGAGGTGGCACTTTGGCAACCGCCCCCTTTATCACTACTGATAACGTAACCTACCGCCGAAGGGCTTAGCAAGAAAACAGAAACCCCAACTTCATATTCAAGTTTTCTCTCCATAAAGCTCCTCCTATTCCATTGTTACAACTATGTTGGAGAACGTACAGTTGTTCATAGCACTGTTCGGAGGCTATGTAGCCACTTCTATGATATTTCTAAAAAATCCCCATCTCCTACACAAAAAGAAAAGATTGAAATTCTCATGCTCACATATAAGCCATAGAGGAGGTAAAAATCAGAAATTTTCTTTAGTAGAAACATTTCTCATAGTATTCTAATGCATTGTAAACCATCCTAGGTGCTGGTGAAAACTATGAAAATACAATGACAGCCTTCAAGAGGTAATGTTTGAAACGTTTAAAAATGCTTTAAGCACATTTAATGCTTCTGCTTAGCGTTTTTATAGTACATTTCACATGCTCTGTAGCACACAAATAAAACATAATTTAAAATGTAGAAGGAAGATAGTCAGGTGTTAATGGAAAAAAAAGCAATGACAATTTTATTGTTTTGTCAATATTTCCAATTACTTAGTTTTAGTCAAGATCACACAAAGCACTATAGTTAGATTATGACTGAAGGAAGATATTCTGGGTGGCATTCAAGATAAAACAATGAAATGGAATACTGACAATAATTAATTAACTTCCAAATGTTTGGACCAGCTTTATAGCTTCTCATTAGAGACTCTAGTTAGAGGAATTCTTCACTAAGAATATGGACCTTCAAATGGAAAAGGAACAAATATTTAAGTCAAATTCATCGTTTTTCTTGTTTGCTATTCTGAATATATTTCTTCAGTGATTATCTAACCCTGTGTGCACTAATGAAGATCTACAAATATTGACAATAAATAGTTCCTATATTCATTAACAGTCTGGTTTGCAGTCAAAGTTCACATTGTAGTTCAACATCAGGGCATCTCAAGGCACTGGAATTAGATAATGACTGAAGGAAGATAGTTCAGGTGACGGAAAAGAAAAAACATGAAATATCCTCAATTATTTATTAGGAGTAGTCAAATGGTCTTAAAAGTTCTCTCAAAACTTTATTTCTGCAAATTAAGTCAACATTTTGTGGCTATTTTCACATCTTCAAGACTCACTTAATTTTCTTCAGTATTATAAGGTTTTATTTTCATTAATTGTTCACTCGACCATCTTTCCATACTCTTTATATGGTCTAATTTCCCATATAAAATTCATAATGATATAAATTTTTATCAGGAGAAATATATTACTTTTCAGGAGTTTTCAATTGCTCTTTAAAACATTGCTTTGCCATTGCTTCGAATGACACTTTAGGTCATCACCTGATCAGGGTGTCTCAAGACACTGGAGCTAGATAATGGCTGAAGGAAGATAGTTCAGGTGACGGAAAAGAAAAAACAATGAAATATCCTCAATTAATTACTAGGAGTAGTCAAATGGTCTTAAAAGTTATTTTCGCAAATTAAGTCAACATTTCGTGGAGATTTTCACATCTTCAAGACTCACTTCATTTTCTTCAGTATTATGAGGTTTTATTTTCATTGATTGTTCACTCAACCATCTCCCAATCTTCTTTATATGTTTGTCACCATTTCCCTCATAAATATTCATAATAATATTAATTTTTACCAGAACAAATATATTACTTTCAAGGAGTATTCCATTGCTCTTTAAAACATTGCTTCGAATCACATTTTAGGTTAACGTCAGAGTGTCTCAACGCACAGCAGTTAGATAATGACTGAAGGAAGATAGTTCAGATGGTGATCAAATAACAATAATAAAATATCCTCAATTATTTACTAGGAGTTGTCAAAAGGTCATTAAAGTTCTCTCTAATCATTATTTCTGTATATAAAGTCAATGTTTCATGGCTCTTTACTCATTTTCAAAACTCGCTTTACTTTCTCAACATTATATTCCTGCATTTTTATTAATTTTTCACTAGTCAATCTTCAATTTTCTTTATATGATAGTCACAATTTCCCATTGTTACGATGGTATTAATTTTCATCAGAATAAATACATTACTTTGTTGGAGTTTTCTATTGCTCTTTAGAATTCTCCTAAAACTTTATTTCTGTATATTAAGTCAATATTATATTAATTCAATTTTCATTAATTGTTCCCAAAACAATCTTCCAATATTCTTCATATCGTTGTCACAATTTCATTTTTCAAAATTTGTTATGATATTTATTTTTTATAAGAAGTTTTCTTTTGTTTTTTTAAATTTTTTCTAAAACTATATATCTGTAACTATTTATTGTTAACGTTTATAGGTCTTGGTTAAGGTGTCTTGTAGCATAGTAAGAATAAGCATAGTCTGAAGTAAGATAGTCTGGGTGGCAGTGAAAATTTTTTTAAATTATTTATTGCTTTGCTGGCATTTATATCTATCTAGTTTTTTTTTGTTCACCCCTACCTTGCCTTTGCATAATGGGGTTTCTTGGAGGGAGGTTGAGAGCGGGGGATTAATGCCGAGATAAAAGCCCACCCGCAGCAACACCTGAACTCATAATTATTTTAACTACCTCAAATTATATTGTTCGGTTGCTGAGCAACGCACGGATTGTCCACATGCGTTAACCAACTCAGCCATCTCACCCCCTTCTACTTTGTAGTTTAAGACTTTTCCTAAATGCTGTAACTTAAGACACGCTGGTGTTTAACACTGTTTCATTGTTTTTCTTGAGCACCATTTGGACTAGTGGTTCTCACAAAAAGTTTTTGCAGACTCCATCATCTAATAACTTCAGTGGCAAGGACCAACTGACTCTTAAACATTGTGAATATATCTATGTGTATAGGCATTTCATGTGGCTTAGGAGAGCCAAAACCAGACACTGAGCTTCAGTTATAAAAGAGGTAAAATCAGAATAGGGTAGCTCCAGGATTAAGTTGCATAACTCTAAGGGCTTCACTGTATTATGTACATTTCATGTGAAATGCCCCTGCTAGCAAAACTCTTTATGCCAGTAATGTCCAAGTTGGGAATATTGAAATGTAAAAAGAGAGGGTCAAGAGTTTACTTCAATCCATGAAACATTGAGTCACTAAATTTTTAAACTAATACAAGTTAGGTATTTATTTTTTAAAAAATATAAAGAAATCAAGTATTAGTCATTATCTCATGTGAAGTTACATGTGTTCTTTAAGCTAAATGTTAGAAAATGACCTAGCATGTAATTGTGCATTAGCAGTTGTCAGTGATCAATAGCAGTTATATTGGTTAAAATGTTTAATGTTTCTGTGTAGAGCATGTCTGATTCTCATTACAAATACAAAGGCTTCACAAATATTTGATGTTTAGGTGATTTAAAATAACTTCCCAATGACCCATTGGAGACCATTCGGGAACAACTTATCTGGACTACTTAATTCCTGGCTGCTGGATTTGACTCAGAAATTTGTTTACGAAAAATTGGAATAGCTGTTGGGTAATGACTGAAGTCTGGGTGGGTATTAAAAAATCTGGTACGGGCAACACACGACTTTCACTTACCTCCATTTTGAAAATCGATTAAAGAATTTTCAAATACAGTTAGAGATAAAAATTAGTGAAACTATTAAAGAATTAATTAAATTTAATTTCTATAGAAACATTTGTTTTATTAAAAGAATTATCATTTAAAATAATCAGTTAGTTTAATCGCCTTTTCATCACTCTTTATTAACTTTTTCAAACTTGTGTATTAGATAATATTTTTATCTAAAATCTTTAGCTTTCCAACGGTATATTACACATATTACTATTCTTATGTCCAAAAACAAAAAATGCATTAAAAAAATATTATTTCAGTTTTTTCCTTTAGTTGGGTATCGAATTCATTCAATTTATATATTTACCTGTTTTTCATCAGTGGTATCAAGATGATATAGTTATTTTTATGGAATCAACAACATTAAAAGGAGTTACCACACACAGACCTTTTTTCGGGAATTTGTTTATTTGGACCCAGGGGACCCTAAAACGTGTATTTCCGTTGAAAACTGGAATTTGAAAATTTTCACGATCGCAATACTTTCCCTTACTTTATATAGTAAGTGAAAGTAAAAAAAAACAATGAAATAGTCTGAAAATAGTTACTGCATTGTAGGTGCATACTTATAGGTCTACATTCACTCTGTTTTTCTAACAACAATGGGAGTTGAAATGTTGGCAATCAATGGTCAAGACTATTCCATATAAGCCTTTTCTGGACCACCACACAGACTATCATTCTTCAGTCATGTTCAGTTTTTCACTTCACAGCTGTTTCTTGAGACACCCTGATGAAGACTTGCAATTTGGTTTAAAATCTTTACACAGCAGTTAGGTAATGACTGAAGGAAGATAGTCCAGGTGGTGGTCAAGAAATAACAATTTATTGCATTGGCAATGTTTGCTGATCTACACTCTCAGTGGAGACTCCCTAGTTTGTCCTTAGCTGGTAAAGTCTCATTTTCTTACAGATGTACCTTGAGGACCAGACAGTGGCAATAAAATTTTAATACTATTTCATTGTTTCTCTTGACCACTACCTGAATTTTCTTCCTTCAATTATTACTTAACTCTTGTGTCTTGAGGTACTCTGATTAAGAATGACAAAGCAATAACTAAAGGCTATAACATTGTTATATTTAAATTAGTACTAATCTCTTCTAAAACACAATATTTATCTTCACATTATTTATAATCATTTCAAAGTATTTTACTTCATCTTCAAAATATTACTGTCCAAACTAAAAACAATGATATAATATCAAAATCAACCATACATTAAACTTAACATTTAATAACAACTATATAAAATTTACATCTATATCCTAATCATGATTTTACATTCTATTACTTTATATTTTATCACATACCTTCCATATCTGAGACATAAATATAGATCAAAATTATTTATCAACTTTATCTACTTGTTTTACATAATCATCATTTAATAAAATGTGTCGCTATATATATGTTTTTTTATAAATACATATTACATTATAGTTATATTATTTCATTTATATAGCTATAGCATCTGTTGAACTAAAATAAATATAGTGATATAGTGTTTTAGAAGAGAATAGATCTAATTTAAATATAATAATAAATTTATACTCTTCGTGTTTAGTGATTTTATATTAATATATACTATTACATTATTTTTACTTGACCATCTCCTAGACTATCTTCCTTCTGAATTTCCTGGTCAAACTATTCATAATCATTATAATTTTCAATTTTCAGTTTTTCTTGATATTTTATCATGATTATAACCTTATCCTAATATTTTAATATTATATTACTGATTTCAGAGCAGTTAGTTTAGGCACGGACATGCTTGAAATCGACTGCCAGTTGACGAAAGATCACCAAGTTGTTGTCTGTCACGACAACAATTTGCTAAGAAGCACGGGAATAAACAAATGTGTTTCAGAATTCAATTACAAAGACTTGCCACTGTTGAAACCTAATCTTCCAGTCGACTTCGATCCTTGTACGTTTTAAAAATATTTCTTTCTTTTTTTTTTTTTTTTTTTTTATAATTTTATTTATAATGAGAAGAATTATATTAAACTAGTTAAGAGTTGAGAACAAAAATTTAGTCTTCTGATATTTATTAAGCATCACTTCATGCTACTGTGGCAAATCAGACGATGCTACAGTGGGAGTCCTAAATTTTGCCTATCCAGGTTTTATTAGGATAGGGATCTTTAACGTGTACCTGACATCACACGAGCTCGGGACCACCTTTTTACATCCCCTCTGAAGGACGGCATAACTAAGGATTTTTTACTCCGATAAAAAAATTCTAAGGCCACCTGCAGGTTTGAGCCTGCGACCTTGAGCATAGGAGGCTGTTATGCTAACCACCATGCTACAGGTAACCCCACTAGAAGTGTATATAAAGGTACATGGTTCGAAAACTGCAGGGTTTTAGCCGATAAAGCCTAATGGTTACACAACGTCTTTTTGTATGAAAGAGTTTGGTATGTCAGCTGCTACCATCACAGGTTGGAAAAATTACATGAGGGAACTCTGTGCAGCAAATATAGTCCAAAATCCAAAGAAGATTGGGGGGCCAGGAATGATAGTGAGATCAACACCTATTGGCCTCCAGAACAATAACTCTTTTTTTTTTTTTTTCAATATTTCTTGTTAATAAGTTTGATAGTAAATAAATCATGTGTTTTTCAATGATGGTGTAACCTTTGTTATTATTTAAATAACCGTTATCATAACTTAGTAACAGGTTGCCTAAAATGAAAAATACCCATGATGTTAAATGAAAAAATAAATAAACAGATGCCTAGATTTTTCCTCAATTTTCGGGTAACCACTTTATATAGACTGTGTGAGTCCATATAGGGTCTCTCTATTCCAGGTTTATCCCATGCCTAAAAAAAAAATATGATTATCCTGTTACAGTTGATTTTGAACCTAAGCATTGTAGAAAAATATTATAAATTTATCCATAAGACCGCATTATTTTACATTCTTTATTATACATTATTACAATATTCTATTTTTCTATAATTTCACCTATGATTAAATATTAACATTATTAATGTTTTTGAATAATTTCATTATATTGTAATCAATCCTAAAGATTGGATAATTTTGTTCACTACCCTTAATTAGTTTTCATGTACTCTTTTTTCTCACATGCCATCATTTATTTTAACCTATCTCCCGCAGTAGTGACATTCAGAGGTAGCGGCAAAGAAGAAGAAAGGCGTATACCGTTGTTGGTCGAAGTATTTCAAAACTTCCCCGAATTGCCGATCAACATCGACATCAAAACCAACAATAACATCCTGATTGGAGAAGTCGATCGATTGATTTCTGAACATCAGAGAGAAGAAATCACTGTGTGGGGTAGTTTCAGCGAAGAAATAACATACAAATGTTATTTGCAGGTATGTTTAGTTGTATTGAATCTATATAATAAAAATAATATTATATAATGCACTTTAATATGATTTAAAATTAAGAATTTGAATACCACGAATAGTTGATATGTCTGTTACAAAACATTTTCAAATGAAGCTTTCAGTGAGTCAGTCCCTTATTGGTTTCTAATCGATATAAAAAATCTGATGCACATCACATGAATTTCACTTACCTTTTAGTTAAAATCAATATTAGAATTTTTAAAGAAAGTCAAATATAAATAAAGAATTACATTGAGTTGGGAAAATTTATTTTCAATTAAATAATAATAGGCGTGGGGAGTGATGACCCTAGGCTATAGTGTATCATCAAGAATTGCAGTATGGAATCCTAGGAAACCACAGTGTGCGGCTCATTGCACATATTGTGGAATGAAAATGAATGGAGGACTATACTTTTTTCCGATGAGTCACATTTTTCACTTTACTCTCTAGACGGACGTGCTAGAGTTTACCGAATTGAGCGTTATTCTGAATGTAACATTGCTGCGAGAGTGCAATTTGGAGGTGGTTCAGTGATGGTGTAGGGAGGAATATCTCTGGAAGCGTGAATTGATTTCCATGTCTTCAACAGACCTTCCCTAAATGCAGATTTGCACATAACAGAAATTCTTGAACAATATGTCATACCTTTGGCTTCATTTATTGGAGAAAATTTTATTTTTATACATGAAAATGCTTGACCACTTTAAGATGGCCAGCTCTTAGCCTTTTTTTAGTTAAAAACTCTAATATATTGTAATATACCCATTTTTCTTATAAATTATATAATTATTTGTTTATATACTGTTTAAATATTATGTTAGGCAGGCTAACAATAGGATAGAAAGTAAAATTTAAATAACAGCTCCAATTTAATTGTTTGTTTCCAAACATAGCATCCATCTTGGATGCTAAGAAAAAAGGTCACTAGCAGGTACAAATTGACAGGTATCTTTATACCTGTTCAGTTAGTTGAAGTGGGAACCTGGGGGAGGAAGGAGCTGCTGTCTGAACTTGGAGAATAATTATAGTTAGCCTGCTTACATATTGTTTATATTATTATTGTAAGTTTTAATTATAATTAAAAAAGGTTAAATAATAAAAATGTGCCTGGTTGTCAAGAACCCATAATATATATACCCTCAGAGTAAATGAATAATAATGAAGTAAATAATGTTTAAAGTAATTTTTTATTAAAAGAATATTTTTTTTTTTTAAATTGAATATTATATTTTTCTCTATCTTCAATAATAACTGAGTTAATGAATTAAATAACTTTTAATTGGGCACCGTTTTAAAAATAACCAGCTGATATCAATGTATAGGTGTTAGGATCATCCTTGCAGACAGGCTGTGTAGCCCCTGGGTCTCGCGGTGTAATCACCTGGGAGATTTCACTCACGTTTCTCGATACATTTTGTTGTGTAGGGTCATCACTCCCTATGCCTAATTTTATGAGTGGCCACTATTTGGCTAACGGGTCTCACATACCCGGGAGAGAGGCGTGAGTGAATCCCCATTTAATTATATGCTTATAAAAGTCCCGACGGGACTAGGATTCAAACTCATAACCTATAGCATAAGAGAATAGCGTGCTAGCCACTCAGCCATGGGCTCCCCCTCTGGTATTTTTGAGGAAAATTTAAAAAAATATCAGTCTAGTAATTTCTGATAAATGTCACGGATGGCGGACCAAGGAAATTTTTGTATTGATTATTTAGATTCTGCGCATGTTGAAACTTAAGCCCTCAAATTTTGAGTTGAGATAATTTTTTTTTTTGTCTATTACAAAGGTTCATTATTGAAAGTAATAAACCTATAAAAGGATCATAAAGAAACTTTGTGCTTAATATGAGTCTCATAAATGTCTAGTTGTTGATATGACCCTTAGTTCTCAACGGTTAGGGAGAATCCCACTTAAAGTCTGATATCTGCTCTTGCAATATGATGAGAAATGTATGAAACACATGTATAGATTAGTGTAAGTATAAAACTAATCTCTTTTAAACAGATGTTTACTCCTATGTGGAGCGAAATATTTTTCATGACAGTGTTTATTAATTTATTTCTTAATACAATCCCTTATCTCTTACATTGTATCTTGTTACTTTTATCTCTGAAGAAGACCCGCAATGTGGATCTAAAAACTTTGGTTTCACAATAAATAGTTTTGTAATCATTTATTGACCATCTTCTGAACCATTCCATACTTAATTATGTGCACACGATCAACTATATAATATTTAAAATGTATCAAAAAAGATATTGAGGCTTTTTGTGGTATTGAAGACTTAGTTTTAAAATAAAATTCTAGATGCTCAAGTATTTTTTCTCTTTGATTTCAGAATCCGAAAGTCAATTTGCTGTTTTCCCTGCGAAGAGTCTTTGAGTTGGTTTTGCTCTTTTACACCGGCTTACTTCCTTTTGTACCGCTGAGGGAAACTCATCTCGAAATATTTCAGCCATCTATGGTTCTCCACCCATCATGGTGACTCATTTAATTTTTTTTATTATAATAATCTTATTCTATGTTATAGATTTAGAATAAAATAGAATAGAACAAGAAACTTTATTCTAGGACAATATCCCTTAAGAATAACATTAATGAACAAAATAAAAAAATATTATATCTGGCCAAAAACAATATATAACTACATTTAAATAACAAAAGAAAGAAGAAAAAAAAGAAAAGGTTATAGTGATATCTCTATGTACATATTCTTGAAATAAATAAATAAGAATTAACATAAAATATAACTTTTACATCTCATTAAAGTAGATACACAAATCACCTCACATAAATTGCTATAATAAAAGTTAGCTTACTGAAGAGAATGGAAGTATTGCAAGAGGAGGGATTTAAACGATGATAAGGAAGGAGCATGTTGGATGTTTGATTGGAGGGTATTCCATAAGGAAGTGGAACGGGCTAAGGAGGAGCAATCATATCTTTTGGTTCTATGGAAAGGAGTTAGGAAGTAAGGCAGGGAGGATCTTGTTTCCTGGTGATGTCTTGAGGATTTAAATACTAGGAGGCTGTAGACATAAAATGGGTGGTGGGAGTTAATGATTTGATAGGGGATTGATCCAAGGAAATATTTTATTCGAAAGGTGGTATGTATACATGTATACTCAAGCTTTATACATGATTTATAATGCTTTATTTTTGTAACTCTATAACATACCAAGTTCTGCCATAAATACAGTTACAAAATTTGAACTTTGTTGCATCCTTGGGTATTATTAAGATAATCCTAACCTCCATCAGATTATTTTATGTCAGGGTAATAATCCCAAATAATTTGTATTTCTCTTTCGCTCAGTTAATATGGAAGGGGGTAATAAAGAAAACCGAATAACTATGGTCGCTTTACACAAAGTTAAAATATGCAGGTTAGAGATTTTCAACACTTTGAAACCTTTGGGTGTCAGCCGTATGTTCGTGTAACACACTACAAATGGATATGATGAGACGCTATCTGTATGTGACAGTCTTCGACCAGGTTTTCTCAGCACTGTGAGAACAGTTGCTGCCCGAATCAGAAGAAATCTCATTAGAAAAAAACAAATCACGTCTCAGGAAATGGGAATCTTTATCAGATCAATGTTTCATATAATAAAAAGTGACCTCAGGATGGGTGCATTTCGATGAAAGGACAAAGGCTAATCACTTCCCTAAAACAAAATTGGAGTGGATAGATGCAAAGTGCTCCTTGGCCGTTACACCTATGGTATTCATCGAAAGATTTTGTTTAACAATGAGAAAATTTTTATAAACCAAGAAGAATTTAATCACCAAAATGATCGTGTGTATGCACACAGCTCTAAAGAAGCCCTTTGAAGTCATTGGAAGAGTAGAAAGAGGTCATCACCCTTCCTAAGCGATGGTTTGTTGGCCCACAAAGCTCTATTTTTGTGGAAAAGGAGTTAAAATAAAACTACCAGGACGATATTATGGAACCTGTTGTCAACCCTCTAATTGATACTCTGTTTGCTGGAAGTCATTGGGTTTTCCAGCAGGATTCCGCTCCAGCTTGCAAGGCCAGGTAAACTCAGCAGTGGTTGCAAAAGAACATTCCAATCTCTGGTTCGGATCGGCCCCCAGAAACCCTGATCTCAAACCACTAGAGACTAGAGAGGATGACATGCCACAGAGCACACCGTCATTTAGAAAGCCTCAAAAAATTTCTGGTCCGAGCAATAGAGCACTTTCCACTAGAAGTGCTGCGTACTACTATTGATGACTGGCCCCAGAGGTTAACCCTTTAGCGTCCATGGATTACTATAGTAGTCTCAGCACGCTATGCCCAGTGAACCGTGGACTATTATAGTAGTTCGGTGAAAAGTAGGCCCCACGAACCATGGACTACTATATTAGTCTGGTGGGAGGTGGGCCCCACGGACCATGGACTACTATAGTAGCTTTGCTTCTCTAGCATTTCAAGTCCGTTAGCTTCTGCAGTAGCTCTGTTTCTAGAGCCATTTAGTGGTCTGGTTTACAATGTCAAGTACGTTTCCTTGGCAACAGATGTCATACGTATCCACTTTTGGCAATATTGTTGAGATTGAGGCTATAATGCTGAGAGCAGATTTCTATGCAATTGCGTATTTTGTTTAGAGCCTCTGAGCACCCTGAAAATCAATTTCCTATCTGAATCATGTATCTAGAATACTACTGGTTACACATTATATGGCATATTTGAAGAATTTTGCATACATTTATTAAATTTAAAAAGTTTTTTTTAATTAAAAAAAAGTATTTAAATCCACCTTTGCCAGTCCAATGTCTGGATCAAAAAAGATGTTGGTAAACTGTAAGATATTGACAAAAAAAAACATATTAGAGGAGTCAAAAAGTAGTCGGCCCAGCGCCTTCACTACCAGCTGGTCCAGCAAGCCCTGTCTAACTCAGCAGTAGTCAGGTGCTAAAGGATTAAGTGCCTATGTTTCTTTATAGATACAACATTTTATTTTCCAATAAAGCTTTTGAAAAAATAATTTTCTGTTGAAATCTGTATATATTTTCTTGTAACGATATTTATGACAGCAATAGGTAATACTTTATTGTTATTATTATGTATAATATTTAATTATTTCTTTCTATTTTCAGGCACAATCATAATATTAAGAACGGTCCCCTTCTTTTGTACCTGCCGACTTTCCTCGTTAAAACTATCGACTTCCTTTTGATGAGTAAGACACTTTTCAAACATTTAGGGCAACGAGGAATACAGGTAACTAATTTAAACTTATATTAATTATCTTTTATAATATT
This sequence comes from Piezodorus guildinii, assembly GCA_023052935.1. Classification (NCBI taxonomy): domain Eukaryota; kingdom Metazoa; phylum Arthropoda; class Insecta; order Hemiptera; family Pentatomidae; genus Piezodorus; species Piezodorus guildinii. The sequence goes on from CM041294.1 coordinate 174,575,206, forward strand.
TCATTGTTTGTTTATTTATTGAACATCACTTTTATGCTGCTGTGGCTAATCGGACGATGCTACAGTGGGAGTCCTAAATTTAGTATATTTTAGTACAGAGAGAGATGCTTTATTTCATTAAGAGTACATCAAAACCAACCAGTGCTGCCAACTGTATTGGGTTCCTACCACACACAGCATACTCATCAATCATATGCCATATTGTTATATTTAGTAGAAATGTTATGAATTTACCTTACAATTTTTCTTATAAGTCTTCCTATCATTTTTCCTGTCCTTCTACTTATTTATGATATTTCTCTTCAAAAGTCTATTTTCCCAGCAGCCTGGAAAAAAGGCATAAAATTCCTAATTTCAGTGCGGTTTTTGAGTTCAGACCTTCTAAATTTTTTAAAACTTTAAATTTCCATTTTATCCAAACCGTATCAAATAGCCTCTTAAAATGTTTTTTTTTTTTTTATCCTCTCGATCTCAAACTATTATCATCCCAAATGAACCCCCTCCTTTTCCATTTCACTAACACATGGTGTTCCTCACTCTCGCCTAATCTTTATTCCGTCTATATCAATGATCTCCCTGACTGCATCCGCCACTCACAATACTGTTTATATATGCAGATGATCTGCAAATCTATCTTTCTTTCTATCCTCTTGAAATGCTCGAGGCTATCCAAAAGCTACAACAGGATATTGATAATATCAAGGCATGGGCTAGGACCAATGATTTGAAGCTGAAAGCTGGAAAAACCGAAACCATCCTCATCGGTTCGAAGAACCTTCTGAATACCCTTCCGTATTATCCCCTATTTTACCTCAACAGCCTACCTATCCACTTCCACTCTTGATTAAGAATACTAGGAGTCATTAATGATCAATACCTATCCTGGAGTAACCATATTTCTCAAATCTCCTGGAAATCAATTGCTATCCTAATACCATTCCTAAGATTTTATGATTCTATCCCACCTAAAACTTGTATGCTACAGATCTCTACTCTCTCATTTAATCCCAGTTTGACTATGGTTGCCTCGTGTGTGGCAGGATAGAAATTTAATATGATACTCAAGGGACTGATGAATTGTTTCATTAGTTTCACATTGTGTAACAACAAACTCAGACCATTCCACCGCATACATAACCATCCTAACGCTAACAGGTAACTCTGTTAACACTGATAAAAACTGTAAATGTAAAACTGTAACTAAATGGTCTTGAGTGAAAATTACAAAATAAAATGAAAATTATTTTTATAATAATTAAAGTATTAGGAAATGCCCAGTGAGTGGAAGGTGGCTGTTATGTTGCCTATTCATAAAAAAGGAGACAAACTGGATTGCGGGAATTATAGAGGTATTGCATTACTTAGTGTAGTCTACAAGGTGATGTCAACTTTGATAATGAAGCGGGTTGTCAAGAGAGCGGAAGAGGTGTTGGGCGATTACCAGTGTGGATTCCGCCCTGAAAGATCTACAATAGACAACATCTTTTGCATGAGGATGATGTTAGAAAAATGCTGGGAATGGAATGTTGAACAACATCATCTGTTCATTGATTACAAGCAAGCATACGACAGCATAAATAGAAGCGTAATCTATGAAAAGCTAAAACACCTAGGATATCCTTTAAAGCTTATCAGGCTTATCAAGATGACCCTGCAGAATAGTCAAGGAGTTGTCAAAATTCAAGGTGAAATGTCAACCTCTTTTGAAATTCAGAAAGGTGCTAAGCAGGGCGATCCTCTTTCTCCAGTCCTATTCAATTTGTTATTGGAAGTGGTCATGAGGTCAATAAGGACAAGGCCTGGAGGATGTATTTATCACAGACTGACGCAACATCTAGCGTTTGCAGATGATCTTGTGATAACCGGAAGAACAACCAGTGCTTTACTTGGAGCTTTCGAGGAATGCGAAGTGGCTGCGAGGAGAACAGGACTGATCATAAATACGAAAAAAACTAAGTATATGAGGATCAGCAGGGAAGAAGGAGAAACAGGTATATCGAGGGGGCTGGATATAGGTTCGAGAGAGTACCACAGTTTAAGTATCTAGGCACTGTTATCACAGAGAACAATAAGATTAGAGATGAAATTAAAGCAAGGATAACAGCTGGCAATAGATGCTATTGGTCTCTTCTGAAAATATTTCAGAACAGGAATATATCCAGAGAACTGAAGATAAGACTATATTGTACTGTCCTTCAGCCAGTGGTCATGTACGGAAGCGAGTCCTGGACATTAACACGCAATGATGAAAGACTACTAAACATGTGGGAAAGGAAAATTCTCAGAAAAATCTTTGGTCCTACAAAAGAAGGAGATCGTTGGCGAATGAAGACGAATGAGGAAATTAGAACTCTATATCAAACACCTGATATAGTTGCCAAGATCAAGAGTGCCAGAATAAGATGGCTGGGGCATGTACAGAGAATGGAAAGTAGGAGGCTGCCCAAAATGATGATGGAGGGACACCCTGGTGGAAAGAGGAGCAGGGGCAGACCTAGACTTCGTTGGCTGCAGGACGTAGAGGAGGACCTTCGATCGTTAGGAGTCAGCGGATGGAGAAGAGCTGCCGAAGACAGGTCAGAATGGAGGAGGATTGTTGAGGAGGCCAAGGTCCTGCAAGGACCATAGCGCCGATAGATAGATAGATAGATAGAAAGTATTAGACACAATGTTGTGTTACAAAATAAATAAAAATAAAATGAAAATGTCTCAAAGATCATTATCATTTTATATGTCATTAAAGTGTAATTCTTATTTATTAAATAATATTCGTTATTACCTACCATAGTGATTTATAGAGACAAATTGTAATATTACAAAAAAAAAAAAAAAAAAAAAAAAAAAAAAAATATATATATATATATATATATATATATATATATATATATAAAATAATCTTTTACTTTTATTATTTTATCTCGTAACGTTTCGGTCCTCTTTTACAAAATCTGAGACCAATTTCAAACCCTCAAACAGTTAAAATAAAAAAAATATTACTGATGGTAATACCGTCTAGTAGGTGTACCGAGTTGAATTGGCTTGGTGTCTGTATTTTTAGATCTTTTAAAACAGAAAAACCTCCTTATATTCCTGATATGCTTGCTAAATTTTCCTCTGTCCATTCAGTAAAAGGGGACGGTATCGGCATAGCCTCGGCTATGTCGTCCCTCTGCTGTAATTGTGGCACAGGCACCCTCCTGTGCTCTCAATTACAGCAGTAAAGCCGTAGGGACTGCGAGAAATTTGCAGTCTCGGGGCACGCGACCATTCGGGCCCTTAACAGGCTCTAGTCAGCCAAAATGGTACCACGGGGATGGCCCCTAGCCAGGACCATCATTGGGTTGTGGCCGGGAGTGCTTGCACTGCCCGGTCGCATGACGTGGGGGCTGTGGTTGCATCCTTCTCAGGAGGGGGAAGCTAGTGCTGGGTTATGCCCTTGCCAGCTTAAAATAATCAAAACACTAGCAGAAAAGGTCAAAAACAGAAATGTTAGAACCTCTGCAGGGATGTGTTAGTATTTGTTGTCCATTCAGTAAACACAAGATCCCAACATGTAAACTTATATATATTGTCCCACATATTCGGTGAAAAAAAATTGTTTGTCATTCATACTACCATACTTTTGGAATTTATTGCTTATACCCATTCGTAAAGCCTTATCATTAACCACTCTTAAACATCAATTATTTCTTCATCTCCTTAACCAATCTTTCCAACCTATGTAATTTCTTAAGCTATAGATGATAACTATTCATTGTTTCCAAATCAGTCTGATTTCGACTGTTATCAGTCCGTTATTCTTTGGGGACTACTCGTCCCAGAATAAAATTTATTTTAATTTAATTTCATACATGACGACCCAAAGTTTAATTATTGGATGGTTTATATGTTTATGTTTACATCATTATCTCTTTTTTTCAGACGTATATCTGGGTTTTGAATTACGACAATCAGTTCAAAGAGGTTTTTGAGCTGGGCGTCACGGGAGTAATGACTGATTATCCCACTCGGCTCATGCATTTCCTCAAGGAAAATCCGCAATATATAAAAAAAACTCACCGAGTTACTGCGATAGCTGAAGCTGAAGGAGGCGTCAACGATTAATTATTATTAATTAGCTTCCAACGAGCCTTTTTACCAATACTATGGTTTGTGATAAATTGAAAATTATATCCTTAAAATTACCGATTTGTCCAGAAAAACAAAAAAAATGGTTGTAGCAGTAGTAAGTGAAATTTGCCGAATGGCTATCTTTTTCTTTTTTTATAATTTATTATTTTTGTTGTTAAAAATGTTCAAAGTTCTACAACGTGTAAGGTTGATCTTTGTCCAAATTTTAATGTCTTATATAGACGCTTAGATTAAATAATTAGAACTTTTGCCTAGTTAAAAGTTTGTATTAAAAAAAAAAAAATTATCAATTCCAGGCAAAATTTTAAGAGTCTGCCTAGTCATTTAATGTCTAGTAAATATTAAAGAAAAAATTATTAAATATTGAGTTAAAAGATTTTTTTTTAATATTATTTTTTATTATATGATAATTAGAATATTATTTATATCATTAACTATATTTAACAGTATTAAACTATAATTTAATGCATTTTAATTGGATCTTTTTATTATTTTATTTATTATATTATTTTATTACTGTTTTACCTAATAACGTTTATCGGTTTTGAAAAAAAAATCTGTTAAATTTATTTTTTATGAGAATAATTTGTCTTTTTATTTTCTTGCTAGTCATTGCTTTTAGTCATTTTTAACACTCAAAATTTGATCTTCAATGAAAATTTTATTTTTTAATATATCAAGTTTGATTTTTATAATTATAGACTAGTCATATGAGTTACCTTCTTTTATGAGTATTATAAATTACTTTATTTTTTTATTTTAAATTTATTTATAGTTAATATAGACTTGATTTTTATGCATTTTTTTTTTAAATTGTTAATGTCATAGTATTGTTAACAATTAGTAGGACTTTTGTCATTGAGTTACTGGCAGAAATGTTATTCTCAAGGTGATGAGAAGGATGTGGGTGTGGGGTTGTCAAATCGAACTAATGTTTCGTGAGTAATCAGTACTCAGTAAGTGTATTCATATACTTCATATACGAACTAATTTGCCAATTCCTACAAAAATCAAATCCTAAAGTATGTAAAAAAATTGTTTTTGATTCAAATTTAATGACTCAACTATGATCAGGTCACACAAATTAACACCAAATGGTAGAATTTGTATTTTTTAAAATCTGTTTCTCTCTCTCTCTCTCTCTCTCTCTCTCTATATATATATATATATATATATATATATATATATATATATATATATATATATATATATATATAGAGAGGTACACATTTTTTTTATTTATTTTTTTTTTTTATATAAATGAGTGACCTTCAGGATTTGAAACCAAATCCTATATGGTCTGTACATGTTTGAGATAATTTATTAAAAAAGTTAGGTTACGTAACCAAAAATAATAATTAAAAAAATATATAAATTAAGTATAGAGAATAAAATAAAATGATGTAAATGAGAGAGGAAAGAGAGAGATAAAAAAAATAAAATAGTACTAATAATAAAATAAATTCTGTGAAGACTTTTCTTAGATTTTGCACTGAGTGTTAATGAAGAATTGGTTGATCATTGCAAGCTTTTATTTATCTAATTTTTGTAAAAATATGGCTTCTTCTTCTAGTGGAACTACTTCTTTTCTTTTCTTCCCATGCATCTGAATAGAATGTGGTGCAGGTCTTCAGGAACTTTGCATGTTGCAATTGCCATCATTTTTTTATTTTCATTATGATATACCTCATATTATTTTTGATATATTATATATTTTATTCGATATTATCCACATGCAAATTTCCTGATACACACATGCAAATTTCATTTTTTTAAGAGTTATAAATTATTGAATTCCCGCGAATTTCTCAATAATGTATGAAAGTCAGACTTTTTTTTTTTTTTTTTTTTTTTTTACAATTTTTAAGAGTTGGCAATTTAAGGGGAGATCAAGGTTTAATATAAAATTGGAGGCTGTAATTATACTACACCCCTTATATGAAGATGGCATAATTGCCGAAACTTGTGTTTAATAAAAGTGGTGAAGTATTATGTAGTTTATATTATAATATACCTTCTTTTTTTTAATATATAAAGAAAAAATTAATTTACAACAATATTTACTAGATACAAAATTTATTTACTCTCAAGGTATGGGTTCTAGATAATCAGGCACAATTTTTTATATTTAATTTTTAATTATATTATAACTTACAAAAATAATACCTATTTGTAGTTTATCTCTGTGGGATTAGAAGTTCATCGTAACTATAAGTGCACTTAGCAAAACAATATTATGTTTATTTTATAACGTCTATTCATTATTACATTAGGGCTTGAACGGTGATGGGATGAATCTGTGTAGGCAGTGCTTAGTGGTATCCGCATCCAACCTTCCGATTTTGTAGGCCTATTATTAATTTTACACTAGAGTTTTTTTTTCTCACAGTGCGCTCTACAGTTAAAGAATATAATTACACTTACTGAATACTAATTATACGCAGAACCTCGGTTTGATTTGAGTACTCCATCTTCTTGTTAGTGACCTCAATGTACAGAAATGATTAAATGAAAAAAATTTAAGTATTATTATCAGGTATTATTGATTTTGATGGTTTATTGTGATTAGGGTTAATTTTTATATTACATTTTTTTCGTAAGGATGGAGTTTAATTGACTGTTGATAATATTAGATTAGAAAGATGGTTGGGGGTGCGGTCATCAGAAAGAAACACACATTAAAAAGTAGTACTTATTTTAATTGTGTGCCCACCTTTTGGCCTACATTGTGGGCCTTCATCAGGGCTAAGAGAACATAGTAAACATAACAAAGCTTTCCTGGAAATTGGCCTTACACGTTTAATGAGTTTTTTTTCTCTAGTTCCCATATTTTCCATACCACGTAGAGAGCATTTTTAATATCAAACAATATCACTTCTTTGGATATGATCTCAGAGTCAGTATGAATTTTTATTTATTTTTCTTATTGATTATGATCTCTTTTCACTGCTTATTTCTTCCTCCCTCTTTCCCTATTCAAATCTTTTTCCGTTATATATTGTCACATATAAATGTTAGTTTAATATTACATTACTTTAAAAAAAATATATATATATATATATATATATTATTATTTTTTATTTTTATTGTTTCTCGTTTCTAATGACTATGTTCTTTTTATAAACTACCATGTTCTTTACTATGTTTTTTCTATATATTACCATCAAATATCACTTCGAAATTGTTCATATTAAAAAAAAATTAATTGTTCTTTTAACATTTAAACATTTGCTTAGTTACTCTTTAAATATTCTTATTCAAATATTATCATCTTAATTTTGTTTACTTCCTTCTTATTATCATTTTATCATCTTGTTTTCATATTATATTACTGTCACCATATTATTATTATGTACCTAACATATTATTAAGTATATAATTACATTGGTTGTTATCTTGTTTTTCTTAGCCCTGATGAAAACCCACAATGTAGGATGAAACATCGGCACACAATGAAAATAAGTACTACTTTTTAATTTGTGTTTCTTTTTGATGACTGCACCCCCCAACCATCTTCCTCATCTTATATATTTTTTTGCATTTTTCAAAATTTTGTTTTGTTTAAAAAAGAAAATATTTATTTTCTAGCCGTGTACTTTCTCTTTCTTCCATCATAAGCTTCCATGTAATGCTATCAATGTAATTAATTTTAACAATTTCTGAGGAGGGCTTCATCATAGAAGGTTAAGTTCTAAAATGGGCTTTCTTGCCAGTCACCTAAATAGAAAATATCTTTTTAAAACACATGTATATTGCTGGAATAGCACATCATTAATAGTAGTCAATTGTTTTTATGGAGTTTTATCTTCCTATATATAATTGAAGTATTATTTTTTATGATTCAGATGAATTAAATTTCATACTTAATGGCATTAAATTGCTTATATATTCCGCATTTATTAAAGATTTGAAAACTCGGTTGAATCCCCTTGACGATCAGTTCAAGCAATGAATTTAAATTTACCAATTACGGTTAGTCTGCCAACTAAATAAGGAGAACTTAAAATTTTTTTATTAATCAACATTGTTATTTACATTTAACATTGTTAGAGATTAATTCCATTTTTAATTGTTCCTTTATTTATTTGAAGTTATTATAATCTATTGCAGTTTGTTTAATAGTAGTATTTTATGAAGGAATGAAGTATTTCGGGTGGTGGTAAAAAATTATTAGAAAATAGTGTAAAATCTTAACCTTCATATTAATTACACGGTCAACTATTATATTGGGTTGTCCGCAAAGTTCGTAGAGAAATTTGGACAAAAATTAAAATTGATGAACAGCTTAAAATTTATTTATTTATCCTACAAAATATTTACCACCGTTGGTGATTACAATTTCCCAACGGCTTGGAAGGTCCATTATCCCTTTTTTCCAAAAATCACTGTCCTTACTTCTGAAGAACAATAAAAGGTCCGTTTTGATGTCATCTTCTGAAGAGTAGGATTTCCCTTGTAGAAAATTTTCCACAAATCTGAACGAGCAATGTCAGGAGAGTAGAGTGGGTAAAACCTCCCATCTCAAGCTTAATAACTTTTTCTGAACCCTTAAAGACACATGTGGCCTAGCGTTGTCTTGGTGGAATAGCACTCCTTTCCGATTTGCCAACTCTGGCCGTTTCTCTTCAATTGCTGCCTTCAATTGATCTAACTGGGCGCAGTAAAAGTCTGTATTTATAGTTTGGTTTTTTGGAAGTAGCTCAAAATTTTGGGGGATTTTTTTTGGCTGTTGTTAGTGTAGAGAATCCATTTTTCTTCACCATTAACGACTTGTTTCAAAAATGGATCCTCCCCATTTTTTTTCAGCAGCAAATCACAACATTAAATCCTTGGGGATTAAATAGGGAACTTAAATGTCGCAATGACAGACGTACCCGGTCTTCTTTAGATGATCAAAAACGGTTGATTTGCAGGTTCTTAACTCCGCAGCTATCTCACGTACAGTAATTCATGGATTTTTGGCGATGACCATCATAATATCCTCGATATCAAGAGTTAAACTACAGCCAGCCCGGGGTTGGTATTCCAAATTAAAATCTCTAGATCTAAACCGGGAAAACCACTTTTGAATGGTGCTATCAGCAATTGAATCGCTGTCATACACGGAACAAATTTTTCTTGCAGTTTGTGCTGCATTTTTCCCTTTTTTAAAAAAGAACAGCGTAATATGCCGAAAATGAACTGAATCGTAACTCATGTTAGTTTGCAATAAACTACACTACTGACATATAAATAAACATTAGCTCGGTGATTCATTTTTAGTAAAAAAAAATAAAAAGTAAATTTTATTTTGTAAATCTCTACAAACTCTTCGGGCAACCCTATATATTAATTAGTATTTTATGTTCATTTTTTTCTTTACATATTATTGTTTTAGTTTATTTTCCCTTTAAGAAACTCTAAAATAAGTATTTATTAGCTTATAAAGTATAATTGGGTATAATTTACTTGTTGGCAAGAAAATATTCAATTAAATAAATAAGAGAAAACACATGTTTTAAAACAAATGAGGGTTGATTAGAATTTTACATTAAAATTTATTTTTCCAACTATAAAATGAATTTTATTTTCATCTGCATTTAATTACCATAATATCATTCCTGATATAAATTTTAATTTTTAACTATTTTTCGATGAGGATTTAATTTTATTGTTTCGTAATGGATGTTTTTAATTACCAAATATTAATTTATGAAGCTTGCATTAATATTTTATGAAGAAAATATCTTGATATGACAATAATTATACTATATTTAAGAAACAGTATTCTTTTCTTGTATTTTGTGTAATATTTTCTTGTTTTGTCGTTTTCATCTAACTGTAATGTTGTTTTAAATTTAAGTATATTCTTCCAGTTTGAAGTATAATTTTGTCGAAATCATTCAAAATTGCCAAAATATATTTTAATTTATTTTCCAAGTCATTCATTAGATATTGTTGCTATGTATTTATTGATACTTCAATATTATTATCAAGACTTGTACAATTAAATAGAACGTTTTATAACTAGGCAGTTTTATCAATATTTTTTCATATTTATTGGTTCAGTTTTTCTTTTTAAAGAATGCACAAATCTGTAGTATTGTGTTTACCATAAGTGGAGTGAAAATTTACTCATTATATTAATGATACATGAGCCAAAATTAGTTTAAATTTTTTAAATTTATAATTGTGTGCTTACAAAATTCAATCTTCCAGTAGGTGTGATGGAATCTTTAAGTGCCCCATTTACGATTATGATTAGTCAGTGGTTCAGTTTTTAATCCTAATTTTTATGCTTTATTTATTACTTCACTCAGGTATAATTGGAATATGGCGTCATTTATGTATATAAAAGCATTATTTGACCGATTTGTGGTTTATCTCTGTGGGATTAGAAGTTCATCGTAACTATAAGTGCACTAAGCAAAAAAATATTATGTTTATTTTATAACGTCTATTTATTATTATATCGGGTTGTAAAATAAGTACCTAGCGTTTTCCAATATTTTAATTTAATCCTCTCTGTGTTAATAAAATCATGTTTGCTTGGTCAATAATGTTTACACATTCTAAAAAAAGATTAGTTAACGTGCTTTTATGTATCAGTTTCAATAGAGATTCTTTATTTTTAAGTGGTATTTTGCTTGCTAAAAATGGAAGAGAAAAAACTCATTTGCCATATAATGATTTTTTTATTTCCGAAAAGGAAAATCCGCTTCACAGATAGTTAACAAAATTTGCATTTTGCTTGGCGGTTTTCTCAGTTCAGAACCGGAAATTTTGACTTGAAAAATGCAAAACTTTTGGATAGTCCAAAAATTACCTGAAAGATGATAACATGTAATTGATCAAAATTGGTCATACATAATTTATTAAAAATATTTAAAATAATCTGAAGTTTTTATTGAAATCATCCGTAAAAAATGTTACAAACTTATTTTGCAACCTCATATTTAATCATCAGAAGAAATGAGAAACATAAATTGGTCAATAAATCGATAGATTGTTTATTGGTAGTAATATTATAATTTTAATATATTTGAAAAAAAATTGGGATTCAAATGTGTATCGCATATTTAGTTTTGCATATACCTACTGGAAAGTTAATAAATCATCTTATAAATTTTATGATCTGGTCATAAAATGAAATTAAAGACATATTGATATAGAAACACTCTGATATACTATTTTTATTAGTATCAAAGCCATTTAGAAAATATATAGTTGATTTTAACATTATAATACCATTTTATATAAATATTTATAATTAATCTTCGTTTTAAGAGATATAATCAGTTTTATATGTTTATTTTTAAAAATTATTATCATAGTATTATTTGAATTGCTTTTAATTAAATTAAGGATCTTTACATAAAATTTATAGTTTATATATATTTATTTTATCATGTAGGCGATAGTTGTTTCGTCATTAATTAAGTTAATAAAACATTTTAAAGTGACATTATTTTATGTTTGCAAATATTCAACAGACATTCATCAGAGTAGATGGCTTAGTAATGGCTTTGTATTCATAAACAAAAAATTTAAATATGAACACATTTACAAATAAATGGGAATAATTATGACAAACATAAACTTATTTAATTTTGTTTGTCATAATTTTTCCCTTAATTGCTCACACTTGTTGTTCTATAATTAAATTTTCTACTTATGTTTATGAAGTAGTTATTTATAATTACTTTATTATTTGTAGCCCTGATGAAAGTGTGTAAAGTTGTCTATCTTTAGTGAAACACTAACTTCCTTAAAAATTAACTTTATTGTCCATTCGGAGAAAAGAAGCAGAATAGACTAAATAGATCAATTGCATAACAAAGTTGATAAAATAGATGTATAGCACTTATTGAACAAAAAGAGCTCATGGTTGTGTGAATAGCGTCTTAGTTTATCACACCAAAGGTTGTGAGTTCGAATCCCAATCCCCGGAGGACTTTTTCAAGCTTATAATTAAATGGTGAATCACTCACAGCCTCTTTCCCGGGTATGTGATGCCCGTCAGCTAACTGGAGGTCAATCACTAAAATAGGCGTAGTGAGTAATGACCCTACCATCGTCAATTAAGCTGTGGAATCGTAAGAAACACAATTGGTCTATTGTCGAATTTGAATATGATGAAATACCATAAAACAATAATCTTTTTGAAATGTTTTCATAAATTTCAAATTTAAATAAAGTTCATTTCTAATGAAATTAGTGCTTCGCTAAATATAGTTAATCATTTATGTTTTAAAACTTCCAGATAGAAATTAAAATTATCTTTATGGGCTTGAAAAGTGTGCTGAAACTTAGATTTAAGTAAAATAATATTTCGACTCTCTAATGGCTATTATTTATTTATTGTTACTACAATATCATGAAAATCAAATACATTATTGATAAGAGGAAATTTAAAGAATTCATTGAAAATACAAAATGTATTATGCAATCACTAGACTATACTTCAAGTAAGGTAACCTACACAAAGATAGTTTTCATTTTATTGTTATTAAAGAATATGGAGTGGCGTAGTCTAGAGGGTAGAGTGCTAGTCTACTGTGCTCTGGGTCCTGGGTTCGAATCCCGACTGTGGCGGAAAATTATTAATTCTGTTATTTCAGGGGGTGATCCTGGGGTACGGAGACCCTCTTGGGGTACACCCAGCCTCAATCATGTGGATACCCAAGAATGGGGAAAAAATCTGGCGGCTGTGCGTGATCTTGGCCGAATCACCTCATTGCACGGCCGTTGGCCTATAAACAGTACAAATCTCTACGTGTACTGAGCCCAAAACTTTTCATGGGTTGTAGTGGCACAGGTTTTTTTTTTGTTATCAAAGAATTCGGGTAGTTTTCAGTGTCTTAACCACTATATTAGTCAATTAATTATTGGGTATATCAAATACCATTAACATACAGACCTGGTGGGGTCTTACACATTTCAAATTAAAAAGCAAGGGTCTTTTTTACATTAAAGGCCATGCTACACGGTGATAAAACAGGTAGGTGTAGGTGCAGTGAAATATAGTCGTATTTGCTGAGAGTGAATATCATACTCTCTCACATACTTTCAACGTATTATAATAATTATCAATTATGGAATTTCTTTTATAACTTCATTTTTTTTAAAAACTTTTATTATGAACAATGTTTAATTTTTTAAAATGGAGTTTCTACATTAAAAAACATGTTTTCATGATGTTTATTTTACCCTTAGTTGTTTTGATATAACTTTATAATTTAGTTTTTTAACTTTTTTTTAAAATAATATTTAAGGATACAGGATTTTTCAAAAAGCAATATGTGATGTCATTATCCAATTTTTTTTTTAAAATAAGCCTTTCCCCTCTACCGCTACTTTCGTGAACTCTCACAAGACCTCTCTTTTCGATATTTCACCACAACTACACCTACCTCTTTTCTCATTGTGTAGCATGGCCTTAAGGCTGCCATTTAATTTTTATCATCAAATGATTACTGTAAAAGTAATCACTTTAATTAACATATGATTAGGTAAACAAGAATACAGTTTAATGAAATACTTTTTTGATTTAAGATAATAACAAAACAAAAAAAAAAGATAAAGCCATGTCTTCGAGTATTTAAAACCACGTATTTGATAATATACCCTTAGAAGTTTTACAATTTCTCATATAGCAAACCCACTTTTTTTGTTGATTGTTCAATTTCATATTGTGCCCATCATCACACTTTTTGAATTTAGGTAAGACACCTTTATTTTGAAAAAAAAAATGGAATACATTTTCGTGAAGTGAATGGTTGACTATTAAGACCTGAAGAAGGCCTATAATTTAGGCCGAAACGTCGGCACCAGTTAATTAAATGTATATCTTAATTGTGTGTTCTTTTGACTGCACCCTGAACTAACTTCTCCGTAATATTGTCTGACAGTTTCTTCTTCTTTACAAAACAATATTAAATCAATAAAATTCACCTCTTTATCGATTATACACACTGGGAGTAACCTTCTAAATAGACTTTATAGGTGTCATATGGTTTAATTTATTTTAAAAAACAAGAAGAATGATGATTAATTTTAAAGTAATCATTTGGTGATAAAAAATAACTGGCAGTCTTAATGTAAAAAATACCCTATAAGAAAACAAGCAAACACAAACTTAATTGAGTTATCATTAATTGAAGTGACTAATATAATTATAAGATGAATATGTCGCTTTAGACACCAAAAGCCACATAAATTCTTTAATAAAGAAAAAATGGAAACGGACTTTCTCTGTGTATTAAACCTTACTTATGCTACAAAATTTATTTGATTTTTGGGAGATATTTAAAACAAATAAATTCAGTTAATGATGCTTACATCCAGTTCAAAAATTGTCGTAAAATCTTAAACTTTTCTTATTTAGCTTTCTCTAAGTATGATGATCTTATTTTTATTTCATTTAATCTGTAATTGAAATGTTGGTTATTATATTTTGTATACCCAATATATTCTTCAGTAGTTATTATTCTTGTGTTGTGAATACACTTAGGGCACCAAGATTTTTTTAAATCTACACAAAGCTTATTTTGTTTAATATTTAAATAATATCTTAAGTAATCCGTAAAGCTTGCAGAAACTATAAAATTGCAGTCTTCATAATCATTTCTGATTTTGTCCATTTCTTCAATTACTCTTACATAGAACCCTGAAGATATGGTCTGAATGTTTGGGGAAAGGTTAGTCCAGAAATTTAAGATACCAAGTCAAAATCAGAAAATGATTATAAAGACAGAATGATTATTCTTGTTTGTTTTTATTTAAAATATTCCCTGTGCCTAATTATTAAAAAAAAATTATAGTCCATAAATAATGTTTTTTACCGGTCTAATAAAGTTTAAAACTATCAATCTTTTTGTCATGTTTATTTTATAAGTTTGATTTTTTTTTTATTGAAGACTGAGTTAATCATTCCTGATCGAAATTTATTGTGAATAATTTAAACTGAATATTGACTTGTAAACCAGTTGGTTAGTAGGCTGTGACATTGATAAATGTTTAAATTGTATATTATTTTGTTGTTAATTAAAGAAATTTTAAATTTCAGAGTATATGTATGTGTCTGTTAAAAAAAAATTAAAATATATACTAAATAATAGTATACATCTATGTATTGATAATTGATGTCAATTACAAATTATTGTTTTAATAACCATAGTAAATTTTAAAATTGTTATCAGTGAAGTTGGTATTGTTGAATATGGAAGGGAATTTTAATGTTATATTTATTGGTTTATTTTAATTATTTTTATATTTTATTTCAGATTGCCTAATGCATTAATATATAATTATTTTCTTAATGTACATTTAGTAATTTAGGGTTAAGAATGTCGAGAATGCTTAGGTAGTCCTAAAGTGTTGTGAGCAGAATAAATATACGTGAATCAGTGAATATGTCAAAACAGCATTTTTTCAAATATCATTATTTTATTTACAGTAATTCGTTAAGATAAGTTTTTAATATTTAATACAAAATCATTTTCTACACAAAGTTCAACAATCTGCTTGAGCCTTATGCAACATTTCATATTTTATTAATAAATTCTTGCAGACAAAAAAACACTGGACACACACAAATAAAATAATTGTAATTTTTACGACTCACGTTGTTCACAATCTAGCACCTACTGTTTTCTATAACTCTGCTTTATCTTTTAAATGTTATTAAAGATAATTATGTAGTTACATGTGTGTTGTTTCTTTTTAATTTCCTCTTCATATTTGAATCCTCATTCATTCTGAGTTATCACAAGATTTGCTTATTGTGGCAACACTGGTTACCAGTAACTTTCCCTGGCAACACTGGTACCTCCCAGTAACCTTCCAATATTATTATATTGTATTATTAATTAAAAATATAAGTGTGTGTCATTAGTTTCTGTGCATTATTATTTATGAAATATACATTCATTCAATAGCTTCCCAGATATAACAAGATACACATTACTTATAAATTTTTTACTTTCACTTACTATATATAGTAAGGGGAAGTATTGCGATCGTGAAAATTTTCGAATTCCAGTTTTCAACGGAAATACACGTTTTAGGGTCCCCTGAGTCCAAATAACCAAGTCCCGCAAAAAGGTCTGTGTGTGTGTGTGGTAACTCCCGGGCGGAAACGGTAAGTCCTGTGAAACTGAAATTTCATATTAAGACAACTATACGCCCGAGACGTGACAAAACTTTTTTCATCAAAATGAGCTTACCAGAAGAGGCACTTTATCCCATGCATTTTGCACCTTTTTTTCGATTTTCTCGAAAACGGTTCCGACGATTTTGATTAAACTCGCTATATCGATGTAAAATTTAATGGGCTTTAATATCATGTTGGTTTTATTTGGATAAAAATGGTCTGTCAGTGCTTAAATGCCGATATTTTAAATTTTCTTCCCCTAAAGTACCTTTAATTTTGTAGATTCAATAATAATAACTAGATTATCTTGTTAACGCTGATGAAAAACAGGTAA
The DNA here is from genome assembly GCA_023052935.1 of Piezodorus guildinii. NCBI lineage: Eukaryota > Metazoa > Arthropoda > Insecta > Hemiptera > Pentatomidae > Piezodorus > Piezodorus guildinii. The sequence continues at coordinate 174,591,804 of CM041294.1, forward strand.
AAATATAAATTGAATAAATTCGATACCCAACTAAAGGAGAAAACAGTAAAATACTTTTTTAATGCAATTTTGCGTTTTTGAACATAAGAGCAGTAATATACATGTATGATATACCATTGGAAAGCTAAAGATTTTAGAAAAAATATCATCTCATACACAAGCTTTTAGAAGTTGTTAGAGAGTGATGAGAAGAAGATAAAACTAACTGATTATTTTAGATAATAATATAATAGATTTTTTAATGAAACACATGTTTCTATAGAAATTCAATTTGATTAATTCATTAATAGTTTCACGTATTTTCATCTCTAACTGTATTTGAAAATTCTTTCATTGATTTTAAAAATCGAGGTAAGTGAAAGTCGTATGTTGCCCGCACCAGATTTTTTAGCTATAGCGCTATGTCTAAGCTCCCACTACTCAGTCAATGCTGTGATGTGGTCGAGAGAAACGTGCTGGAATCTCTTGAGTCTTGCTTGTCTCTCAATTTGTGGGGGCTAAGCCTGTCACCCCACACATGGAGTAGCTAAACTTTACTTTTGTTTCTATATACATCATATTGTGAGTGCTGATACTAGACCTTGAGAAAAGTAGGTTGGCCATAATTCAGCAAATAGCTCTACTCCCTATCACCAGAGTGTACAGGAAAGTGAGGCGGTGCAGGTGTTAGCAAGAGAAACACCTATAGACCTTCTCCTAAGAGAAGACTATTACCTGCATAAGATCAAGAGAGGAAGTATGGCTGATCTATCAGACAACCTTACAGTGAGGATTAGATGTAAGAGAATTCTCCGTGAGATCACCATAGACAAATGGAATCATCGATGGGTGACGACCCCAAAATATACTAATCTAAGGAAGCATTTCCCCACTGTCGGATCAAGATTTGAAAATACTTGGATCCTCCCTGACTACTGCATTTCACAGTTTTTAATAGGGCATGGGGTTTGTAAGCAAAACTTGCTAAGCATGGGAAAAACATCAGTCCCAGTTCTGGGGTTCTGGAGACCACCATATTATCCTTGCCTGGGCCACTTATGAGACACTGAGAACAAAGCTTCTAAGGGACACAGACCTCTACGTCCTGGCAAAGAGCCATATTGCTTAGCTGGTTACCGAACAAAACTACCCGTACTTCAAAGCATTGGTGTACGGGTGGAAAAAGTGTGTTGGTCCAAGCCACTTCACTGCAGACTATACATACTGTAAGTATTTAATAGCATACTGTGTGCTCAGCCATTAATGTAAATAATGGGTTGTGTCACATGAAATATCCGTTTTCAAGGTAAAGGATTTTTATTAAAAATACGATATGAAAACAAGATAATTTTATTTGAAGTATTTACCATCTTTTTCTACACATTTTTCCCAACGTGACACTAACTTTTTTATCCCCGAACTAAAACTCTGAGCTTTGAAGTGAAACAAACTCTGGAAACGCACTTTTCACTTGATCATCATTTTCAAAAAGTTTTCCTTTGACGAAGCTGTCCGAATTCCTGAACAGGTGGTAATCTGTTGGAGACAAGTCGGGAGAATATGGTGGGTGCGGAAGAACTTCGTAACCCAGTTCTTTCAATTTTTGCACGGTATGTTTTTGAAACATGGGGTCTTGCTGCCGCTCAGGGAGATCATGAGGTACCCATGTATCGAGCTTTTTTAATTTCCCAATACACTTGAAATGTCTGGAAACGGTAGATGCACTTGCATTTAGTTGTGCTGAGAGTCCTTTAACTGTTTGGTAGGGGTTTCTTTCTACTGGTGGTAGGTTTAAAACCCGCAGACGGTTTAAAGGGAGAAAACAAATAAAATAAAACCTTGATTGTTGTGGTCGCAAGGTGTAATCTGCTAGAAGAATACACTCACGTTTCTCGATATTTTATAAGGTAGAGTCATCACTCTCTACACCTATTTTTGTGAGTGGCCTCCAGGTCTCACGTGCCCGGGAAAGAGGCTGTGATTGAATATTTAATCCCCATTTAATTGAATGCTTTAAAAAGTCCCTCCGGGACTTGGATTCGAACTCACCAGGGAGACTAGTGTGCTAGGCACTCAGACAAGGATTCCACATTCGATATATAGATTCATATAAAAGTGATTAAGGATTAAATATGGCCAAGGTCGCGAATTCAAAACGGGCAGATGGATCTGGGATTATTTTGAGGCCGTAAAAAATCTTCGGTTATGCCGTACTTCGGGGTTTCTTCGGAAGGTAGGAAGGGGAGGGGGTAAAATAGTTCCGGAAACCTGAGAATTTAGGAAAATGTATAAGATCCTTATCCTCATTACACCTAGATGGGCGAATTTAGGACTCCCGCTATAGCACCGCTGGATTAGCCGCAGTAACACGAAGTGGGGTTAAAGGAATAAACAACAACTGGATAAAAAGATTAAAAATAAGAATAAAAATCTGGTGCGGGCAACACACGACTTTCACTTACCTCTATTTTAAAATCAATAAAAGAATTTTCAAATACAGTTAGAGATAAAAATACGTGAAACTATTAAAGAATTAATTAAATTTAATTTCTATAGAAACATGTGTTTTATTAAAAAATCTGTTATATTATTATCTAAAATAATCAGTTAGTTTTATCTTCTTTTCATCACTCTCTTTTAACTTTTAAAAGCTTGAGTATAAGATAATATTTTTTCTAAAATCTTTAGCTTTCCAACGGTATATCATATATAATATCGGCATTTAAGCCCTGTCAGACCATTTTAATCCGAATTAAACCTAAATGACATTAATGCCCCTTAAATTTTACATCTATATAGCGAGTTTAAACAAAATTGTTGGAACCGTTTTCGAGAAAATCGAAAAAAGGTGCAAAATTCATGGTATAAAGTGCCTCTTCTGGTAAGCTGATTTTTATGGAAAAGATTTTGTAACGTCTCGGGCGTATAGTTGTCTTAAATATGAAATTTCAGTTTCATAGGACTTACCGTTTCCGCCCGGGAGTTACCACATACACACACCCACCTTTTTGCGGGACTTGGTTATTTGGACTCAGTGGACCCTAAAATGTGTATTTCCGTTGAACAATGGAATTAGAAAATTTTCACGATCGCAATACTTTCCCTTACTATATATAGTAAGTGAAAGTAAAAATTATGAATTTGGCTGGAAAAATTATGAAATTGAATGAAAAAAAAAACAAACTATAATTAATCTTCTTCTTCTTTCACTTGCTCGTTAGTGCCTTTCAGCGTGAATTCAGGGTGAAGCCTTTCACCAGTCTCAGTCCATCACTTCCACTCATCGCTTTGAATGGCCATATTTTTCATTTGGGTCGTTGATTCGCCCACCATTCACATAATTTACTTCTGTGGGGCTCCTCCGGAGTTTCGCTCTTCCTCGTCTAATAGCCGCTCTGAACGGATCATCATCCCGAGCCAGACATAGTAGCCGCTGTAACCAGAACAGACCTCCGGAGCGAGGACCGAAGACTTCCGGGAGGACGAGATTGAGGACGCCGCCCGCCTGGCGTAAATATTAACAGGGACCTGACCCATTAATTATATATTGTTAATTAATAAATACTTTTAATACGAACTCAGGTATTTTTTTTCAGGTAAGGCACAATAAAGGACTCCCGGTGGTAAAACACTTACCGGGCCCTCAAATTGTACAGTACTGTTGTGGTGAAGTTGTGTGTTGTTTACAGAACTCGAGACCCGGAGGATTGCTAATCCCCTCTAGACTAACACACAAGTCTAGACCTACTCTGGGCCTATAATTATTCAAAAGTTAAAAAGACAGTTGGTTGACCGGTCTGACATACCCAAGGAAGAGGCTGTGAGTGAATCCCCAATTAGTCACATGCTTGAAAAAGCCGTTCTGGGAGTAGGAATCGAACTTACAACCTTTAGCGTTGTAGGTTAGACTGAGGGCAAGGTGGCTGAGTGAATTAGCGCGCGTTGAACACGCGTTGCCTGGCTACTACATATGACCAAAATCTTGTGAAAAAAATAATTAGGAGTTCGAGTCTCGGTGCTAGGGTTTTTTTTTTATCTCGGCATTTATCCCTTGCCCTCACCCCCTGGCCCGAGAAACCCCCGTATAGCCTTCAAGGGCGAAATAGGAGTGGAAAAAAAATTGACCAGACTGCTAGCCATGGATCCCTTAAATGATATTTTGAATTTATTGATATTACTAAATGAAACCTATATGAAATTAAAGCTCAATTAATTTTATATCGATATCGCGAGTTTAATCAAAATCGTCTAAACATTTTTGAGAAAATCGTAAAAAGGTGAAAAATTCTAGAGTATGAACTGGTTCGTTATCTTTAAAATTTCCAATGTACCTGAGTCCAAATGACCAAGTCCCGCAAAAAGGTGTGTGTGGTAAATCAAGCGGAAAAACGAAGTGTCCTATGAAACTGAAATTTCATATTTGAGATAAATATACGCCAGAGATGTTACAGCAACTTTTTCATCAAAGTAAGCCAACCAGAAGAGCCACTTTATACTATGCATTTCGCACCTGTTTTCGATTTTGGGCACATTTGGTATTTCACAGTCACCAGCTGTACTACAGACTTATGCTTCCTTAGTACTTTAGTGGTTTGAGAATTTGAGTGAAATATTCCATACATAATATATCTGGGGTCCCCCTTGCCCAGGTTCATCCCAGGACAAAAAAATCATCCTGCCGGGTTCTGGGATTCCCAACAAACCCATAGTCTTCAGTTCATCCGGACCATCAGGTGCAACTCCAGACTGGACACACCGCAGCCCGCTGGAAGCTGGAATATAGATCGATCGGAGTACACTTCGTGGGGGGAGGCAGCGGAGGTGGTGGGGGCGAATCGATAGTAGAGGAGTCTACTGCGGTGGAGTCTACACCGTGAGAGTGAGCCAAAATGTCAGGTGAGGGCCTTTAAATGTCATTCATTCATTAATATCACCGCTCCCATTCATAATATAATCAATCTCCTTCTCTCTATTGTATTAATAACAGCTTAATGTTAGGTCTGCCGTAGTGCGGGATGGATTCTCGCCAAGTGCTTAGTGTAGTCGTCGATAAGCCCGCCGGGAGCGCTATTCGTCTATGTCAACCGATCATATGTGTCTTGTAAACATCACTATTTCCATATATTTAAAAAAAAAACATACATAATATGATACAATCGGTCAAAATGTGAAACCTCATACCTGTCAAATCATAACTTTTCAGCAAAAAATAAATAAAAAGCGCACACTAAACAGCTTTCTTGTTAAAATCAATTTTAGAAATGCTTACTTTCACTTAATACACATATGAAATATGCAACAATAAAAAAGATTATCTCGTCAGATAAGATACAGGAAATAAGCTCATATCTTCTATTAAGAAAGATATATTATTTATAAAAATATAAATGTTAAAAGATTAAACAATACAATAAACAGAAAAACAGCTGATTTAATAACATAAAAAACAGCTGTTTTTATATAATGGTATATATACTGAAAATAAACAGACAAGACTTTGACAAGAACAAATTTCCAAACAAAATTCCAATGTCCATTTTTACATTCACTTTATATAAAAAATATTATAAGGGAAAGTATTTTGTTTGTGAAATTTTTCAAATTCTAAGTTTAGTGTCAAAATTACCCTATTTCAAAGCGGAATAATTGAAAAAATCTGGTGCGGGCAACACACGACTTTCACTTACCTCCGTTTTTAAAATCAATTAAAGAATTTTCAAATACAGTTAGAGATAAAAATAAGTGAAACTAATAAAGAATTAATTAAATTGAATATCTATAGAATTATGTGTTTTATTAAAAAATCTATTATATTATTATCTAAAATAATCAGTTAGTTTTGTCGTATGTTTATCTCTCTTTATTAACTTTTACGAGCTTTTGTATAACATAATGTTTTTCCTAAAATCTCTAGCTCTCCAACGGTATATTAAACATCTATATTACTGTTCTTATGTTCAAAAACAAAAATTGCATTAAAATTTTTTTTTTATGTTTTCTCCTTTATTGAATATCGAATTCGTTCAACATACGTATATACCTGTTTTTCATCAATAGAACCAAGATAATATGGTTATTTTTTTAGGATCTAAAAAATTAAAGGTATTTTAGAGGAAGACAATTCAAAATATCGGCAATTAAGCCCTGTCAGACCATTTTAATCAGAATGAAACCTACATGATATTAAAGCCCATTAAATTTTACATCGATATAGAGAGTTTAATCAAAATCGTCTGAACCGTTTTTGAGAAAATCATAAAAAGTAACAAAATGCATGGTATAAAGTGGCTCTTCCGGTTAGCAGATTTTGATGAAAAAGTTGCTGTAACATCTTGGGCGTAGAGTTGTCTTAAATATGAAATTTCAGTTCCATAGGACTTACCGTTTCCGGCCGGGAGTTACCACACAAACGCACAGACCTTTTTGCGGGATTTGGTCATTTTGACTCAGGGGACCCTAAAATGTGTATTTCCGTTGATAACTGGAATTCGAAAATTTTCACGATAGCAATACTTTCCCTTACTATATATAGTAAGTGAAAGTAAAAAAAAAAACGACTCAAACGATTTTGATTAAATTCATCATATTGGTCTAATATTTGATGGACTATAATATCATATAGGTTTCATTCTGATTGAAATAGTCTGAAAGTGCTTACATGCTAGTATTTTAAATTATCTTTTTCTAAAGTAACTTTAATAAAAAAAAAAATAACCATATTATCTTTTAGCATTAATAAAAAACGGATACATATACAAGTTGAACAAATTTGATTACTAACTGAAGGAGAAAAGAGCATATTTTTTTAATTAATTTATTTTCCGAACATAAGAATAATAATATAGACGTATTGTATAATATATCGTTGGGAAACTAAAGATTTAAAAAAAAAATATATGTTATCTTAAAAAAGTTGTATGAGGTGATAAATATTGATGAAAAGTGGACAAAAGTGCTTACTTTTGTCCACTTTTCATCAATATCGCTTGATTGTTATAGGTAAAAAAATCTCTATCGTTAGATTATTCAATGAAATAAATGTTTCCATCGGAACTCAAAGTAATGCTTTAAACATTTTTCAATTCAAGAAGTATTTATAAATTGATTTTAACAACGAAAATAAGTGAAAGTCGTGTGTTGCCCGCACCAGATTTTTATTATTGACTTAATGTATGTAATTATTTGTCATTGTAATACGCAATACCAATACGTTGGTATACTATTATTTTGTAGAAGCTAATTTTGGTAAATTTAATTAAATTAATTAAATATCCGTGGAACGTTACAAAATTTTTCAATAGAATTGTTTTACAATGTTTTTTTCAATTGAATCGATTATCAATTCGCGAATTATAAAAACAATGATTAAATATTTTCAACAGATAAGAAGCTTATATATTTATGGTGAAATCATATTTTTTCCCGCATGAGAGTTTAGTCAAAACAACAAACCATTAACAATCAGGTTTAATGCTTTCAACTGCCTCATTTAATGGGAAAGAGATTGACATATTAATGTGTTCATAACAAGCGATCATCAAAGCAAATTTCAAGGCTGTATTTTAATAGTTTCATCAATTGAGGCGCACATTTTCATAATACACAAATGGACATTTTTGAAGAAATTAATATTTTTGAAGTCAATGAATTGTAATCGTTCAGTTTTTTTCGGAATACGATATCCGATTTCATCTAAATAACACAAGGGGAAAAAATCAGGTGCGGGCAACACACGACTTTCACTTACCTCGGTTGATCTAGTCAATTTAAGAACTATGAAATAAAGTTTGATTTGAAAAAAGGTTAAAGAATTGTATTCAGTTTCGTTGGAAACATACGTTTTAGATTAAATAATATAGCAATATAAATTATCAATTAATTGTATGCCTTTAACTTCTTTCTGCATTATGTTTTATAGCTTTGTACATGAGATAACATTTTTTCTTATGTCTTTAGCTTTCATATTATTCTTATGAGCAGGAAAAAAATTTCTGTTTTCCTCTTGTCAAATTCATTTATAGATACCCATATTTTATCAATTTTAACATAAAGAAATGGTTAATTATTGCGCATTAACACAATGAAATATACTTACCGAAGAAGAAATTTAATATTTTAAGACTTGTTACAGTATTTAAATCAGGAAACAAACTACAAGAAATTTACATCAATATCGCGAGCTTGTTTATTTATTTAACGTAACTTTATTCTACTGTGGCTAATTATTCGACCGATGCTACAATGAGAGTCCTAAATTTTGTCTATCCGGTTTTATTAGGATAGGGATCTTTAACGTGTACCTGACATCGCACAGGCTCGGGACCACCTTTTAACGTCCTCTCCGAAGGATAACCAAGGATTTTTTACTCCCATTAAAAAATCCTAGGACCACCTGCGGGTATGAATCCGTGACCTTTGGTATAGGAGGCTGTTATGCTAACCACCCAGCTACAAGTGATCCCCAATATCGCGAGTTTAATAAATATAATAAAAAAATTTACTTTGTCATTCCAGCCGTATACTTGCCTTAAATATGAAATTTGATTTTTAAGTCATAAAAAACTCGTTTTTGTGCAAGACTTCACAAAATAATTGTTTTGAAAATTCGGTATCTAAGCCCTCTAAGACTATTTCAATCAGAATGAAACCTACTTGAAATTAAAGCCCATTCAATTTTACATCAATATAGCCTGTTGAATCAAAATCGTCGAGGCAAATTTGAGAAAATCGTAAAAAGGTGCAAATTGCATAGTATAAAGTGCTTCTTCTGGTTAGCTGATTCTGATGAAAAAGTTGCTGTAACATCTCGGATGTATTGTGGTCTTAAATATGAAATTTCAGTTTCATAGGCATTTTCGTTTTTGAACTGGACTTACCCCTAGAGAACCCTAAAACGTGTATTTCCGGTGAAACCACGACTTTGAAAATTATCATGATCGCAATACTTTTATATATAGACTAGCCTGATATTTTTTCATCAATTCGAATATTTGACCAATACACCCTTATTTATATTCTATCCCTGAATGAGCTAATAGATAAAAACTTAAACTCTACCATAAATAGATTATAAATTTAAAGAATCAAGTTTATCCTGCAAAGATTTTCAATCGCGTCACAATTTACTAGCAGTTATTAACCAAATCTTTAAACTATAATAACAGTCTAAAATAAGAGATTACTGAATCTAAGATTCAGATTACTCTATATGCACTTAGTGTGGGCTACCAAGGTCTATACAGCACCTACGATAATAGTCCTGATATGGAAATGATATAATTTTAATTATCTTGTAAGAAAAATATAACAAATATACATTATTGTTATCATAAATTAACGTAATTAATTGATGTTATCGTCTATAACATGTATATGATATCATTCACACCCTTATAAGGTCATCGCTGGAACTCAAATATGACAATGATTGCAAAGCTAAAAATTGTTATTTACGTTCCTCTTATCGTCTAGGTGAGCAATAAGGCAATAATATATGATAGGTGGCCCTAGGATTTTTAAATGGATGTAAAAATACCTTAGTTATGTTGTCCTTCGGAGGGGACGTTAAAAAGTGGTCCCGAATATGTGCGATGTCAGGAACTAGTGAAAGATCCATATCCTAATTAAATCTAGATCGCCCAAATTTATACACAAAAATATTTATATATAATGCCATAAATCCAAGTAGGTCTAATAATGGTTGTGTAAATGAGTTTTTTGAAGTGAAGATGAAGTTATGATCGTTTGTCAAGTAAGTGATTTAATAGTCGATATCTACGAGCAGTTTCTTGTCGTTTAAGTCTTATAAGAGGATTCCATGTAAGACGTTTGTCAAGATGAAGTCCACAAGTATTTGTTCTACAGTGATGAATGGGGTCAATAGAATATTTAGGTCGTGGTGTAAGGTATCGTTGGAGACACAATAAGGAGCATTAACTATTGTTCGGAGGACTTTGGATTGGAAGGATTGAATGCGTTTAATGTTAGAACGTTCAGCCCCCCCACAGCTCAGGTCCATAGGTCCAGATAAGTCTTGTAAATTAGCACTTTGTTTTTAATAGAAAGTGTACATTTTCATTTATTTAACTAAAGATATTTATTTATATATTGAATACAGGCCAACTACAGTTAGTGTCAAAAGTATTAGGAATTCGTATTTCTTTTCGTTTAATTATTATATTTCACAACTATTAATTTATATAATTCTTTTTCACTACCAAATCTTTAAAAGAGACTCTCATAAAGGAAAATCACTGACCAGATAACCGAAAAGTTTATTGATTTTAAAAATATCCGATTAATAATGTAAAATTACAAGAGCGTTCAGTGTCAAAAGTATTCGGAAATCGTAATATCCTGTTGTTTAATGGTTTCAAATTTTAATTTTCTCACCAATTTTATGTTCTAAACAGTTCTCTCTCACGTTATATATATCCAACCATTAAAAGATTTTTTTTTTTTTTTTTTTAAATAAGGCCCTAAAATAAGAACGCAATGATCGTACAACGCCCTCGAATAGTTTTTAACACGTTCACGCGTTAACACTAAATAGAAATAGTTGAGATGTTGAAAACAATTGATGAGAATATATGGATGGCTATGTACAGTGTAGATAATATAATAATAAAATATAAAAGCAAAAAAGTAAGCGTCCAAACAATATTAAATGTTAAAACTGAAAGACTGATTATTCATCAAATAAGAAAACAATACCTCAAATGAGTAAACCTTAGCTTATTTATGATTTTTTCAGAGCTTCTGGATACACAATAAATTTTGGGATCACTTGTAGCTGGGTGGCTAGCGTAACAGCCTCCCATGCCAAAGGTCACAGTAAAAAATCCTTAGTTATGCCGTCCTTCGGAGGGGACGTTAAAAGGTGGTCCCGAGCCTGTGCGATGTCAGGTACTCGTTAAAGATCCCTATCCTAATAAAACCTGGATAGGCAAAATTTAGGACTCCCACTGTAGCAACGTCCGATTAGCCATAGTAGCATAAAGTGACGTTAAATAAATAAACAAAAACACAATAAATTTTTCAACTGTTCGATTTTACGAAAAGGAAAACATGGTACAAGAAGCACGGAAAACGTCTATCAGCAGGCGAGGAAATGAGAGAATAGGCTGAATGTTTGTAACATTTTTTAAAGAGAAGGTTGGTGAATTAAAATGTTTACAGATGACTCCTATACTAAAATACATGGTTCTTATGAAAAGATTATGGTTTGGAGGAAACCAAATAAAGAATTTAGCATGCCATAGTAAAACACCTTGAGCGGTCAGTGATATTTACGTGCGTTTTTCTTTGAAAAAGTTTGATAACATTAGATTCATTTACAGAATTATTGATAGGTTTGTGTATTTTTTAAGTATGAAAAGCCAGAATTAAAAGTAGAAGAAAAATTAGGTATAAATCAAATTATTAACATGCGCGGGACCATGACTCTGGACATATATAGGTATGTTATTTATTCATATTTAGTTGCTGCAAAATTTTCAAAAAGTTCTCCAAATCTCTCTTCCATTATTTTTTTCAAATTTAACTATTTTTGGGTCTTACTGAAAAGGAAAATCAGGAAATACTATATTCAAAATGAAAATGGCCTCGAGATACAATAAGTGTTGGAGTGGGGTAATATTTCACACTAAACAATTAATAAATTAGTAAGATCAATTCCTAGTTGGCTAAAATCTATAATTATACAAAAGTTTTTACCAACAGGATGTTTATTTATGATCACTGCACTAATATAACGAGGAAACCACGAAATTCCGAATACTTTTGACACCATTAACATACACTATTTCTAATTTTTTTCGTAAATAAACGTTCAATACGTTAATAATAAAATTATTGTTGTCGTAATTTTTGGTTTTAGCTATTGTATACCTTCCTTCTAACATTATAAAGTGGTTAATAACTCTTTACAACACATAAAAAATAAGTAAAAACAAATTAATTACAGAATAGTAGTGAATTCCGAATACTTTTGACAATCACTGTAACCGGCGACAGATGTGCTTTCTACGGAAAAAAAACAACCTATTTTTCCTAAACAAAAGGTTTTTTTTTTTTTATTTTCCTTTTAGAACCAACTATAAGGGTAGTGAGAACAAAGGCAAGTATCGTGTTACACACTTCTTATTGTTACAATGGGGGTAGTCAATTTATGAGGTTTTATTTATTTAATATTTCTTAATTGTTCGTAGAAAAAAAAAGTATGGGCTTCATCATCTTTGTTTTCATCCATTTTCATCGGCATGAAACACTTGAAGCGGTTTAAATTTATCATTATGTAAATATTGTTGATTAATTTAAGGTCACTTTATGCTACTGTGGCTGATCGGACGATGCTATAGTGGTAGTCCTAAATTTTTCCTATCCAGGTTTTATTAGGATAGGGATCTTTAACATGTTCTTGACATCGCAAAGGCTCGGGACTACTATTTTAAGTTCCCTCCGAACGATGGCATAACCATGGATTTTTTATTCCTGTTGAAAAATCATAGAATTAATGAACGAAGTTAAACTATACTTTGTACAAATATAGCCTTATATGTCGTGATCAGGGTTCATAAACAAAAACACAATTCTTTCCTATGTATATTCCTTACGAATCGCACAGACTTGGCACCTCCATTTTACGTCCCCTCTGAAGGACGATATAACGAAGAATATTTTCCTGCCTTAATATATTGTAATGGTATCTGGAACTGTGAGTAAGTCTATGCTCTTTTGGAGTAGATTATTTGTTACATAGTATGGTGCTTCTACGATTCTTCGTAAAACTTTAGATGTAAAGAGTTTTTGGCAGAGAACCATAGCACTCTCCAGTAAAATCTACTTGTAGGATTTTACAAGTACTTTGTGAACATTAATTTCTTTATTCGAGAATAATTTATTTTATTTTTTAAAACTTGAAATTTGACTTCCGTACTATATTTAAACTCAACGGATTAATTGAAATGAACTTCGAAAACATAGGATGTGTTCATCTTAGAACTTCATTAATGCCTCTTCAAGAACACTCTTTCTTTCCTTTGATGATTGTTCTTTAGATCTTTCAAAGGATCATTGTTTATTCTTTACAACGAAAGAAAGAGTTTAATTTCATTGTTAGTAAAGAAGAGTTGGGGTAGTCTCAGTATGGGAGGTGTTCAGCATGAACATGAAAGTGTTGGGCGTGATGGGGGATATAGTATATGTTATGTGTTTAGTGTATATTACATTCACTTACCTATATATGAAATATATAGTAAGAGAAAGTATTGCCATCGTGAAAATTTTCGAACTCCAGTTTTCAACGGAAATATACTTTTTAGGGTCCTCTGAGTCCAAATGACCAAGTCCCGCAAAAAGGTCTGTGCGTGTGTGGTGATGCCTGCGCGTAAACGAAAAGTCCTATGAAACTGAAATTTCATATTTAAGACAAATATACGCTCGAGACTATACAAAACCTTTTTAATAAAAATCAGCTTACCAGAAGAGCCACTTTATACTATGCATTTTGTTTGCACCTTTTTTACGATTTTCTCAAAAACGGCTCTAACGATTTGATTAAACTCCCTATATCGATGTAAAATTGGACGGGCTTTAATATCATACAGTCTGGCAGGTCTTAAATGCCTATATTTTAAAAATTCTTCCTCTAAAGTACCTTTAATTTTGTAGTTTTTATAAAAATTGACCATATCATCTGATTAGCATTGTTAAAAAACAGGTAAATATACAAGTTGAACGAATTCCATTACCAACTAAAGGAAAAAACTGCAAACAAATTTTTTAATGCAATTTTTATTTTTTTAACATAAGAGTAGTAATATAGATGTATAATATACCGTTGGAAAGCTAAATATTTTAGAAAAAATATTATCTTATACACAAGAGCTTGTAAAAGTTAATAAAGAGTGATAATAAGCGGATAAAACTAACTGATTATTTTAGATAATAATATAATAGATTTTTTAATAAAACACATGTTCCTATAATAATTCAATTTAATTAATTCTTTAATGGTTTCAATCATTTTTATCTCTAACTGTATTTAGAAATTTTTTAATCAATTTTGAAAACGGAGGTAAGGGAAAGTCGTGTGTTATCCGCACCAGTTTTTTTTTTTAATTTAGAGAAACACTATGTCTAAAAATACCAAGCGCCTGGAGACACTTTAAGATGTATATTTATGTTTTCTAAGACTGAGAAGTGATGTTTTCTTTCTATTATCGCATTGTGATTGTGCAAACTATCGGAAAAAAGAACCATTTAAGGTTCGGATATTCTGCTATCAGTCCTCTTAAGCACGCGACTCGGCGACTATCTCCGGCTTGTGCTGTAGCGACCCGTGACTAGATAAGATAACACCAATATCCAAAGCAGAGTCCCAGATTAAGTTCAGCTATCGCTTAGTCAGCAGGGCAGTGTTTGGGATCTTTTTAACTCTCTCTCTGGCACGACAGGACGCGTGGGCCCTTGGCCGCGTCGTGTAATCTCCTGGGAGAATATACTCACGATTCTCGATGAGATTTTTCAGGGTAGAGTCATCACTCCTTACGCCTATTTTTGTGAGGGGCCACCGTTTGGCTGACGGGTCTCACATACCCGGGGGAGAGGCTGTGAGTGAATCTCCATTTAATTACATCATTATAAAAGCTCCGCTGGGACTGGGATTCGAACTCACAACCTTTTGCATTTAGCGCGCTAGCCACTCAGCCACGGGCTCTCCTTTTTTTCCAGCCTTCTTAACAATCTTTTTAACAAACTTCTAAAATATTTGAACATCAGAATAATTTTATCTCGATATTTTTAAAAAAAGCCTGTAACTGATTACATCCAAGGCATATTAATTAGGGGTCAATTGTAATGTAGTGGCCACCATAAAAGTCTTCTTTGCCCAAGATCACAGATTAAAACTCTGGTATTTTTGGCTTGAAGTTTGAGAAATCTGCATAGATCCGACATGGCGTGAACACCGATTATTCCCACTTTGTGATGGCTTCCAGATGGTTACGAGGTTAATATTCAGGAGTTTGGTCTTCGAACTGTAAGCTTGGGCTTTCTTTATTATAATGTCTTGCAAAAATATATCTGTAATACATATTATAGTCGGGAGAGAATCTGTGCATATATTACCTCCCTTATATTGCAAAATATGGTGCATTACTGCACTATTGGCTTATGTTTAATTAAAATATATTATGTATTACAATGGAATGCCACACGTTGAGATTTCATTTAGAACCATCGAGATAAACGTAAACACTATTACTATATCTATATTTTAATTTTTAAAATTCTCTCAGAATTAACGTAAATGTTGTGATGGATCACGAGTTTCTTCAATATAATTACTTGGTCCAGGAAACATTTTTTTTTTTTTTTTAAATCTTCAAACATCTGTTTCCAAGTTGAACTTTTATGATTTAATTTCAATTTGCCACTTTACTTTTAGTATTAAGAAGTTGAAAGTTGTTGAGTTACTGGTGATTTCAATAAAAATTTCAGATTCTTTTAAATATTTTTAATCAATTATATTCTGCGATATTCCATGTCGTAGAGTGAGGGTTGTCTGTGAACAACGTTTCAATTTGGTCACATCAGCAGTTGGAGGACGACCCGAGAACTTTGTGTCTCCCAAGTCAAAATTTCTGGTTCTGAACCGTCTGTGCAGCGGATTTCCTTTCCAGAAATTAAAAATCAATTAATTATGAAAATGTTCTCTTCCATTTCGAGCAAGCTAAATACCACTTAAAGATAAGTAATCTCGGATGAAACTGATTCATAAAAGCACCTTAACTAAACTTTTTTACTTTCACTTACCTATATATGAAATATTGCGATCGTGATAATTATCCATTTCCAGTTTTCGACGGAAATACACGTTTTAGGGTCCCCTGAATCCAAATGACCAAGTCCCAAAAACGAAGACGAAGGTTTGTGTGTGTAAGTCTAGCACAAAATCTTTAAGTCGTACGAAACTAAAATCTCATATTTCAGATAACTATACACCCGAGATGTTACAGCAACTTTTTCATCAAAATCGACTAGCCAAAAGAGCCACTTTATACCATGCATTTTGCACCTTTTTACAATTTTCTCAAAAACGGCTTTAAAGATTTTGATTAAAATCGCTATATGGATGTAAAATTTAATGGGCTTTAATATCATGTAGGTTTCATTCTGATTAAAATAGTCTGATGGGGCTTAAATGCAGATATTTTAAATTTTCTTCCTCTGAAGTACCTTTGATTTTGTAGATTAAAAAAAATAAGGCACACCATCTTATTAGCATTCATAAATAACTGCTAAATATGCAAGTTGAACGAATTTAGTAAACAACTAAAGGAGAAAAGTGCAAACATATTTTTTTATGTATTTTTGTTTTTTTGATAATAATAACAGTAATATAGACGTATAATATACCGTTAGACAGAGAAGAATTTTAGAAAAAATATTATCTGGTTACATTTAACATTTTAATATAGTTATACTTTTTAATGTAAATCATATGTTTCTAAGGAAAATAAATTCACGTTTTATTCAAATCAACTTCAATGATTTTTCAAATTGAAGTATATTTAATAGTTCTTATATTGATATTAATAGTCGAGGTAAGTAAAAGTCGTGTGTTGCCCGCACCAGAATTTTTAGTATTTGTAAACATTACTTACCAAGTAAACATGATTTTATTAAGACAGAGAGGATTGAATCGACATATTGAAAAATCCTACGAACTAAATTTACAACCCAATACTTCTTCACTTAAGTGACTACTCAGTTTTAGTCATCGTGCTAATACAGCATATTTTAGACTTTTAAAGATTATACGATGACACACTTCTCTATAAGACTTACTTTGATGACAGTGTGTGGTCATCACATTGCTGACTCGCTTTCCGTTTTATGGCCAAGAGGACTGTCGACATCAAAGCTATCGAGGTGTAACTCCTACTCGACTGGTGACACTGCGACATCAACACTTAAAGCGGATTATAGTCGTTGTAAAACTGGCTTTATTGTGCCTCTCCAGACTCGGGGAGAAAGTACCCGATAGTTAATGGGTAATGGTCAGGACTCCACAACAGTTGTCACTGAGCCGTCACACTCTCAGGACATTTTCTCCGATTAAGGTTACTGCGACAAACGACTCGGTGTTCTCTTAGAAAGAAGGTTTAGTTTTGTTTTTAAAAGGTAGATGTCTTTAGACTGGGTCTTTATACCTTTTTTCTGTAGCATTTGTTTAATAATAATAGGCTTACCGAACCCGAAGGTTCGATGCCGATACCACCAAACTCTGCCTGCACAGACTCGTCCAATGTTCACCGTTCAATCCTAAGCTACCGAGATCAGCCTTAACCTCTCATCGACGCCTAGGCCTACCTTTCGGACACCTACCAGTCGGTTCAGTGTTATCAATATACCAGTCTCCGCGATGCTATCAACTTTATTATATTCACAGGATACAATCTCCGCGATTCCGAATTGTGCATCCTTCCCCAGTGGCCTCATTTCTCTTCGGACCAAATATTTTACGCAGTACCTTATTTTCGGAAACGTTAAGTCGTTGTTCATCCTTCAAAGTAGCGGCCACCTTTCACATCCGTAAAGGTCCGTCGGAAGAATACTAGTTTTATAAATTCTAACCTTTAAGTTTTTTGATAGAAGTCGCGAGCTAAGTAATTTAGCAACTGAATAATAACACGCATTTCCCGTCTTTAACAAGGACTATCTCCTTGATTTCATTTTTTCTTTTTAACATTGAACCTAAATACTTGAATTTCTCTACGTGTTCAAAAGTATGCCCTGATATATCAATATCACCAAGATCGCCACAGTTTCTGCTACTAATCATATATTTCGTCTTATCGGCATTTAATTCGAGACCTATTTGTTTACCGGTTTTTATTAACACACTTGTAATTAGTTGTATAGTTTCCGTGTTTTTACCTGGCAGTACCAAATCATCGGCGTATCCTAAAACCGGAATCTTATCACACATATTTAAACCTTTCTCGGTACACATCACCTTTTCTATGATATATTCTAATGCTATATTAAATAAAACAGGTGAAAGGGAGTCTAGTTAGTAGCATTTGTTTATCCCTCAAAAATGTAACACGTTTGAAACTCTTTAGCTCTGAAGGTGTTACATGGATAGAAATTTTTTTTTTTTATTTAACGTCACTTTATAAGTGTGTTTTGAATAAAAGTTCTCTGAGCTCTAGACTTCTACGAAAGTGCCCCCAGCGTGAAAAGTAGAGGGGGCTTCTGCCATAGGAAATTGGTTTTTAATGAAATTGCGAAGCTTGGTTCGTTGGGGCTCGGCTGTCTTAATAAGGGCTTTAGCTGAGCACTTTAAAGGATATCGATTTATTTTTGATGGATTTGAAACGTGCTTTATCTTTTGTCTAGGTGAGGCTGAAAATTAAAAAAAAACAAAAAACATTGATATTAAAAAAATCAAGTTCGATTTCCATTTATTGGTCCCACAAGGCTTAGAATAGACTAATACTAAGTTGTTTTTTCTTTATTAATTTAACGTCACAATATGCTATTGTGGCTAATCTGATGATGCTACAATGGGAGTCCTAAATTTTAATCAATCCAGGTTTAATTAGGATACCTACCTTTAAAGAGTAGGTTACATTGCACAGGATCGGGGACCTTATAATGCCAACGGGCAATACGAGGCCTGAACCGTGGACCGTATATACGTATATACCATTGTTATTGTATATACATAGAATGTTTGTGTATTTATTTGTAAATAAAGTTGAAGGATAAGAAAAAAAAACAGGATCGGGACCTGTATATATATATAATGAAAGCCAAACCTATCTAAACTACAAGACCCTACACTGGTAGACAACAGTAGCAGAGAGTAGAATAGAGGACAACACGTATAATAAATAATATATCGGGCGTGATTGTTTTGACAATGGCCCCTCCAAAACGTGAAGCTATGTCGCTTCTTCTAATGTCTCCACGTACAGTCCATCCGCTTCTAAATTATTTTGTAATATCTATTCTTAGTCTAGGAAATATCACACCTTAATTAAATATAGATTGAACGAACATTAGACACGGTGTATGTAATTTAGAATTACAAAATGCAACCGTTTTAACTTAATCCAAATAACTAAATCATGTAAACTGTCTACAAACATAACATAAAAACAGTTATGCAAAATTTAACTGTCAACTATCATGCAAAACAGTCCTTCGGAGGGAACGTTAAAAGGTGATCCCGAGCCTGTGCGATGTCAGGTACTCGATAAAGATCCCTATCCTAATAAAACCTGGATAGGCAAAATTTAGTACTCCCACTGTAGCATCGTCCGATTAGCCATAGTAGCGTTAAATAAATAAATAAACAAACAAGACAGTAGAGATACATCAATGTTCTGATTGTTGGGCAATAGTTATGAGGTTTGCAGCTCTGATGGCTCACAAATCTGAGCCCGAAACGTCTTCAATATTGAAATATCTTTCACTCGACTTATTCCTGATTTTCTCTACCTACAATAATTTCAACAGTCGACCATGCATCCTCAATATCAGCTAATTTAACTAGAGTAACATTTCCTTGATTATTGAACATTTAATTTTTTTTTTTAATTTGTTTTATTAAGAGATAATAAAATCTGCCACCTTCTAAAGCAATGAGTATTAGAGAAAAATTCATAACCATATGTACATTGTAAATAAAATCAAAGAAAACAAAATAATAATAAAGACTAATCAAATAAAAGAAGAAAAAATATATATACACACAATTAAATAAATACTGTAAAGAAAATAATAATAACAATCTTGTTCACATTCATACCTATTTACAATATTTACAAACTGCCCCTGAGATCACTGGATCAAACCTTGAGATCCACTAGTGGATGTCGAGGCACAATGCCAGAAGATCCCAGCGGCTCTCATTCAGCTGCGTCACTGGTCTTGAGAGCCAGTGGAGGCTGCTCGAGGGCGCTAGAGCCACATACACTCAGAGCATGAGTGGAGATGTTGGACATTGCCAGCACTCCAATAACATATTTACAAGAGATCTCTGGGCCACTGCCGCTTCAACCTACGAGGAGGGTTATAGGGATGTTTGGAACTGGATAGGGAGTTTGCCAAGGGATTAGGAAGGTGAGTAAGCTTCTGATGGAACATTATGAATTTGGAGGGGATTAGATCAAGGAGAAATGGGATATTTCGTTAAGTTGGTGACATAATATGGGGGCATCTATCGGGCTGATGCGAAATTAATGCAGGTTTCCTCTATTGCAATATCTTAATTCCAATTGTGTAAACAAAGCTAATCCTAACATTGATCATTATTATACCAAAACAAACCTTATCTAATACCCTCTCTTTCACCATGAATTTGTTTAGTAAAATCGTTTTGTTAAGTGTGTTCAAAGGTCTTGAATCGAAAATGTCAAAGTGCGATTTTCGTCAAATTTATTTTTACGAATTTAAATTAGGGCGCAGCGCTGCGCAAACGGCTCGTAATATTAATGAAGTGTGGGGTCAGGGGGCTATTAATGAGTGCACGGTGCAGCGTTGGTTCCAGAAGTTTCGCAGAGGAGATTTCGACCTCGAAGACAAGGAAGGTCGGGGCCGTCATCTTGCTCTGGACAACGACCAGCTGAGGTCAAAAGTGGAAAAGTGGAAGACCCAACCAAAACCACACGAGAAATGGCGGCGGAACTCGGTGTGAACCAATCCACAGTTGTACGCCACTTGGAAGCAATTGGTAAGGTAAAAAAGTTGGCCAAGTGGGTGCCACGCCAATTAAACGACCACCAAAAAAATCGCCGCTTTGAAATCTGCTCCATGCTTGTGACACGCAATAAAAATGATCCATTTCTCGATCGCATTGTGACGTGCGATGAAAAATGGATCTTATACGACAACAGAAGGCGTTCTAGCCAATGGCTGGGCAAAGATGAACAACCAAAACCTTTCCCGAAGCCCAACCTGCACCCAAAAAAGGTTATGGTCACAGTTTGGTGGTATAATGCTGGTGTTATTCACTACAGCTTTCTCAATCGAGGTGAGACTATAACTGCTGACAATTACTGTCAAGAAATTGACAGCATGAATCAAAAATTGCAACGTCTTTGCCCAGCATTGATGAATCGGAAGGGGCCGATCCTGCTCCACGATAACGCCAGACCACACGTTGCACAACCAACGCTTCGACGACTGCACGAGTTGGGCTACGAAGTTCTCCAACATCCGCCTTATTCACCTGACCTCTCTCCTACAGACTTCCACTTTTTCAGGCATCTGGACAACTTTTTGAGGGAGAAAAATTTTCAAAACCAGGACGACATTGAAAATTCTTTTCGTGATTTCATTGAGTCCAGGGATTCGGATTTTTTTTCTGGTGGAATAAGAAAGCTTGTTGAACGTTGGCAAAAGTGCATTGATTCAGATGGAAATTATTTTGATTAAATATATATGGTTAAAGTAAAGATATGGCGTATTTACAATACCTACTAAAAACCTGCATTAATTTTGCATCAACCCAATACTATGAACAATTAATTAGTAACATAATGTGTTTTAGTTTAGAAATTATTTTATTTTAATTAGTCTCCCACTGTAGTATCGTCCGATTAGCCATAGTAGCATAAAGTGACGTTTAGAATGAATAATTTTTTTTTCTAAATATTTAGCTTCCCAACAGTATATTATACATCTATATATCTATTCTTATGTTTGAAAAAATCAATAAATAAAAACATGTTTTCTCTTTTCTCCTTTAGTCGGTTATAAATATACTAATACTTTCAATAATTTTCGAAATACTTTCCCTTATTATAGAAACTATTTTTGGCAGCAACATCCCAATAATTATTCTATATAAGATGGTTTTGGGACCATCTTTATTTCATACTCCTCAGAGGATTATCAGGAACTGAAGAGGAAGTGAGTACTGTAACTAGTGGATCAAATTGGGAATGGAGTTTGTCATGGAAGAAGTGACACCTGGTGCGTGACAAATTAGCAACATAGGGAACATTAAGGTCTTAATGGATTTGTTTTTTTTTTTATTATAATAACAGTAATATAGACGTATAATATACAGTTAGACAGAGACAAATTTTAGAAAAAATATTATCTGATTACATTTAACATTTTAATATAGTTATACTTTTTAATATAAATCAAATGTTTCTAACGAAAATAAATTCACGTTTTATTAAAATCAACTTCAATGATTTTTCAAATTGAAGTATATTTAATAGTTTTTATATTGATATTGACAGTCGAGGTAAGTGAAAGTCGTGTGTTGCCCGCACCAGAATTTTTAGGATATGTAAACATTACTGACCAAGTAAACATGATTTTATTAAGACAGAGAGGATTGAATTAACATATTGAAAAACCCTACGAACTTAATTTACAACCCAATACTTCTTCACTTAAGTGACTACTCAGTTTTAGTCATCGTGCTAATACAGCATATTTTAGACATTTAAAGATTATACGATGACACACTTCTCTATATGGCTTATGGATTTATTTAAAATAGTTGTTAAAAATGGATAGTTATTATAGTGGAGTAATTAAAATGTCTGATGCGCGAAGTGCACCTGATATTTCTAGAAATAAATTAAAAACAAAACAAAAAAAAACTCCATCATAATTAGACTATTTCTTTTGGAAATTCTATTATTTTTTGCATCGTCGAAATTCGGCCTACGCTTACGACCACTTTTCGTCATCAACCTAAAACTCTTGGTTTGCAATTCCAATATCCTCCATAAAAGGAAAAGCAATTATGGCGAAATGTTTCAGCAATTTCCTTTGAATCTGCAAAGTTGCAAATTTTATATTAACAAATCGAAATGACTAATACTTCGCGAACTCAAGAAGATCGGATCGATTCATTGATAAATATTTGGTAATTTATATCAAGAAAGCTATATTTAAGACCAGCTGAGGTAGGAGTTTGGTTAAAGAAACTGTCATATTGAAGAAATTCCTGACAAAAAAAAAAAAACAGCAAAAAACTATCATTTAATTTTATAACTAGTCCTGTCATCAATATTATTTATTTACAATTATTATTTTATTTATTTATTTAAAATTATTTTATCGGATAATATCAATAAAACCAAAATATATAGCGTCCATCACACTACTTTCTCTCATTTATTTATTGTTAAAATACATTTGATAAGTTTAGATTAAGTGGCAAACATAACAGGACAAGTTTAGAAAAATTTGTATTCATTTTTCATGGTTAAACTATAGTTTTTTTATTGAGATATATTACAATTTGTTACAAAATGAACAATAGAAATATTGATATGAGACCACATTCATACAATATATACAGAAAATAATAATAATAGTCAAATTCCATAAAATAGAAAATAAATAAATTCATATATATACAATAAAATAATAATAAATAAAAAAACAAAACAACAACCTATAATTGAGGTAAATAGAAAGTTGGCAAATAAATTAACATCATACAAACAAACTATAATTAGCAATTATTATCGACAAAAAAGTTGCATTAGTACAGTAATTCTACTTAAGTGGGTAAAAGTAGATTATGGGTCCCCTGTGGAGTAGTGGTTAAAATAGTAACATTCTATGCCTAAGGACGTTGGTTAAAACCTCGCTGGAAGCTCTAGGATTTTCAAAATGTGTAAATAATTTTTAGTTATGCCGTCCGTCGCTAGGAGCAGCGTGGTTTAGTGGACAGAGTATTAGTCTACTGCTCTCCGGGCCCTGGGTTCGAAT
Organism: Piezodorus guildinii; assembly: GCA_023052935.1. NCBI lineage: Eukaryota > Metazoa > Arthropoda > Insecta > Hemiptera > Pentatomidae > Piezodorus > Piezodorus guildinii. The sequence continues at coordinate 174,615,546 of CM041294.1, forward strand.
CCCCGCTGAGGCAGAATATTATTTATTATGATTATTCAGTCGGGGGCGAACCTAGACCCCCAGCCTCTATAAAGTGGGTACCCAAAATTGGAGGGGTAAAACCTGACGTCTGAGCGTGATCAAGGCCTAATCACTTCATGGCACGGCCGTTGGCCTATAAATACTGCGAATCTCTAGATATCTATATATATCTCTATATTCCCAAGACCTTTCATGGGTTTAAGGATATGGGTTATAAGATTAAAGAAAGTAAAAAATGCCTATTTAAATATGTAAATATAGCATAAAGTGATGTTAAATGTATAAACAAACTTTATTAACCATTAAACTCATCCATAAAGACCTTAATGTCCCATATGTTACTGATTTGGTTAGAACCAGGTATCAATCCTTCCATGACAAACTTCACTCCCACTCTATCCCACTAGTTTCAATCCTTGCTTCCTCTTGTATTCCTGACTATCCTCCGAGACTTCTGAAAACAAGATGGCCTCCAGACCTTCTAGTTTATATTACCTAGAGGAGTGCTGCCAATGGGCATATTCTATTCATGTATACTATCTATATATATTATCAGCTAATTTACTTGATTTATTAACCAACACAGTTGTAAATTACAGTTTCAATAAATAAATAAAAAATTGGTACATTGGTAACTTTTTTCATTCGAACCAATATAGGCTCCTATGCGGTAGGTTCTAGCTAAAAATTTAATATAAAAAAAAAAAAAATATTTTACATTGAATTTCTGAGATGATAACTACCGACAAATATTCGATTTGAACATCACCAAAAGAGCTAATAGCATTATTATTATTTTTTTTTTTGTCATAGTTGAAATCTCCAATTTTGCAAATGACATTAATAGCTCCACGTGATAGTGTTACATAATTTGCATAATGTTACGTGTTATATAATTTGCATATTTCTTTGTCCCTTGTAGACTTCAAGGCCTTAATAGGAAATCTAACGGAACGTACGAGAGAAATAGAATTGCAAAGATTGTTTTATATCTCGTCTTAATCGATTTTATTGAAATGTCAATTGTGAAATCTCCCAAAAATATATTATATTCATTGTACTAATATAAATATATCAGCATACCCTCTGATTACCATTGATAAAAAACAGGTAAATATTTAAGTTGAACGAATTCGATTTCCAACTAAAGGAAAAAACTGAAAAAATATGTTTTTAATGCAATTGTTTCACCGCTTGGTCACTGGATGGCGCTTTCATCGCCGGACGCTCCAAGTAGTTCTAAAACGGAGAGTTGAAATAAAAAAAAACTTACTGAATCTCATAGATAATATTATAACATATTATTTAATAAAACAAATATTTCTATAAAAATCAAATGTAAATAATTCTTTAACAAATTGATATTAATAATAGAGGTAAGTGAAAGTCGTGTGTTGCGCGCACCAGATTTTTCAGTGTTAACATCGATCAATGCTTAATCATTAAGAATCAACATATAAATGAATTTAAAGGAAAAATATATCACAGCTGCTTATCACCTAACCATTTTCCAAGTCGCTCACAAAAACGGGTCTAAAGAAAAATGTTTTTTTTAACATAACTAAACATTCCTGGGGAGCCCGTGGCTGAGTGGCTAGCGCGCTAGTTTCTCATGCTACAGGTTGCGAGTTCGAATCCCAGTCCCGGGGGGAACTTTTATAATGATGTAATTAAATGGGGATTCACTCGCAGCTTCTCCCCCGGGTATGTGAGACCCGTCAGCTAAATGGCGGCCACTCACAAAATTAGGCGTAGGGAGTGATGACCCTACACTACGAATCTCATCGTGAAACGCGAGTGTCATCTCTCAGGAGATCACACCGCCAGGCTCAGGGTGTGCACGGCCTGTCGCGCCAGTGAAAAAAATAATAATAAACAAATAAAATAAAATAAAACATTCCTAGGTTTTTCTAAGACAAAAGTTTGATTAATTCATAAATCCAGAAAAATATTTTTCTAATTTTTCTTTATTAATGGAATCTTTTCAAGTTGTATACATCTTATTTTCACTGTTTATTTACTCCCTTCTCCATAAATATAACTCACACAACTGTTTTTCAAGTACAATATTATCTGAATGATATATCTTTTAATATCTAAACACTTTTATAAATAAGTTTTCAAGTTTACTATTTGATGTCGACCTCCCTTTGATCTCGCTCAATGTAATCAAAGACCGAAATAGCTGAAACTATTAAATAAAGCAGGAACAGAGAGCTCTAGCTAAATATATTTTATTATTCCATACATGAGTGAGCATGAAAAGAACATTTTTTATATTTTAAAAAGAACCTGCACGATTTAGAATAATTTTAAGTACTATTTTTTTGAGTATTCGTGCCGGTTGAAAGGATTCTAAATAAAAGGCGTAAATCACGTAACTAGCACACCATTCCAAATAGATGGATCGACCATAGGGTCACCTGTGCCGTAGTGGCTAACATAACCGCTTTCTATGCCCAAGATCGCGGGTTCAAACATGACAGTTGATCCTAGGATTTTTTAATGGGATTAAATCCATCCTTCGGAGGAGACTTAAAAAGATGGTTCCGAGCCTGTGCGATGTCAGGTACTCGTTAAAGACCCCTATCCTAATAAAACCTGGATAGGCAAAATGTAGGACTCCCACAGTAGCATCGTCCGATTAGCCATAGTAGCATAAAGTGATGTTAAATAAACAAACAAGATCAACCATTTTTTACTCTATTCCCCTTCAAAAAAAGGTAGAGTTCCATTCCTTTGCTCAATTAGTCCAATGCAGATTTTAAACCTATCTAACTCATATCTTGAATTCGTGTACAGGTTTATTTTTTTATTATTTATTGAAATTTAAAACTGTATTGGTGAATACATCTAGTAAATCAGTTAGTAAAAATACATGACATGTCAATATCCATTGACAGCACTCCAATAGGTAATCTAAACTAGAAGGTCTCGAGACCACCTTCTTTTCAGACGTCTCGGAGGATTATCTGGAATTGAAGAGGATGACAGGATAGAAACCAGTGTGGGATAGGAGTGTGTCATGGAAGGATTGATACCTGGTTCGGGCCAAATCAGCTACATAGCGAATATCAAGGTCTTTATGGATGAATTTATTGGTGACGAAGTAATGAGCATTGAGGATTTTGGAATTGTAAGGATTTAATACGAGAAGAAGAATAAATCTGGCGCGCAGCAACAAACTAGTTTCACTTACCTCCGTTGTTAAAATCAATTAAAGAGTTTTTAAGAACATTTAAAGATACAAATAAATTGTAAAAGAACTAATTATTTTGAATTTCAATAAAAACATTTGTTTTATTAAATAATCTATTATATTTTATCTACGAAAATCAGTTGGTTTCATTAGATAATATTTTTTTCTAAAATCTTAAGCTATCCAACGGTATATTAAACATCTGTATTACTATTCTTATGTTCAAAAACACTTAAATTGCATTTAAAAAATATGTTTGCACTTTTTTCCTTTAGTTGTCTATCAAAATCGCTCAACTTGCATATTTAGCTGTCACTTATCAATGCTAACAAGATGATGTGCCCAAGTTTTTGAAATCTACAAAATGAAAGGTACTTTAAAGCAAGAAAATTATAAAATATGAGCATTTAAGCCCAGTCAGACTATTTCAATATGCAATAAACCTACATGATATTAAAGCCCATTAAACTAACATCGATATAGAGAGTTTAATCAGAATCGTTAGAGCCGTTTTTGAGAAAATCATTAAAAGGTCCTAAATGCAAGGTATAAAGTGGCTCTTCTGGTAAGTTGATTTTAATGAAAAAGTTGCTGTAACATCTCAGTCATAGACGCTCTTAGAATATGAAATTTCCTTTTTGCGGGACTTGGTAATTTGGACTCTTGGGATCTTAAAACGTGTATTTCCGTTGAAAACTGGAATTCGAAAATTTTCACGATCGCAATACTTTCCCTTACTATATATTTTATATATATGCTAGTAAAAATAAAATATGAAATTTCATAGAAAATCCTTTTGTCATACTGTAGGACAAGGAGATATAAATTAGAAATAAAAATTATCTGAAATCCTATATAATAATACCTGTAACTCCAAGCTTATAATCGAAGGTATTAAACAGAGTACGCACTAGTCTTTCGACCTCAACAATATCATAGAGCTATTTCTGTTTGCCGTAATGTTGGAGGAAGTCTTAATAATCACAAGCGACCTTCTCTCTAACAGTGAATTCAGTTTGCTCTGGTCAGTTCCATACAGTCCGTGTGTGTGTGTTGGTCAGTGTATCATATATTATTATATAATATATATAATAAATAATACATATTACATATATGATGCACGAAGGGATGGATCATTACATAAGAATACTCAATGTCATGGAGAGACATCTTCATATTGATTTGGATTCCCAGGTATATTTCAAAAAATATATAATAAATATTTACTTGCTTATTTTACGTATTTATAATCGTTTATTAAATAAATCTTTTTTATATCAATTACTATTACAGAAGAGTAATTTAAGTTATGAATATATTATTCGGAACAGTCTCTTCTATTTTATTTATATATTTATTTATCATAACATATATAAACTATGATTATTAAACTATTACGTTTCGAGGTACTTCTTATGCCTCATCTTCAGATCTTTAAATATCATATTTATTTCCCTATTATATCCTAATATAGGTCATTTAGTATAGTAATATTCTTCATATTTAGTCTCTATATATGAATAATTCTGTCATTCTGTTAAAATAATTTATCAATTCATTGTCACATATTAATTCTTTCAACATTTTAGTCTACATGATAGTTGCCAGTGTTTAGCAGCAAAATGTTGAAAGAATTAAAATGTGACAATGAAATGATAAATTATTTTAACAGAATGACAGAATTATTCATATATAGAGACTAAATATGAAGAATATTATTATACTGAATGACCTATATTAGGATATAATAGGGAAATAAATATGATATTTAAAGATCTGAAGATGAGGCATAAGAAGTACCTCGAAACGTAATGTTTTAATAATCATAGTTTATATATGTTATGATAAATAAATATATAAATAAAATAGAAGAGATTGTTCCGAATAATATATTCATAAATAAATCTTGTGCGTGCATCACGCAACATTCACTCCATTCGCAAATTTGTAAGCTTTTAATTTTTTTTTTCAACAAGTTTTTATTGAGTATTATTACAAACTGTCTCAATTTGGACATCAATAATAGTGATAAAGTACAACATTCATCCCACGTTCACACGATACATACAAAGCAAAAAATTTATATAATAATAATATAATATACACATATATACAAAATAAAATCGATAAAAATATATACAAAAGTCACTCATACCTAAATACAATAGTCAAGCATACAGCACGTGAGTGAGAATAGCATGCTAGAACTCCAATATATACATATTTACAAAAGGTCGCGGGCCACTGCCGTTTCAACTTTCTAGATGGGTTGTAAGGATGAGTGGAGCTGGATAGGGATTGAGCTAGAGGATTAGGAATGGAATTGGAAAATTTGGAATGGAATTAGGTCTGAAATAAATGGAATATTAAGGTCGTGGTGAAAGTTATAGTTGGAGACATAATAAGAGACATTTACTATTGTTCGGAGGACTTTTGGGGTTGAATGCGTTTGATGTTAAAACGTTTAGCTGTCCCCCACAGTTCAAGTCAGTAGGTCCAGATAGGTTCAGTATTGTCTTGTATATTAGTAATTTGTTGTCAACTGTAAGTTCTGATTTTCTGTTGAGTAGTCGGTGTAACTGTCCGAATCGCGGTTGAGTTCTTGCCTTTTAAGTCTTGTATGTGGGTTCCATGTCTATTTTTTGTCTAACATAAGCAAGATACCGGACTGTTATCTGAGAGAGGAATTGGTAATGAGTTGAAATAAACTGGCGGACAGGATTTTCGTCTAAGAGTGATTAAATCTTATAGATAAAAAATAATCAAGTTTTTCTTATCAGTGCAGTCCTAACCAACTTTGCTACCGCTGAGTGGTTTTCCATAAGACTTTTTCATCTCCAAATTCTAGTGTTGCTCATTGTATTTATATTACTTATCGTATTGTATATACTTCATATGCATATGTAAATATCAAGAAATATATTTAAAAAAAAAAATTAAGTATTTTCAAAGAAAAAAAAGTAGTGCACGCAACACAAGACTTTCCCCTTATTTTCTTTGTTAAATCAATTTATTTCTTTACAATTGAGCTTAACATGACAAATTTTAATAGGATAACAGTGATGTTCTGAATATTAGCAAAACATAATAATCATTTAATCAATAATTTGATAAAAAAAATAATAAACCAACACTTTTAAGAATAGAAAAAAATAATTTTAATAGAAAAACAACAGAATCTACATATGTAACGAGATTAATTTTTTAATTTTCAATCTCTCAAAAAAGTCATTCTTCACTCATTAATGAAAATAGAATTTTTAATTTATCTTGATTAGATTTTAACGTGTTTCGTTAGCCACCTTTTTGGTTAGCCACCTGGTACACAGTTTATAAAATATATACAAATAAATTTAATGAACATATCAAAAATATTCACTACCAAAAATACGAATTACACAAATTATGTGACCAAGCGGCTAACGCGATTTATGCTTCCGAGTGGTACGATTAACTGAAGGTTAGAGTACCCACTCCGCTATAAGATCAAGAGTTAAAGAATTTCGGCCAATAAACCTAGATTTTTTTCTCACTGTGCGACGGAAGAATAATAGATAAATCCTAACCTTTAAATTTCTCGACTGAAGTCTCCAAATAAGTAATTTGGCAACTGAATATTAACACGCATTTCCCGCCTTTAACCGCGATTTAATTTCTTCCTGGATTTCATTTTTTCTGTTTACCATTGAACATAAATGCTTCAACTTTTCAACGTGTTCGGACGTAAACAGATGTCTAATACCACTGAAAAACACGGGAACAGTATTAGATTAATTTTTGGGCTAATTTCATCGCAAGTGTGAGGCCACGCCGGTTCAACATACACTCAAACATCCCGAACCTGAATCTCAACCACCTCAACATTTTAATTCTCAAAAACTTCCCCAGCATCAAATTTCTCCTATCCCTCCTCCATCAAATGTCACAGACCTCACCAGTTTAATGACATCATTCATCTCAGAAATAAAATCAATAGTTATGCCTCTGATATCAGTCCTAACAAACCTAGTATCAAATTTAATTCCTGCCTTGAAAAAGCCCTAAATGATTCCATCCAACTCCATTTCCATTCTCCTCTGGAATGCGAATGGTGTTCGAAATCATATTAATGAACTAACTTTATTACTACACGACAAACGTATTGACATAGCTCTTATCACTGAAACACGACTAACTAACAAACGATCATTCAACATCCCAGACTACCAAATATACCGAACTGACCATCCCGATGGAACAGCTCATGCCGGCACTGCTGTCATCATCCATCGCTCCCTCTCCCATAATTTATTACCCTTACCAGTCCATAACTTCCTCCAAACCACTGCTGTAATTATACAAACCCGTCATTTTCCTATAACAGTAGTTGCAGCATACTCTCCTCCAAAAATACCTATTTCCGAAATCCAATTTAATTTATTCCTTAATTCCTTAGGGCATCATTTCCTCATAGGTGCGGACTTAAATGCCAAACACCAGCAATGGGGAGCCAGAACTACAAATTCTCGCGGGCGAACATTGCTGTCTGCACTCTATTCCACTCACTGTAATATCCTCTCCCCCGATTCCCCTACCTACTGGCCTACTGATCCTCACCGTAACCCCGACCTCCTCGATTATTTTATCCACAAAGGGCTAGGACCTTTAAATCATTCCGTTTCCCGGCTCGATGACCTTTCCTCCGATCATAGCCCTCTTATCCTGACTCTCTCATTATCTCCTATTCCGAAACTCCCTCCACCATCATTCCTAAGAGGCCCAGTTAATTGGAACCTCTTCCGCGAAATAATAACGGATGGAATAGACCTCAGAGTATCCCTCAAATCTCCACAAGATCTTGATGATGCGGTTGATTCCTTTACTACCCTTATCCAACAAGCAGCCTGGAATGCATCTTCACCTTCTCCTTCCCCAAAATACTACCAGAAGAATCCTATACCCCAAAACCTCCTAGATCTAATCCATACCAAACGACGCTCTAGAACCCTCTGGCAAAGAACCAGGCACCCAGACGATCGTAAATCCTACAATTATTACACCAAATTAGCTAAAAAGAAATTAGATACCTTTCGATCCCAATCCTACAATTCCTATCTTTCTTCACTATCTATCTGCGACAATTCCCTCTGGAAAGTAACCAAAAAAGTTCTTAAATACCAATTCATCTCCCATCCCATCCGACGTGAAGATGGATCCTGGGCTTTGTCGGATGAGACTAGAGCGGAAGAATTTGCCAAATACCTTTCTAAAGTTTTTATTCCACACCCCGAGCTCAATCCTGCTCATACAGCTAACGTAAAGGAATTCCTCTCCTCTCCAATTCCTCTCTCTCCACCCCCTAAAGCTATTAACCCCTCTGAGGTCAAATTCCTTATAAAGAAACTAAAACCTCGAAAAGCTCCTGGCTATGACCTCCTCAATTCTAAGATCCTTCGTCAACTGCCCCAAAAAGCAATTATATTCCTTACCTACCTCTATAATAGTATCCTCCGTACAACCCACTTTCCTTTGGTGTGGAAACACTCCATCCTTCTCCTTTTTCCCAAACCTGGTAAACCTCCCAACAACACCTCATCCTATAGGCCTATTAGTCTCCTTCCGATCCTTTCAAAAATCTTTGAAAAAATCCTTCTCAAGCGTATCCTACAGTTAATTGAAATTCCTTTCCACCAGTTCGGATTCCGCTCACAGCACTCCACTGTACAACAAGGCCTACGAGTGGTTGACCATATATCCTTTGCACTTGAAAACAAGCAATATTGCACTGGTGCCTTTCTGGACGTTGCTCAGGCATTCGACCGGGTCTGGCACGATGGCTTGCTTTTCAAACTAAAAACCCATTTACCACAATCCTTGTATCTAATCCTACAATCCTACCTTTCAAACCGTTCCTTCAGAGTCCGCTCTGGTTCAGAATTTTCCAATAGTTACCTGATCGAGGCTGGTGTACCTCAAGGCAGTGTCCTAGGTCCTGTCCTCTATCTCCTATTTACAGCTGACATACCTACGGATCCTGATACCTTCTTAGCAACCTTTGCCGACGATACTGCCATTTTATCAACCCAATCAGATCCCGAAATTGCATCTTCCTATCTACAGAGACATCTATCCTTGATTGAATTTTGGTGCGCTAATTGGCGTATCAAAATTAATGAATCCAAATGTAAGCACATCACCTTTACCCTTCGCCGCAGATCCTGTCCACAAGTCAATTTTAACTCCATACCCCTTCCCTGCTCTGACACAGTCCGGTATCTGGGATTCTTACTAGACAAAAGACTAACGTGGAACCCACACACTCGACTTAAACGACAAGAACTCAACAGACGATACGGCCAACTATATAGACTACTAAACAGAACATCAAAACTTTCTGTTGCTAATAAACTATTAATTTACAAGACGATTCTAAAACCGATATGGACCTACGGACTCGAACTGTGGGGGACAACTAAATTTTCGAACATCAGGCGTATCCAATCCTTTCAGTCCAAAGTCCTTAGAACAATAGTCAATGCTCCCTATTATGTTACAAACAAGACCTTACACAATGATCTGAATATCCCATTTGTCTTCGATTTAATCCCATCTAAATTCCTAAACTTCCACCAGAGGCTAACTCACCTTCCTAATCCTTTATCCCAATCCCTATCTAGCTCCAGCCATCCCTATAACCCTCCTCGTAGGTTGAAACGGCAGTGGCCTAGAGATCTCTTATAACAAAGCAATGCTGAGTGTTGGCAATGGCCAGCTTCTCCACTCACGCCTGAGAGTCTGTGGCTCTAGCGCCCTCTCTCAGTCTCCACTGGCTTATTAGACCGGTGACGCGACTGACTGAGAGGCGCTGGGATCTCCTAGCCTTGGGCCCCAACGCCCACTTGTGGGAGTCGGGGTTTAATTCGGAGTTCCCAGGGGCAGTATGTAAATATTGTATATATATGTATGAATGTGACCAAGATTATTATTATTTATTTCTTTTATTTTATTTTTATCTTTATTTACGGTTATTTATTCTTCTTTATATTTTATTTATTTCTATTTATTTTGTATTCATTTATTTTTATTTCTTTATTTTGTGTACATAAGGAATGAATGAACTCTAATATCACTAATACTTATTGCCCAAGATTGTGGCAGATTGTATTATTTCTAAATAAATAAAGGTTAAAAAAAAAAAAAAAAAAAAAAAAAAAAAAAAAAAAAAAAAAAAAAAAAAATAAAAAAAAAAATAAAAATAAAAAATTTCATCGCAAATACAGCCAACCTAGAACTGCAAGAATTGAGATCCTTTTGCAAGTTTAATAAGGATTATCGAATATCTTTAGCTATCTATACCTCTGTGTGTTTCGAATAAACGTTTTCTGGATTCTAGACTTCTACGAAAGTACCCCCTGCGAGAAAAATACAGGAGACTCCTGCTGTAGGAAATTGGTTCTTAATGAAATTGCGAAGCTTGGATCGTTGGGGCTCGGCTGTCTTAATAAGGGCTTTTGCTCAGCACTTTAAAGAGTATCGATTTCCTTCTGATCAATTTGGAACGTGCTTTATCTTTTGTTTAGCTGAGGCTCTAAATAAAAAAAGATTAATATTAAAAAATCAAGTTCGGTTTCAATTCAATGAGTCCCATTATAGATTGGATAGATTAATACTAACTTGTTATTTGTTTATTTATTTAACGTCATTTTATGCTACTATGTCTCATCGGACGATGCTACAGTGGGACTCCTAAATTTTGCCTATCCAGGTTTAATTAGGATAGGGATCTTTAACGTCTACCTGACATCGCACAGAATCGGTACCACTAATTTACGGACAATCAAGGATTTTCAATCCGTCGAAAAAAATCTAGGGTTTGAACCCAAGATATTTGGTCATAGAAGTTGTTGTGACAACCACTAAACCACATGTGATCACCTGAAAACTTTTTTTTTTAAGAGTTATTAACATTATTATAGAAAATAAATTAATCATATTGGATAGAATCTTTTTTGTTAGTTTGTTTGTTTATTTATTTAACGTCACTTTATACTACTGTGGCAAATTGGACGATGCTACAAAGGTAGTTCTAAATTTTGTCTATCCAGGTTTAATTAGGATAGGGATCTTTAACGTCTACCTGACATCGCACAGAATCGGTACCACTAATTTACGGACAATCAAGGATTTTCAATCCGTCGAAAAAAATCTAGGGTTTGAACCCAAGATATTTGGTCATAGAAGTTGTTGTGACAACCACTAAACCACATGTGATCACCTGAAAACTTTTTTTTTTAAGAGTTATTAACATTATTATAGAAAATAAATTAATCATATTGGATAGAATCTTTTTTGTTAGTTTGTTTGTTTATTTATTTAACGTCACTTTATACTACTGTGGCAAATTGGACGATGCTACAAAGGTAGTTCTAAATTTTGCCTATCCAGGTTTAATTAGGATAGGGATCTTTAACGTCTACCTGACATCGCACAGAATCGGTACCACTAATTTACGGACAATCAAGGATTTTCAATCCGTCGAAAAAAATCTAGGGTTTGAACCCAAGATATTTGGTCATAGAAGTTGTTGTGACAACCACTAAACCACATGTGATCACCTGAAAACTTTTTTTTTTAAGAGTTATTAACATTATTATAGAAAATAAATTAATCATATTGGATAGAATCTTTTTTGTTAGTTTGTTTGTTTATTTATTTAACGTCACTTTATACTACTGTGGCAAATTGGACGATGCTACAAAGGTAGTTCTAAATTTTGTCTATCCAGGTTTTATTAGGATAGGGATCTTTAACGAGTACCTGAAAGAAAATAAATAAATAAAATATTTAATAAAATGATCATGTTTCTTCTTTACACAGTAATCCATTTATGTATAAATTACACAGTCCTTCATTTTCATTCAGCTGTTTAGTATTAAATAATATAGAATGGTACATACTAGAATATAAATAAGTAACATTAAAAATAAATTGTAAATATATTAGTAAAGCCTTAATTAATTTTTGTGATTTCATTTAACGTGGCTAATCGGAATATGCTACAGTAGGAGTCCTAATTTTTTCCTATCCAGGTTTAATTCGGATAGGAACTTTTTACGTCCCTTCCGAAGGACGGCATAACATAGGATTAGGATTTTTCACACCCTAGGACCATCTGCTGGTTTTTAACCCGCAACATAAAACGCTCTTATGCTAATCCCCACAGGTGACCCACTAACCTTAATCTGTAATTACAAATGGTTCCCAGGAAAACTAGGAGGATATTCACGATAAAAGGTTCATTTTAGGGTTATCATTAATACTATTTTTTTTATTATTATTTATTGATACATTCATAATGCTGTACGCAAAGTTAGTTAGATTGTTTGTTTATTTATTTAATGTCACTTTATGCTATTGTGGCTAATCGGACGATGCTACAGTGGGAGTCCTAAATTTTGCCTATCCAGGTTTAATTAGGATAGGGATCTTTAACGTGTACCTGACATCGCACAGGCTCGGGACAACCATTATGCTCCTTCCGAAGGACGACATAACTAAGTATTTTTTACACCCATTGAATAATCCTAGAGCTATTAATCGAAGTTGAACTGTATCTTTTACAGGTATGACCTTGTAGTTCATGATCAGTGCTCCTCAAAAGAATACTATTTTTTCCGATGTACATTCCTAAGGATAACTCAATGCATATTCTTCTTAACCAGTTCCAATTACCATCTAAATTCTGACCAAAGCCTCATGTTGAAACAAAACCTTAAAACAGGCGATACAAATCGGTAGAACAGGTTAACCAAAGATTTATCATTCACTTTAAAATATCCCAAGGTTTTGAACCTTAGGCATAGTAGGCTGTTATCCTAGCCACTAAACTACAGGTGACCCTCTCAGTTGTTTAACAACTAGTCTGTAAGGTGATTACAACCAATGAAGTTCACGAGTTAAGTACATTTTAAGCATCCATTCTATTTTTCGACCAAAGGTGTCCATTCAATTTCCTAATAATCCTGAATGATCCATAGTTTCATTAAAATGCTTATATATAAATAGAAAATCGTAAGATTATTTTGTTATGTTTTATTGTTTTTGTTTTTTAATGAAGTAAGCATTGTTACATCACGTGGTTTTCCCTCACTTTAGGGTTTTCCTATCCCATGCCACACCTCCGAGGTTAGTATTGGGTTGTACATTAGATTCTTGGCTTTTTTTCAATATTTCGATTTAATCTTCTCTATGTTTATAAAATTATGGTTACTTGGTTAATAATATTTAAATATTCTCAAAAAGGATTATTTAAAGTGCTCTTATGAACCAGTTTCAACTGAGATTCCTTATCTTTAAATGGTATTTTGGTTGCTCAACATGGAAGAGTAAAATATTCGTTTTCGTCATTTAATGTATATCTCTCCCGAACTCAGAGATATGATGAAAAGAAGAGAAGCAGCGAGACGTAAATTTCGTCGTACTCGCTTTCCTGGTGACTATGCATGTTTTAAACTTCTGCGTAATGAAACTCAAGATGCAGTGAGACGTGCTAAGTCCCTCCACATCCATAGAGCCCTTTCCGATGCTCCAGATTCCAAATCAAAATGGAAAATACTTCGAAGATTATCCCTCCCAGACTCCACTAACTGCAATTCCATTCCTGTCACACCAGACGATCTCAATAATCACTTTGTATCCCTATCTCCTGGCTCATCTTCCACTACCGATTTCGAACACCACAAATTCAATCCAGAAAGTTTTTTCTTCTCCCATGTTCCATATGACGAATTAATAACAGTTATCCTTAAATCTCAGACAAATGATTACGGACCAGACAACATTCCAGTAAAATTAATAAAGTCCTGTCTCCCAGTTATCTTACCAATCCTCTATCATATTTACAACTTTTCCCTTGAAAACTCCATTTTCCCTATCTCTTGGAAAACCGCCTTAGTTCGGCCACTAAATAAAATTCCTAATCCTTCCTCACCATCCGATTTCCGTCCTATTTCTCTACTTTCAAACCTCTCCAAACCATTGGAACGCCTAGTTCAAAATCAATTATCAAATTTTCTGGAAGAACGTTCTCTCATCAACCCTCTCCAATCCGGCTTCCGACAAGGCTATTCAACACAATCTGCTCTTCTAAATAATAATCCATGACCTACAATCCGCTATCGAACATAAAAAAATAACCATCCTGAACCTTCTAGATTTTTCCAAAGCATTTGATACAGTTGACCACAAAATCCTTCTTACCAAACTAAAAAACCTTCCATTATCCAACAGTGCTTTGTGCTGGTTCAAATCCTTTCTTTCCGACCGTTCACAGTATGTGGTAGTTCCAGGCCAACCTCCATCCAAGACTTTGCCTCTATCCTGTGGTGTTCCTCAAGGTTCATCACTATCTCCCACCCTCTTTGCCATTTACATCAATGATCTTCCCAATCATATATATCACTCCCAATACCATATGTATGCAGATGACATCCAAATTTACCTATCCTTTCCTCCTTCGGACCTATTACAAGCTACTGAAAAACTTCAAGAAGATCTCAACAGAATCAGTTATTGGGCCACAGCCAACAAGCTTAAGTTAAGTGCAGAGAAGACAAAGGCGATTGTAATAGGCTCCAATCCCCTCCTTGAAACCCTCCCTCCAATCCCAACACTCTTCCTCAATAATAACCCTATCAATTTCCACCTAACCGTTAAAAACCTCGGAATCATCCTCGATCAAACTCTTTCCTGGAAAAACCATGTCTCCAAAATCTCTCGACGCACCATATCCACCTTAAAACTCCTAAATCACCTTCGTCACCTACTTCCACTCGAAACCCGTAGACTTCTAGTTTGTTCCTTACCATTCCCCCACTTTGACTACTGCTGTGCGGTGTATGGGGGTGTCTCTGGAGATCTCGAAGGTAAACTTAAACGATTATTCAACTGCTTCATTCGCTTCATCTTTGGGATATCCAGGGACACTTCTGTTACCAGATTCTATGAAGAGTTGAAGTGGCTTTACCCCTCCTACCGTTGTAAATACTTCCTAGCAACCTTCCTCTTCCAAGTTCTCCAATCCAGCCGCCCATCTTACATCTCAGATATGTTTTCATTCAAATCCTCCATTCATTCCCGCAACACTCATTCACGGCCTTCAGACCTGTATGTGGCGCCTCATCGAACCGCAGCCTTCGACAGATCCTTCCTAATCCGCTCCTCTTTCGTATGGAATTCCATTCCTTCATATATCCGACATTCTGATACTCTTCAGACCTTCAAATCCCGTCTATTCGACCACTTCCTCTCTATTCAATTCTCAAAGAGCCCTAAATAGATTTTCAAATTCAATTTAAATTAGTTAAATAAAATATATAGAAACAATAATTTAAATGCAACATCTTACATTGTGGTGGACCTGTATATTTAACTATATTATTTCAATAATTTAACATTAAAACAGTAAAGCACTATTAATTAAAATATTGTATATATGAAAATATTTTTCTGTTTTATCTTTTGTCTAGTTTTGTTATTATTGATTAGAATTATTACTATTAGAAGCTACCTTTTAATTTATCACTATTGTTCACTTTTTTACTTTCTATTTTTTATGTTTTTATTCTAAGACACTAAAGTTCTGTTTGTATGCTTTGTAAAATTATTCAAAAGGGACTTGTCCCAGAATAAATAAAGATTTTTATTATTATTATTATTATATTTTTTTTAATCCGCTTCACCGACTGTTAAAAATTGTTGCAGTGTGTATTGCGATGATGTCTTAGGAGAAAACACTGTCCGTAAGTGGTTCGCTCGGTTCAGAACCAAAAAGTTTGGAAGACGCAAAACGTTCTGGTCTTCCTTC
Source organism: Piezodorus guildinii (assembly GCA_023052935.1). Taxonomy (NCBI): domain Eukaryota; kingdom Metazoa; phylum Arthropoda; class Insecta; order Hemiptera; family Pentatomidae; genus Piezodorus; species Piezodorus guildinii. The sequence goes on from CM041294.1 coordinate 174,631,610, forward strand.
AACTGTTGATGATGGCCAAAATTTAGAATTGGCCACAGAAAACCTCACCTTGTGGCACGGGATATCGTCATATGTAATTTATTATACATTTTTACAAGAATCTAAAGTTATATTGCCATCACTAGTAGAAAACGATACCGACTTATTTCACAGCCTAGTAGTTGAGTGTCCTACTAACCGTTCACTGCTGCTACAATAAAAGCTTTAGTATTTTAAAGAACTTGTTTGAAACCTGTCAGTTCGTTTCGTCGTTTTATTTCCTCTGATATTAGTGTTTCGTTCTCTTGTATACCCTTTCCGTTAAAAGCCTGAACACTTTTCTATGTTTACTCACTATGTTAAGGCGAACTGGACAAAAGGTTTTAAGTTATTTTCGTAGCATTCACTTAAGAACGGTCTATTCCTAGCCGATCTTTCTGAGGTTCCATATTCTGTATCCTTAAGGAATAGTTCAATGATAATAATAAATTATGTATTTAGTCTGAGACAAGTTCATTTAGAGAACAATCTTTAGAAATTATATAACCAAATTATATTAAAAATGAATGAAACCATTAAAGAATTAATTAAATGGAATTTATTTAGAAACATGTGTTTTATTAAAAAATCTATTACTTTATCATCTAAAATAATCACTTAGTTTTATCGGGTTTTCATCACTCTCTACTAACTTTTAAAAGCTTGTGTATGAGATGATAATTTTTCTAAAATCTTTAGCTTTCCAACGGTATATCATACATGTATATTACCGTTCTTATGTTCATAAACAAAAAAAATCATTAAAAATATATTTTTTCAGTTATCCCCTTTGAATTCATTCAATTTATATATTTACCTGTTTTTCATCAGTGGTAACAAGATAATATACTCATTTTTATAGAATCAACAAAATTAATGGTACTTTAGATAAAGAAAATTTAAAATACCGGCATTTAAGCCCTGTCAGACCATTTTAATCAGAATGAAACCTAAATTATTTTGAAGCCCATTAAATTTTACATCGATATAGCGAGTTTAATCAAAATCGTCGGAACCGTTTTTGAGAAAATCGAAAAAGTAAATTATTTGGACTCAGGGGACCCTAAAATGTGCTTTTCCGTTGAAAACTGGAATTTGAAAATTTTCACGATTAAAATATATAAATAACGAATAAAAGTAATTAATAGTAATAAACCAAGAATTTAATTCTGACAATAATTGATAAAAACAAGGCAGATAAGTAATAAGATATAAAAATCAAGTCCGGGCGACACACTACTTCCGCTTATCTTGCTTGTTAAAATTAATTGAAAAACTATTATATAAAGTCAAATTTAAATATATATATATAAGCTGAAAAAGTTTTAAAGATTTTTATTCTGTTTTGTTGGAAAGACATGTTTTAGATTAAATAATATAACACCTCACCCATTATAAAAATTGTTATGCACAATAATCACTTAAGCCCATACACTATTCATCATTTTATATTACCTTTCATAACTTTGTATATAAGATAACACTTATTCTAAAATCTGAAGCTTCTCGACGGATCTACATATTATTATAATTATGTTTTTAAAAAATCTGGTGGGGGCAAAACACGACTTACCTCCATTTTTAAAATCAATGAAAGAATTTTCAAATACAGTTAGAGATAAAAATACATGAAACTATTAAAGAATTAATTAAATCGATTTTATATAGAAACGTGTGTTTTATTAAAAAATCTATTATATTGTTACCTAAAATAATCAGTTAGTTTTATATTCTTTTCATCACTCTCTATTAACATTTAAAAGCTTGAGTATAAGATATGTTTTTTCTAAAATCTTTAGCTTTCCAACGGTATATCATACATGTATATTACTGCTCTTATGTTCAAAAACGAAAAATTGAATTAAAACAATATTTTTTCTGTTTTCTCCTTTAGTTGGGTATCGAATTTATTCAATTTATATATTTACCAGTTTTTTATCAGTGTTAACAAGATATATAGTTATAATTATTGAATCTACAAAATTAAAGGTACTTTAGAAGAAGAAAATTTAAATTATCGGCATTTAAGCCCTGTCAGACCATTTTAATCAGAATAAAACCTACATGATATTAAAGCCCATTAAATTTTACATCGATATAGCGAGTTTAATCAAAATCGTCGGAACCTTTTTTGAGAAAATCGAAAAAAGGTGCAAACTGCACGGTATAAAGTGCCTCTTCTTGATGAAAAAGGTTTTGTCACGTTTTGGGCGTATAGTTGTCTTAAATATGAAATTTCAGTTTCATTGGACTTACCGTTTCCGCCCGGGAGTTACCACACACACACACACACACAGACCTTTTTGCGGGACTTGGTTATTTGGACTCAGGGGACACTAAAACGTGTATTTCCGTTGAAAACTGGAATTCGAAATCGCAATACTTCCCCTTACTATATAGTAAGTGAAAGTAAAAATTACTTACATACAAAAATATATTTACTCTTTTCTTCTTTAGTCGGTTATTAAATTCATTCAAATTATATATTTACCCGTTTTTAATCATTGATAATAAAATGATATAGTTATTTTGTTTATATCCACAAAATTTAAGGTATTTTAGAGGAAAAATTTCAAAAATTCGGCATCAAAGACGCACACGATGAGAAAAGAGGTAGGTAGGTGTAGGTGAAGTGAAATATCATAAGGTCTTGTGAGAGTTTATTAAAGTAGCGGGAGTGGAGGAAATCTTATTTAAAAAATAAATTTGGATAATGACATTAACTATTACTTTTTGAAAAATCCTGTAATATCATTAAATTTTATTAAAAAAAAAAAATTATATGGTCATATCAAAATAAACAAGTGTAATATACACATCATGAATATATGTTTTTTACTTTCACTTACTATATATAGTAAGGGGAAGTATTGCGATCGTGAAAATTTTCGAATTCCAGTTTTCAACGGAAATACACTTTTTAGACTCCCCTGAGTCCAAATAACCAAGTCCCGCAAAAAAGTCTGTGTGTGTGTGTGTGTGTGTGTGTGTGTGTGTGTAGTAACTCCCTGGCGGAAACGGTAAGTCCTATGAAACTGAAATTTCATATTTAAGACAACTATACGCCCGAGACGTGACAAAACTTTTTTCATCAAAATGAGCCTACCAGAAGAGGCACTTTATATACCATGCATTTTGCACCTTTTTTCAATTTTCTCGAAAACGGTTCCGACGATTTTGATTAAACTCGCTATATCGATGTAAAAATTAATGGATAATTAATTAGATAATAATATAATAGATTTTTTAATGAAACACATGTTTTTATAGAAATTTAATTTAATTAATTCCTTAATAGTATCACGTATTTTTATCTTTAACTGTATTTGAAAATTCTTTCATTGATTTTAAAAATGGAGGTAAGTGAAAGTCGTGTGTTGCCCGCACCAGATTTTTTAATAAAACACATGTATCTATATAAATTCAATTTAATTAATTCCTTAATAGTTTCACGTATTTTTATCTCTAACTGTTTTTGAAAATTCCTTCATTGATTTTAAAAATGGAGGTACGTGAAAGCCGTGTGTTGCCCGCACCAGATTTTTAATGCTATTTTTGTGCTTTTGAACATCAAAACAGTAATACAGATGTATAATATACCGTTGGAAAGCTAAAGATTTTAGAAAAAAAAATATTATCTTATAAAATTTAACGGAGAGTGATGAAAAACCGATAAAACAAACTGATTGTTGAAAATAATAATATAATAGATTATTTAATAAAGCACATGTTTGTATTGATATTCAATTTAATTAAATCTTTAATAATTTATTTTCATCTCTAAATGTATTTTAAAGTTCATAAATTGATTTTTAAAACGGAGGTAAGTGAAAGTCGTGTGTTGCGCTCACCAGATTTTTTAAATGTCGATACTCCATTTTAAGAAATTGAACATTAATTACAAGAAAAGTTTAAAAAATAAAAGATGAAGAAATATAGAAAATTCGGTAATTATTATAACACGTTGAAAGTATGTGAGAGTGTATGAATATTCACTGTCACTAAATCTCATCTCACCTACACCTACCTCTTTTCTCATCGTGTATCCTTTAAGATCTGTGATACTATTTCAATCAGATTAAGATGTACATGATGTTAAAGGCTCTTAAATTTTACATCGATATAGCAAGTTACTTTAATCTATACTAATATTATAAAGCTGAAGAGTTTGTTTGTTTGTTTGCTAATCTTAGAAACTACTGGTTCAAATTGAAAAATTCTTATTTATTTTATTTATTTATTTATTTAACGTCACTTTATGCTCCTATAGGGAGCGGCGTGGTCTAGTGGATAGAGCGCTAGTCTGCTGTGCTCCGGGTCCTGGGTTCGAATCCCGGCTGTGGCGGAATATTATTTATTCTGTTAATTCAGTCGGGGGGCGACCCTAGGGTATGGAGACCCTCCTGGGGCAGACCCAACCTCTATAAAGTGGGTACCCAAATTAATTGGGGAAAAACCTGGCGGCTGAGCGCGATTAAGGCCTAATCACCTCATTGCACTGCCGTTGGCCTAGAAACAGTACGAATCTCTATATGTACTGAGCCCAAGACCCTTCATGGGTTGTAGTGGTACAGGTTTTTTTTTTTTTTTTTATGCTACTATGGCTAATTGGACGATGCTACAGTGGGAGTCCTAAATTTTGCCTATCCAGGTTTTATTAGGATAGGGATCTTTAACGAGTACCTGACATCACACAGGCTCGGGATCACCTTTTAACGTCCCTTCTGAAGGACGGCGTAACTAAGGATTTTTTACTCCCATTAAAAAATCCTAGGACCACCAGCGGATTTGAACCCGTGACCTTTGGCATGGGAGGCTGTTACGCTAGCCACCCAGCTACAAGTGATCCCCGAAAAATTCTTTTTGTGTTGGATAGTCTATTTATCGAGGAAGGTTATAGGCTATATAACATCACGCTGCGACCAATAGGACCAAAGAATCAGTGGAAAATCTGAAAAAAAAGGGGGAAAATTGACCTCGCATCACAACGATTCCAAACGAATTACCTTTAAATTTTAAAATAATTCAATGTCCCGTTAAGTTAACTTTTGTCGTAACAATTAATAAATCACATGTGCAAACATTTAAACATGTAGGAATCGATTCTATCTATTCTCATGGAATTAACTATGTTTACATACTGAATTCGTCTTTATTAAGGCTCATTAGTGCAGTTTATTGCAAACCAACATGAGTGACCATTCCGTTCATTTTCGGCGTATTATACTGTTCTTTTTAAAACAAGGGAAAAACGCAGTCCAAACTGCAAAAAAAATTCTTTCCGCGTATGGCAGGGATTTAATTCCCGATAGCACGGTTGAAAAGTGTTTTTCGCGGTAATGATTGGAGATTTCAATTTAGAAGACCAATCCCGGGCTGGCCATGGTTCAACTCTTGACACCGAAGTTATTATGACGTGCATTGCAAACCATCCACGAATTACTGTCCCTGAGATAGCTGCGGAATTAAGATCCTGCAAATCGACCGTTTTTGATCTTCTAAAGAAGACCGGGTACGTCTGTCGTTACGATGTTTGGGTTCTCCATGAGCTCAGTGAAAGGATTTCATGTTGTGATTTACTGCTGAAAAAAAAAATGTGGAAAGGGATCCATTTTTGAAATGAGTTGTTACTGGTGACGAAAAATAGATTCTCTACATCAACACCAGCCGAAAAAAAGTCTTGGAGGTGCCTGGAACGACACCGCTCGCAATACCTAAAGCGGCTGCATCCAAGAAAGGTGATGCTCGGTATTTGGTGGGATTGGCAGGGATCCATACATTTTGAGCTCCTTCCACAAAACCAACTATAAATAAATTTCCATTTTTCTGTTCCCTCGAAAATTTTCTACAGGGAAATCCTACTCTTCAGAAGATGACGTCAAAAACGGAGCTTTTATTGTTCTTCAGGAGTAAGGATAGTGATTTTTTTTTTATTATTTATTTATTGTAATTTACAACTGTATTAAAGAACACAATAAGTAAATATGAGGAATGAAAAAAAAAAAATGTCATGAAAATGTCTTGAGAAAGAACTACCCAGTGGTAGCACTTCACTAACTATTTTAACTCAGTAGGTCCCGAGGCCACCTTCTTTTCAGTCGCCTTGGAGGATTATCTGGGATATCTAAGGAAGATAAGTTACGGACAAGAGGATTTGTATGGGCAGGGAGTTTAGAATGGAAAGAGGAGTATCTATCACGGGCTATGTCCGCAACAAATGGGATGTTTAGGTCATTATGAATGAGTTGATTCGTAACAAAATAAGGAGCATTCAGGATTTTTCGAAGGATTTTGGATTGTAAGGACTGGATGCGGGAGGAATTAGATGGTTTCGTAGAGCCAAAGCTCGATTCCATACGTCCAAATAGGTCTGATAATAGTGATGTAAATAAGTCTTTTGTAATATACTAGAAGTTTTGAACGTTTGTCTAGTAAGTGTTGAAGTAATCTATATCTTCGAGCAGTTTCTTGTCGTTTTAGTCTTGTGTGAGGATTCCAAGTAAGGCGTTGTCAAGATGGAGACATAGGTATCGGATTTGCTCAACAGGAGTAAGGGTAATGTTATTAAAGGATACTGGGGAGCAGGAACTCATCGGTTTGCGACGAAGAGTATTAGGGTGATTTGTTAGGGTTTATTTTAATCCTCCAACTTTGACACCATTCTTCAATGGCTGTGATGTGGGACTGAAGGGTTTGGGATGCAGTGGTTGGATCATTATGGACAGATAAGACACACGTGTCGTCAGGATAGTGATTTAAAAAAAAAAAGAAAGGATAATGGACCTTTCAAGCCGGAGTAAAACCTGGGAAAGGGTAATCGCTAATGGTGGTAACTATTTTGTAGATTAAATATATAAATTTTAAGCTGTTCATCAATTTTAATTGTTGTCCGAATTTCTCTACGAACTTTCCGGACAGCCCAATATATTTTTTTAAAAACGTCTTAATAGCGATCATAAAAACAGAAATTGATGCAGACGATGTCGCGAGCAACAGCTAGTATTTTTATATTAGCATTAATTTAAGTTGAAATATTAAATAAATATTTTTTTTTTAAATTATTCATCTACTATTTTTTTTCGGAGGCCATTTTTTGGGAGTATAAAATCCCACTGTTTCCCTAACTTGATCCGCTACTCAACAACATATTCTTTCGCGAAATCCTTTCCCTGTTTCTACATTATTACAAATTGGTATTATCCAATCATGCAGTAATTAGTAGTTGCCTTATTAAAATCGCGGATACAATTAACATCTCTAGGACAGCTGGAGGCAGGTAAGTTAATCAAATAATGATATTTCTTGAGACAGTCGACTGCATTAGAATTTGTTATTTGCATAATAAAATTGCAATGCGGAACTCGACTATTTCCTTCAAGGTGTCAAGAAACTTGAATATAAAACTTGGAAAAAAAAAAAAATTCTATTTTAAATAGGTTTTACTATCTGTGCATTAGCATTTAAATATATCTGTAATGCATTTTAAGATACTGTTTATTTTTTTATTGATCTTTAATTTTACTAAACTTTATACTGAATACATAATAAGAGAAAGTATTGCTTTAATAATGTCGGAAACAGATTTTCAAATAATTCATTACAAATTCAAATTCAAATATATCGTTATTTGTTTATTTGACATCACGTTTTCGCTACTGTGGCTAATCGGACGATGTTACAGTGGGATTCCTAAATTTTGCTTATCCAGATTTTATTAGGATAGGGATCTTTAACGAGAACCTGACATAGCACAGGCTTGGGACCACCTTTAAACGTCCCCTCCGAAGGACGGCATAACTAAGGATTTTTTACTCCCATCAAAAAATCCTAGGGTCACCTGCGGGTCTGAACCCGGGACTTCGGGCATTGAAGGCTGTTATGTTAGTCACTATGCTACAGGTGTGAAGAATTATACGAAACTAAAATTTCATGTTTTAAGACCTTTTCAAGATTTTCTCAATAAAACTTACTAAATTTATTTTAAAAAAATAATGGGCTTTAATATCATATGAATTTCATTCTGTTTGAAATATTCTGACTAGGCTTACATGCCGATATTTTAAATTTCCTTCCTATAAAGTACCTTTAATTTTGTAGATTCGAAAAAATTAACTATATCATCTTGTTGTTTTATATATATATATATATATATATATATATATATATATATATATACATTTTTTAACATTCGGCATTGAAGAAATTTATTTCTATGAGAATAACACTTTGGTATTATAAACGTTTCTATTAAGTGTTTGGTCAGAATTTGTGAGCCTTTTTATTTTTTTTTATTTTATTTTTTTTTTTTATTTTTATTTATTTTTTTTTTTTTTCAGAAAAATGTTTCAAATCCCTAACAGAGTTTAGAAAGGAGAGGTTACAGCTAAATCAACATTTATTTTAACCGTCTATTTTTAGATTCGTCGAACGTTTATTTTTTGAACTATATAAATATTCAAACACATAACATTGTGCGAGATTGGTTATTTTTAATTCACCGACGAGGGATAAAAAACAACTGAACTAATACAATCAATGTAACGATTTTGGTTTTAAATACTTCATAATGATCCGTTCTTTTTCTAGGCCAAGGGATGTGCAAGGAGGTAATTTTTCCGAAACCATAAAGAACGCGCTCAACATCATTTTATTTATTTTTATTAACTTTAGGTACCCACTTTATAAAGGCTGGAATAGAACCAAGACACAATTCAGATTATTTTTGCTACTTAATTTTCTGCTAGACTTATCACAGAATTTTGGACCTTATCACAGAATCATCAGAATCAGACCTTAAAACCGGTATTTCTGTTGAAAACTTGGATTTAAAAATATTCTGTTTGTAGTTTCTTTTGTAGCTGGGTATAACTGCCGGAAGAAAGCATGGTCGAACTAATAAAATTCCGAAGTAGGGCAATGGTTCCAAAATAGAACTCCGAAGAACCCACCAATCATTCTTTCCAATCTGTTAGTAATTTTTATCAAGGTACTCTATTTAATCTTTATAACCTATTAGAGAAAATCTGGTGCTCGCAAAACACGACTTTCATTTACCTCTGATATTTATATCAATTTAAGAATATTTAAACAAATTTAGAAACGAAAATAAGTTATTAAAGAATTATTTACATTGGATTTTAATAGAGACATGTGTTTTAATAAATAA